>PYHW01009372.1:5854293-5867810 GCA_013186435.1 Turdus rufiventris
CTCCTTCTCCTTCTCCTTCTCCTTCTCCTTCTCCTTCTCCTTCTCCTTCTCCTTCTCCTTCTCCTTCTCCTTCTCTTCTTTCTCCTTCTCCTCACTTCCCATTGGAAACATTGCAGAGAACATTGCATCAAGGATGAATGAAATCCTTCGATATTTTAAGTACTTGGGTTTGTATTTTTTCTAGCTGAGTTGTGCAACAAATTTGACAGAGGTTTAAATACGGATTTGTTCCAACTGAAAAGCCACAGGAGGAAGAGGGTTTTACCAGGCCCTGATGAAGTTCAGTCCTGCTTTACTAACTGGGATTACCTTCAAGCATTTGTTTTAGGAGGCAAGAATAACTTAATATAAATATCGGTGAGTATTTAATGAAACTGCAATCCAGCCCTTCATACACATGTGATTTTCTTTAAGACAGCTGAGTGGTATTTACTGGCTTTGTGGAGAGCAAGACAAGGAAGGTCAACTCTATAAAATGAAAATAAAACAAACAAATGAGAGGAAAGCTCTGCAGCATTTTACTTACAGCTCAGGGTTCCTGGTGCTGCAGTGTAGGATCTTTGAGCCTAATTTCTGAAACAAAAAATCATCTTTTTTTCACAGAGCAGTTAACTGAATTACACCTGTAGTACCTGCTAGAGGATCAAGTGGTCCAGTTTGAAGTTGGAGGTGGAAAAGATGCACAGCAGAGGAGAGTGAGCCTTATTGGGGTATCACTCCAGTGCTCACCTCCATGCAGTGACAGTGGCACAGCTCTGCCCCATCCTGCTGTGACAGGATGAGGGGTGATGGTTTTATACCAAGAGAGGCTTGATTGCCATAAAGCATAAGGAAGAAGTATTTTATAATGAGGGGTGGTGAAACAGATTTCCCAGAGATGTGGTGCCTATCCAATCCCTGGAAAAATTCATGGTCAGGCTGGAAGAGCTCTGAACAACCTGGTTGAATTGAAGACGTCCTTGCTCATTGCAGGAGGGCTGGAGCTAGATGACCTTCAGAGGTCCTTCCCAATTCGAACTATTCAATGAATTTATGATTCCATTATTTCCCTGCAGAAGGGAAAAAAGTTTCAAGGCACTGTGATGGTCTTCAAGGTTTATACTCCAGGTGAAGTAGTAGAAATTGTGGAGAAAACAGTTTACAAAATGGATAAGCCAGGGTTGACGTTTCTCAGAAGGTTAAGTTAAGAGTGGAACCCATAAAATTTGGTGGAGAAACTCCCAGTGTGTTTCTGTGATGCCCTAGAGTGGGTTTAGGCTTATTGGAACCGACAAACCTTTGTAGTTTCCTCTGTCCTAATTACTTTATAGGGTATTACCATACTAATACACAAGCATCAGATCTGCCTTTTTTTTAAATCTAAAGTTGTGAAAACAGTGCAGCATTAGGAGTGTGGTAATAAACGAAAAACGTTAACATGCAATTCCCTTATGCTTTTGAAAAATTACTTCATAAATGCAAAGTAAAATATTTTCCTTTTTATTACCTGACAATTACATATTAAGAATTTCTTTTTATGTTTAAAAACATATGCAATACGGGCAGGCAGGCTCCAAAATGTAATTGCCTTCTTTCTATAAGAATCAGATGTCATTTTCTCCAAACTAAACTCTGAAAAGAGATAGGAGAAGCAAATTGTTGTATGCATTAAATTTTGAAACATCTGATAGCATTCCTCAATTAAACTATTTAAATGAAAAAAGATTGCTTTACAGCTCTATCATATCCACTGAATAAAACCTCTGTTGAGGCAAATTGGCAGTGGCAGGTACCAAATGCATTGGCCTTAATGAGACTGGACAACCTAATAGAGGTCATTGGTAATTGTTATTATATACAATATTGCACTGTCAAAAAAACCCCCTTAAGCTACACACATTGCTCAAGACATCTGAGTTTCATTGCTGCGAAGGAAGGCTTTTATCTTTCTATGTGAAGCAAGATGATTGTTGTTTTTTCATCATGAATTACAGGCTGCTCTTTAAAGGTGCTATAGCAAAGGCAAGCAGCACTGGTCACCATTGTCATATTGTGAAACACTTCATGGAGGAGATAAGAAGCCCACCTGGAACATTTTCCCATCATTTTCAGTGGGAGTTGGGTTGGGATTATGACTACAAATCCTTGCTTAAGCACTGTGGGTCCACTAGAAAGAGTCCTGTTAACTGAGCTGTCCTGAGATCAAGCTTAGCGGGGTTTTTGTGGTGCTCAGTTGCTGCAGAACCTGAAGGACCAGAATTGTCTCTGTGACAATGATGATTCTCTGCTACTTGATAAAAATTACAGTTCTGAAGGTTATTTTGTTGGAGAGAAGAATTAGTTCTTGTTGACTCCTGGGCCTGCTGTGCTAATATTAAAATGAAGTCTTGAGTAGAGGGGTCACACTCTACACTGCAGCTTTTCTTTTTCCAAGATCCTGCAGGCTCCTGCTAGCATTCCCAATGGCAATTGGGCCAAACTGAATAATTCACAGCATTGCGGATTCCATCCTTTTGAATTTACAGAAAATATTACCATGATGTTCCTAAAGGATTCTGGAAGCTGTGGCTGCCCCTGGATGCCTGGAAGTGTCCAAGGCCAGGTGGGACAGGGATTGGAGAAACCTGGGATAGGGGAAGGTGTCCCTGTCCCTGCAGGGGGATTGGATTAGGTGATAATTCCAAGACTTCATCCTTTTAGGGGTCTCTAAACAAAAATGACAATACAGTTCAATGACCCATATCTGGTGCTCCTTGAAAAAAAAACAAAACACACAAAACCCGCCCCCCCATAACCAATCAACCAAAAAAACCCCAACAATAGCAACAACAACAAAAAAACCAAAACAACAAAAAACAAAATAATGACAACCCTCCTCCCCCTCCCCCCTCAAAAAAAAAAAAAGGCAAAAAAAACCCTCCAAAAAATCACACCTAAGAAACAAACTTGTTGATCATTGGGAATGTCTTGCAACAAAAATTTTGATACAAGCTCCACTGTACTATCCTTTAAATGCTATACAAAAATAGCTAGTGTCTGCTGAGTATTTTACAAAGTACACAGTGTGTGTCCATTTAACCTAATAAAATATTAAATAACATTAAAGCTATGATATTTAGTTCTCCATTTGCATCTCACATAGCCTTGTAGGCCAGCACAAAGCAAGCAGAAAGAATTGCCCCTTCCTGATTCAGGGATGTTTCGAGCTCAGCTCTGCACCCAAGGGCAGGGATGATCCACCAGTGTGAAATCACACTTCCAATCCTCCCCTCTGTCAGTGTTGGGATATCTGGACCAAATATCTCAGTCCTACGTGACTCTTGCAATCTTCCAACTCCCCCCACACCCATGGTAGAACCCATGGAGGTACAAAAAGGGTTGAAATGACACCACGGTTCTCAATCTTCTGAGGCTTTAATTCTCCTTAGATAAATTTTTACTGTGTGCTTTACTCTTATTTTAGAGACTCGAACTCCTTAGCTGAATGTTGTAAACCATTAAGGTCAGCACTACAATATTTTAATGCTGCTATTTAACAGAAGCAAGATTTTTATGGCAGTGAAAACTGCTGCAGGGGAAAGAAAATGCTATGCAGACACCTAGCAGACAATTGCAAGTAAAAATCAAACAAAACTTTGGGCAAGAGAAATGTCTTTGTGCAATTAATGTGCTAGCTCATACTGTCAGACTGATTGAAATAAATCACTTTTTTCCTTTCAGTGTGGGGGATTTCAAGGGAAGGACAGTACAAAGGTCCTTTCTGTAGCTGAAAGAAACTGCATTATCTTACTTTTTTTCCCCCCCCATACCATGCATGCAGCTGATGCACAAAACGGTGTAATTACAATCTGACATGGAAGTGATTGTCTGAGCCTGAAAATCAGTAATGTTAACCTTCTCAAAATAAATTTCAATTTGATCCTGTGAATTTTACATTGAAATGAGTTTTTTCTTTAAAACCCTGGAGAAAACAGCCCTGTATGTGCGCATTAACAAACAGCTTTGCAAATCTAGGCTGAAGTGAATATTCAATTTCAGGAGGTCAAATTGAGATTCAGTCTCTACATCAAGACAACTAAGCCACATGAGCCAAAGTGAACACTTTTCAGACCTGGCAGAGATTTTACCTGTTACTAAGGTGGCCATTTGCCCCTCAGCCTCCCCTTTGCAGTCTCAGAGATGTTTACATCCAAAGCTATATCCATTTGCAGTAGGCTGAATACCATCTCTGCAGTGAATAATCTGAGGAAGGTGGCTTTGTCTAAAAGAGACTTTGACTAAAAGAGATTTTCTGTGATTTCAGGATACCAATGAGCAGTTTTAAGCTGTCTCTTGCCTTCCTACTGAGACTTCCATCCCTGTAGTTAAAAGCCCTAGTGCCGAAGAAAGAGCATTTTGAGGGGATACCAAACTGTAGGACAAACATTAATCATACATCCCAAACCCTAACAAATCCCAACCCCATGTGCTCCCCACAGAATGTGTCCCCAGACAGAATTTCCCTCTAATATTGTGCTGGAGAGCTGAGGTCTGCAGACTCCTCTCCAAACTACCTTTGATGCTCTTCTGTGCTCTGTACATGTTAGGGCAGATAGTTCTTGACTCGGGGAGAGGTTTCCTACTTTTGAGGACTTCTACTGCATTTTAAAAGTGTAAATAAACAATTTGTACTCGAGGCTTGGTTTCTCCTTTTATACACACACAACCTGAGAGGGGAAACCCTCAAAGACTTTCTGTCCTTAGACAGAAAAGTAATTGTGTGATCTGAACATGATCATGGCACAGCTGCCCAGGGCAGTGGTGGAGTTCCCATCCCTGGAGGACTTTAAAATCCATATGGATGTGGCACTTGGGGACATGGGCTGGCATTGGTAGTGCTGGGGGAATGGTTGGACTCTGTCTTAAAGGTCTTTTCCAACCTAAATAATTGTATGATATTCTAATTCTGTGAAAGCCAAATCCTCCCCTTTTAAAATCTTTGAATCTTGTTTTGGCACCAATAATCAGAGTTTCTGGGGTTTCTTGATCAGCATTTGATAATCTTGTGAGAATACTGCAAATTCTTCTGTCTTTTAAGAGACTAAAAATTCTTCAACTTCTTCACAGCAGGGCTGCAAGAAGCAGCTTTATTAAAAATGCTGTATTTTCCTAGAAGACAAAAAATATTTAGGAATTTCTCACTACTTTCCTTCATTTTCCCCAGGTCACAAAGAACAAATCCCATTCTGCAGCAGGGTCATTAGCTGTATAATGATGGGTCATAGACCAGCACCACATTAATACCACGACTGTGAGTGCACCTGATACCAGACCACAATAACCACATGCTGCTACCAGGATCCACAGAGTGGCTTTGAACTCTGACTGTAGCATGATCCTGAAACTCTTCTTGTGGCATCTGGCAGAAGCATTCAAAGAACAAAGAAATTTGCTCTTCCTATTCGACTTAGTAATTAATAACTTTTTCTTTTTTTTTTTTTTAATGTATTAAAAGAGAAAGAACTGGAATATTCTGAATATTTAAAGAACTACCTGAATAATGTCTAGTAGAAATGCTGTGAAAACAGAAGTAGGGATTAATAGTTTTATGTGGGGTGGTGGCACACACCTCTGATGTGCCACTGGAGAAGATCTGGTCTTGTGGGGAAGCCTGAAGCTACAAATTTGTGTGCAAAACATACATGGCTGAATAAGGAGGGAGTATTAGAAGAATATTGAAAGAGACTGGAATTTTTCACTTGAAAGGAAAGGGTTAAAATCACAGAATATCCTGAGTTAGAAGAGACTCATAAGGATCAAAAAAGGCTACCCAGGTAATTTTCTTTAAGGTGGATTTCTAGAGCCCTAACTTTAAATATCCATGAATGAAAATTTTGGCTCAAGTAGTGGTAGAAGTTACCAAATAAATTGATTTTTTGAGGTTGTTTTTGTTTTAGTTGTTTGTTTGTTTGTTTGTTTGTTTGTGGTTTGTTTTTTTTTTGTTTGTTTGGTTTTGTTTTATTTTGTTGTTGTTGTTGTTGTTGTTGTTGTTGTTGTTGTTGTTGTTGTTGTTGTTGGTTTGGTTTGGGTTTTTTTTAAATTTTTGATAGCAAAACTATACATCGCAAATAATTTCCCCAAGTTAAACAGAACCATGGCGATTTGGTAACTTTTCACACACTCTTTGCCCTATGCAGGGCAATGAAAGTTCATGTCCACAGATCTGACCTCATGGCCTTAGACCTTCAGCAGTTTTGCTTTAGAGGACATGAAATGCAGAAACCCTGAAAGTGTTGTTGGATTGATGGGTCCCTGTGTCTCCTCACATCTGTCTCTTCCCCAGCAGGGAAGACAAGGGCGTTTTTGGGGGCTAATGTCTCAAAACTGCCAATGGCCCAGGCTGCAGTTCTGTGACCCTGTTTGGGGAACAACCACCAGGGCAGGGCTTACAGACTCTTCAAGAGCACAAAAACCACTCCTGTTTGGGGAACAACCACCAGGGCAGGGCTTACAGACTCTTCAAGAGCACAAAAACCACTCCCATGGAGCTTCTCCTGGGCACAAGATCCAGCCTGGTCACCATCCACGTCTTTCCAAAAGGATGAATTGCAGAACATGGGCTAGCACTGGTCTCTGGCTGTGGAGAAATGGAGGTCAGCAGGAGCATGGCAGTGCATGTGGCATGGCCAGCAGTCGCCTGCAAGAGAGGGGACACAGCAGGAGGGTGACACAAGGTGGGAGCTGGACCCACCACTAGTGGCACTCACAGCACACATGCTTCGAAGTGCTCTACATGCAATAATGACCAAAGCTCCACAAATGGACACTGCTGCAGTCCCCAAACCCCAACCACCAGCTGAGTTTTCAATCTGGCCTTAAATTAATTTGCCCAATTGGCACCTCTGGCGTCAAGTGGAAGTGAATTCTGCAAATCTCGGTCTCTTTTATAAGGAAGCACTATTGATTTTTTTTTTTTTTATCGTCTTACTTTGTTTCTTTCAGCTTTCCTCTCCCTGCACCCACCTTCAGGAGGATTGAACATTTTGATTTAAGAGAGGCTGTTCAGTGCAAGAGACCCTCTTGGTGGCGAATTAGAGGATGCCTTGCCCCGTACATCCCAGCAGTCAGACTGCCGAGACGCGCATATCCATCACCCTCACACGTGGCGTTTACAACACAATTATATCCTTCAAGCTGGTAGCTGGGGCTGCTGACAGCCTACAATGCCAGCCCAATGCCAATTAATAGGTGGATCTGGCCCCTAAGAAGCCAAATCCATCAGTGCCACCATGGATGCAGCATGCCACCGAGGGAGCGGCGCAGCTCTGCTGCGTTTTGGAGTGCTGTGACTCGGTGGAATCACTGGGGTTTGAAGGGCAATGGCTAACTTTGTGCTTGCTTGCAGAGAGCTTCACACATTTTTCTTTTGTCTACAGGACAAAACAGGTCTCTTACTGAAGAAATAATTTGCAGTTTCTCTTAAACTCTCCTCCAGCTACAGCAAAGTCACTTCTGACTGGGAAGCAGCATCTGCTTCTCTAACATCTTTCCTATCTACAGCAAAAGGCAATGACTTTTAAGCAGAAAAATGAGGTTGTCTTTGGTGATTCCCTTAGCTCTGGTAGTTTAAGATCAGTTTTGAAGGCTCACAATGACATCTTCCACCCACTCCCTTTCTTTCTCCAGCACAACCCTTCTCTCCTCTGGCGTAGCTTGGCAGCTGTGGGCGGTCAAATCACTTCTGGCACCTGTCAGTTTGGGGAAAGACTCTTTGCTTTTGTGACTGCAGATGACAGCATTGATAATATCAAAGTGCTCAGGCTCTGCATGTGTGGTGTTTGACTCAAGCAACAGGGAATTTCCAGGAGTCAATGTGTAACAAGCTGTAGGAACCTACAGAGGTCTGCAAATTTGGAAGCTGAAGGGAAGAGGACTTAAAAACAATGTGTATCAGTGTAAAATGTAATAGCAAAATGTAATAGTAAAATGTGTATCATCACATTATAGAATTTCAAATTCCTTTCCAGAAGAAATGCAGACTGTCGAACCCTTTGTTAAAGAAAATCCCAACAGGCTTCTGTGAGATCAAACAAACAAACAAAAAAAGTTGTGCAATTCCCACCAACTGCCTTTTTAAAGTCTTCTCTTGCTGAACCTGCCAGAAGAACGAAGTTTCATCTTCCAGGACTGAAAAAATGAACCTTTGTTGCTTGGAAATAAGTCAAATCTATAGCTGGAGTAGACATAGTTGACAAAAAATAATTTTACTGAAAGGTCCAGAATTATTCATGATGTCAGGAAAAAACTGCACCACACATACAGACAAAATAAAAAATAGCCCAAACAAGCTATTTGGAAAAGCTATTTCATTTTTCATTTTAAAAAACACATTTTTAATCTCTTAAGAAAACCCTGAAGATTTCATGGACATTAAATATCTTCTGAAATAAACAACTCATTTTGGGTTGACTCAAATATTGCATCTTGACTTGACCTAAAACTTTCATTGTGTTACATTTAATCTAAACAATTAGAAAAAAATTTCCTTGGGTTTGACATGAACAGCAGTTTCTGTGATATTTGTACCAGCCAACAACCCTAAGCCCATTATTTGTTCAAATTTTGTGAAGCAGACAGGGAAGATGTAAGATGGACAGTGAGTCACAGTCTCTAGTTTTAACAGGTTGCAGGCTGGGGTTGAAGTCTTACCACCAGGGAAGCTTGTGGAAAATTTACCACCAGCACTGCAGGAACCAGAACATCACCTCAGCCTTTAATGTACAATTTGATGTACAAAAACCTGTTTGCACAATTCAAAGTAGTTGGTTTCCCTACAGGATACCCAGTGAGATGGATCCTCCATTGAGTTGATGGAACCACTGGATGGTTTGGGTTGAAAATGACCTTAAAGCCCTTCTTGTTTCTGCCCTTGCCATGGCAGGGACACCTTTCACTATCTCAGTTTGCTCCAAGCCCTCTCCAGCCTGGCCTTGGATACTTCCAGGGATCCAGGGACAGCCACAGCTGCTCTGTGCCAAAGCCTTACCACCCTCACATTGAAAAATAGCAAGAAAAATAAGTGTTTTATAAATCAGTGCATGTGAACTCTTTGTCTTGTTCTCATGGAGTTAATACTACAACATGCATCATTTAAACCTAATTGAATTTGTTCTGAAATAGAATATATTCTTCTGCAGAATTGTCATACTGTTAATTCTTTTAATAACAACAAAGAGGACCATCCTACTTGTCCTCCCTGGCACCCTCAGCCTGCCCACCCAACTCACCTAGTGTTTCAGTTCCAGGCGTGCTGGGGAGCAGCAAAGGTCTTGGTTTCATGGAAGTAGGAGAGGATGAAGGTCTCTAGAGGTGAAACCTGGTTGGGACTCAGTCACAGTCTCCACCTTTGGACCCCAGGTATGTCCCATGGCCACCTGCAAAGAATTGCATGGATGTGCCAGCCAAAATGGGGAAATATGTGCTAGACACCAAAAATGATGTGGCTGTGGTAGCAATGACCTTTTTTGGGGCTGGTTGATTGCCCACAGTGCTCGTTTACCAGGACACATTGCTGCAGACTACTCACACGCACTTTCAGATGGACATGCCAAAGGTCTTTCCCTTGTTCCACCATCACCCTTGCTCTTCAGAGATCCCTATTTGAGCCCTGGACCAAGCTGGAGCTCTGGACTATTGCAAAGGTGCAGATAAAACACAGTGATTTCCTTAAATAAAATATAAAGGCACAGGAGTGACTGAAGAATTGGCCCCAACAGCTGAAAACTTTCATACAACCATCCTTCCTGAGAACTGCATCAATGGAGGACTTTGTCACCATCACACCCTTACAAGTCACAAGGTTTCAGGTACCGGAGGATGCCAGGGAACAGCTGGATGGAGCAGGAGACCAAGCCAGGAGTTCCCCAGACCAGCCGTTCCACTCTAGTTCTGCACTGCTGTAGCTAATACAGGTTTTGCCAGTTATCTCACCAGGGAAAAGCATAGATCTTTTTGCTGGCTGACACTGCTGGCAGTAGTTATAAATTGTCTTCTGAAATAGCTGGAGAGGTGTAAGGTCTCAGACATGAGCCAGCTGATGCTATTCCTTCAGCTCAGACCCAGGACCTGCCCTTGGGAGCACTCCCAGGCTGCTCCAGCACCACAGGAAGTGGGTTTGCTCCAACTCCCGCCTCAAGTGTCAGCTTTTTCAGTGCCAGAATCAGTTTCAAATTCTCCACCACCTCTCAGGGATCAAGCAGCACTTAATAATTAATACTTTGAATGCTTTCAAATCACCTGGAGAAAGAGCCAACACAAAATCAAGCTGTTATGGTCAATGTCACTGTTTGGGCTGTGAAGGATGAGTCCTGCCTGATTGCAGGTTTTCCAGAGCAGATTAAACTTGACGTGTCTTTTTTTTTTTTTTCTTTTTTTTTTTTTCTATGAACAAGTCTTGTCTGTGCAGAACAAAGCTTAAAATTCATTATTTACTTTGCATGATGTTGACATCACAACAGAGCCCTGCAATCTGCCTCAATTGATGAAGAGAAGAAGAATCTCCTGTTTAGCATGATGGAGAAAAATCTTCTGTAACCATCTGCATTTCCCCCAGTCCATAAGGTTGCTACTTCAGGGACAGCCACACTCACCTCATGCTAGTGTGTGGGATGCTCTGAATTTATTTATTTTTAATTTGTACTAAAGAAATAGATGCTGTTCTCCCAGTTTGTCTCCCTCTCCATCCTGTGAGATAAAGTTATCAGGAATAATCAGATCATAGAGTGGGGGCTGGAGAGGAAATCGTACATTAATACTAATGTATCTGGCATTGCTGGAGACACGAAGCCTGCTGTTCCCTCATTGGCCTGGGAATGTTTAACAAGCTCACTACATACCTTTGCTTTGCTTTGCAAAAGAAGAAAACCCTGCACAGCTCCCCGAGCATCTGACAAGAATGCACAGACATAATAATTTCTTTGACCTCAGCCACATGAGTTTCTGAAAAGAACAAAACAGCATCATTTCATGGCATTTACAGTTTAAACCTTTCCTATTCAAGTTTCTAACAAAAAAAGCCAACAGCCCATTCTGGTCATGATTAAAATTCATAGGCTTGCTGCAGAGAACAGATGCAGAAGCAATTTTAGGCCAGTCATATCCCAGCTCTGCAAAATTAATTTGACAGGTTTGCATTAAAGCACTGATCAATATCCACTTTAGAGCAGCAGAGGCTAACTGAGAAAAAATAAGTGACCGGAGTGCTACCAGACGAGAAAAAATGAATCTTTGAGACTTTTTTCCCTCTAAGCTTGCACCTACATCAGAAGTCCTGACCTCAATCCATTGATCGGTTGCAGTTAACATGACAAAAGGCCTGGCGGATATACCAGAGCTATACCTACCAGGGAACAATCAACCCTGATACACTAAATGTTTGACAGAGTGACTAGACTGCTGAATTAGTATTTGCTTTCTGAGGTCTGGCAGGCAACCTTTCCGTCCTGCAGTTTCCTAGATGCTTACAAAAGGGATTATATATAGACATGGTTTATAGAACTTCTCTTAAACTTTCTTAAAGAAGCGCCTCTTAGTATTTTAAGCTGAGACCAAGATAATAAAACTCCACAGCCTTGTGCCATTCTGGTTATGTCTCCAATGGGGGGAAGGTGTATTTCTATTTTCAACTTAATAAGGACAAACTGTTTCATTACAGTGCTCCAGAGGTTTGTTTTTTTTCATCTGTGGGAGAGGGAGGAAACAACCTCGAGGCACCAAACCCACCCCTAGCCTTCTTAGGAGTGGGAATCACACAATCCATATTCAGGCTTGACTGGAGAGAAATGGCTGGAAATCTCTGCTGCCCTGGGCTGTGTGGGTTGAGTCCAGCAAAGGAGAGCATTTGCATAACCCCACACTCGCCGTGGACACATCCACACCACCACAGCACTATTGTGGTCCTGGCAGGTGTCGCCTGTGGAAGGAAGGTGTGGCACTACAGGCACTGCATTTAATCAGAGGGACTTTTTGTCTCACAAGGAGTGTTTATGGCTCACCAGGCAGGGCTCTACCTAACTGCAAATCTCTTCAGCTTCTTTGGGACAGCAGCTATCCCCGGATGACACGGAGTCTGACTGCATCCACTGCACCCTTCCCTGAGCAGACTGTGGGGATTTGATGAAGAAGAGGAGGAGGAGGTGGTCTGAGGGCTGGAAAAGAAAAGTTAGAGTGATTTCCCACCTGCCTCTCATCGCCTGGATTTGTGCAACATCCCTGGGCGTTGTGTGCAAGGATGGATGCTGGGGTGTGCTGAGGTCTCTCCAGGGCTTCCTCCTTCTCCAGCTGCAGCCAACACCTGCAATCAACTCCTGCAGTGGGGACCAGTCACTGCTGGCTGCCACCACAGCTGCAGAACTGCAAACTTCACCCTGCAGATCAGACCCCCAGCTGAAAAATCTCTTCACAGATTTATCCTTCTCTGCCCTTTTCCCCAGAATTTGATGCTCCCCATGGTGTTCAACCTTATGCCAGCTACAGGATCTTCCCCACGAGAGCTGCTGTGAAGGTGCTTGGTTTACTGCTGTCGTCAAAAAATTACTCATCATTTTGATTTCTATTCCTGTTATTTTTTAGAGTTCTCAACCTAAGCAACACAATTGCACGTTAAAAACTTGACTACAGTTAGGCATTAATTACCCTTAATCATATGCTAATTACCTGACATCCCTCCACAGCAACATGAGACTTACAGACACTGTTTTGCCAGGAAAAATAAGAGGTAAAAAGTGTTTATTGACCTGTTGTTAAAGTCGGTGCCCAGGAGCAGGCGCTGGAGCAGGACACCTGCTCATTTCTACAGATGTTGGACATACTCCAGTCCCAAAAGACACAAAATATCATTAAAATCTGCTGTGTACTCCTACACAGCACAGTCTAGGAACAGAACAGCCCAGCCCATGGTTAAAACACCTGCTTTAGACTTGGGAAATCGAAGTTTAGTTCCCAGCATTACAGCAGACCTCACTCAAGCCACCAAGGACCAGATTTCTTAAATCTGAGGTGCCTAATTACCTCTGAGTTCAATAGAAAACTAAGCAAGTCTCTTAAATACCATTTAAAATCTGTCCTCAAGCTACTTGGTTCCTTTTCTGTCAAATGACAGTCACTGCTTTCCCTAACTTCCCAAGGAGTAACACGAATAAATGTATCAGCCAGTTCCCCAACTCCAGTGATGGAGGGCACGAACAGCCCACAGAGGGACAGCCAAGCCCCACTGCACCTAAAACATGCTGAAAATGTCAAGTGCCATTCGCCAATATACTCAACATTTGTGTAAACAGGTGCTGCAGGCATGTAGACACCAGCTGATACATCAAATTTGCTTCTCCCATGCCTTGAGGATTCTGCTGGAAAAGAAACTCAACATGTCTTGGCAGTGTGCTCTGGCTCCCTGAACCTGCTCTGGGCTGATCCTCCAGCGTGGGCAGCAGGGTAGGGGGGATTGTGCCCCTGTGCCCCTGTGCTCAGGTGAGACCCCACCTGCAGAGCTGCCCCAGCCCTGG
>PYHW01009372.1:5867975-5881905 GCA_013186435.1 Turdus rufiventris
CAGGGCTGGATGGGATCTTGGCAAGGAATTGCTGCCTGGGAGGGTGGGCAGGCCCTGGCACAGGGTGCCCAGAGCAGCTGGGGCTGCCTCTGGATCCCTGGAGTGTCCAAGGCCAGGCTGGACAGGGCTTGGAGCAGCCTGGGATAGTGGAAGGTGTCCTTTTCAGCCCAAACAGTTCTGTGATTTTATGAGGCTAAATTATTCTGGCCCTTGAACCTAAAAATTGTTCCATGACTCCTTATGGACCTGGTAGCATCTACAGACTTTGTAGGTTATTCTGAATTATGTCTTCCTTCTTTTCTCTGTGTGGGATCTATTTTTTTATTTCCTGTTGCAAATAACAATTGCTTCTCCTGAAGACAGAAGTTACAAGCCCTAAAAAACCTGGACTTCACTCTTCTTCTGCAGAGCATTTTGGCAGGTCTCAGGCCTTCTGCTTTAGCAATGCCTAAATAAAAAGAAACTCATGCTGTTAGAACAATTGGAATGGTGTCCATGACAGGGGGGAGGATCAAAACAAGGTACCTTCCAACCCAAAATATTCTGTGATTCTATGGTTCTATGCCCAAGCATTTCCAGAGCCTTGCAAAGAATCACATTTATGAACCCTGAATGAACGTGGAAAAAATTTTGCTATTCTGACCATCAAAAGCAGCCCTTCAACTCTGGCACATCTTTTTAAGACATGCAAAGCTTTTGTAGCCATATGAAATAAAAGTACCTGTTGGCAGATACGGCTGTCTGACCTGAATATGCAGGTTAGGATGGTGCAAAACAAACTCTTGCACAGCCAGGGCCAAGGCAGGACACATTATTTGTTGCCAAACCAGATTTCTGCAAATCTTTCACCCCAGGCCCCGAGTTAGACACATAACCATGAAGAATGTGCTACCTGTAATGAACATGGTGCATCTGTGACACACACAGAGGCATATACAGGCTGGCAAACACGGTCTGATTGCCAGCACATCCTCAGGCAGATGCTGAGCACCTTGGCACTCCTTCTACTAAAGATAAAAGGCCTCAGATGTTACCAGTATTTTACCTTTTATTATTATTTTTTTAAAGGGTCTATATTACAGTGCAGTGTATATCCCTAAATGTATATTCCAGCACATCAATAAAATGGACCAAATTTCCACCTCATTTGGAGCCGTGCCTTTTCTTTATCCCTCTGCAATAAGTTAACCTCTTAAATATTACAACATGCTGCTCCTTATGTCTCTTAAATATTAAACAAGGGCTGCACAAAATAGATTCAAGAACACACAGTAATCAATAGCAATGATCACGAGGGCAGAAAAATGGAACCGTTTAAAGGTTTTTAATCTGGTGAATAAACGTGGTGCTTTCATTCAGAGAAAACAATGCAGCCAAAATCCAGCTGAATCACACGCTCTCTAACACCTGATTTCCCTCATTTCTCCACCTTGGCACAGCCGGATTTTAAAAAGGAGTAAGAAGTCATCCAGGAAAAATACCTACCAAAAAATATCCTCTACCACAAAATATTTCATGCAGTCGATATTTAAGTCAGTGCTTCAGAAATGCACTGAGGGATGTCTTCCATAAACCCCTGACATATATGCATTCTTCAAATCAGATGGGGGCTTCATTTTTTTTTTCAGAGCCCACTTTCATGATATGAACAATTGCCCTTCTCATAACTGAGATGCATTAATGTGGTTTTTATGTATAATAAAGATGAGGTCTTTACAGTCAGTTCTGAGACCAATTTTCAAGTGAAATGCGTGTTTAGATACAGACATATCTTCAATATAAATATCTTCCAAGGAATAGGACATCCAGACTCAGTTCAGACTGTGAACACCTCTTCAAAATGATCTGTAGGAGGACAACCTAAGTTGTGTGTGCACTATTAACAGTAATGTCCATGACATCATTTTACTAATTACCTGGGTTTAGTGCACTCTATGTAATGTTATTTGTTTTACTTCTCTAAATGTAGTCACTCTTCTCTGAACAGTTCTGGGTTTTACTCTCGTGGTGGTTAAAGAGAAGTGAAATGAAAGTGTGTCAATAAAAAGGTCATTACATGAATGCATGTACTTATTAACTCCCACCCAGGGAAGAAAGGAGCCAAGTGGCCTTGGAGGGGTCTGGGATCCATGTGTAAAAACCTCCTTTGAAATTCACTTCTGCAAACACAGATCTGAGCATGTTGCACATCTGCCTCACCTGGTGCCACCAGGACAGGAGTTCCAAAGTCCTTGGGCTTGGACCTGCACAGAAATCCTCATCTGGATCTCTGTGATCCAGAGAGCAGACCAGAAGAACACCAGGGTAAACCTCCTATCCTACATTTGTGCCACCCTCAGAGTCCCATGAGCCCTCCATAAGACACCAATTCCCTCCCAGAAATTCCCATTTTCACCAAATAACAAATTACAATAATCTGCCACCTCTCCTGGTCTGTGATTTACCATAATGGTGTGCATGGTGATAATCAATTTTACTGCAATAACTATTATTTCTTCACTTATTTTGTAATTGTGAGCATGCTGATAAATGGATTGGACAGTTACTTAATTTCACAATCTGGATCATAAATATTCTATCCTGGAGTGTTATTTGTCAGCTTTGGCAGCAGTATTCAATCACTGTCAAGAGTGTCCATGTCCAAAGCCGGGCTGGATGGGGCTCTGAGCAGCCTGGTCTACTGGAAGGTTGGGTAAGATGAACTTCAGGTCCCTTCCAATCCATATCATTCTGGGATTCTATGATTCAGGAAGTCCCAGGCATGCTGGATGCTCACAGTTGAGCAAGACTCCCCAGAGAACTCAGCGGAAGCCTTGCAACTCCAGAGATGGCTTTGCCCATGGAAAACCCAACACATCTCCATTACAGCTTGACCAAAACCACTGTGGTCTGCTTGCTGTCACCTAAAAAGATGACACAGAGCAGAGCTGGAGAGGTTTTGCCATAGCAAGGGACTGGCTCACAGCCCCTCTCTGGTGGAGAGGTTCACTTCTTGGAGCACAAATTATCTTTAGTCCAGGGAAGAACAAGGCATGGTACAGCCATCATTCACACCCTCGGGGTGTCCAAGACAGATCAGAGTCATGCCCTGAGGTGCCCCTTCCACTGACTAAAAGGGCATTTAAGGCAGTCAGCATAGGGCAGAGAAATTTAGGTGAGGTGAGTGGCAGAAAAAAAATCCCTTTGAGCCCATGATTAATGCTGACAGCTCCCATGCCTTATTTCAAGATAAGGAATATATCCTACATTCAAGATGCAGGACTCAGCTGTGAAGCTTGGTGGCTGAGGATTTCTTTCTTTCCCTGAAGGTCCCTGAAGGCCTTGATCTCTGGAGGGTTCCAGTGTGTCCCCAGCACGCCAGGAAAGGGCAGTGTGAAATTGAAGAGGATCCATCTCCAGCTGAGTTCGTGTCCTCAGCAGCTCCTGGCAGCCACCACCAGGGCTTCTTCCTCTGCCCTTGGAGGATGATCATGTTTTATGGCTGGAGATTGTCTGCTCTAGCTCCTTGCTTAATAAAAACCCTATTTTGGGGCATGCAATCCCTTAATGATTTTCCCCCTGGGTTTGCTGAGTTGGGTCCAACCTACCTCTATAATTTTCCAGTCAAATCTTGTTATAATAATTTAGGGCTGTTAATATCACTTTTGTTAACTGACAGTAAATGCTGGATGATGCTCTTTGACCACTATGCCAGTATGAGATTCTCTTTACTACTGCTTTTTCTTTTTTCTCAAAAAACTAAAATAAACAAATAAACAACCCCTTGAGTTAGTGTTTGCTTCTTTGCTTTTAGCCAACACAAGAGGTTTGATTTTCCAGGGTGCTACAAGTATCAAAATTAATTGCAATACCAGTTTGTTGGTTCTATTTTCTTCTACTATGACTCTTATTATTGTGAAAAAAGAAGATCCAGAGTTTCTATTCTTCTTGCTGAAATAAGAAAATACTCATTTCATTGCCAGAGGTGCCTTGTAATGTCTTTTTAGATGTCTTCAGTAAAAGTCTCCTTGCCTTCTGTAAGTTAAAGAAAATGTACAAGCTGCCACTTATATATTTTCTGAGAGAGGGGAGGGGAATGTGGATCGAGATTTTGCTGATAAATTTTGTCTACCACTGCCTTATGGGAACTTGAAGCACATTCACTATAAATGTGGGTTGCTCTAGAGCATTACTCCCATTGACGTTGCCTTCCCTTCCTCCTGTAAATAAAAAAGCAGAAAATTCAGTAACCCTGTTATAACCTAGTGTTTAAGGGCAGCTCAGGCACAGTTAATTTGGCTGTTGGCTAATAAATACATAAATATATCACCCCCCCAAATACAGAGGAGACCTGTCAAACTTCAGCATCATTGCTAAACGCCTGAAGGGAAAAAATGACTTGGAAGAACTTAATTCACAAAATCCTTGAGGTCCCACTGTTGCATCTTGCAAGCCAGTAAAGATGCAGACAGCTATGAAGAGAAAGACATCAATAAATAATCAGGGGTCTTAGACTTTTAAATGGGAATCTGAGCATTGCAACCCAAAGGTAAATTGAATCTTTTCCCCATCTTCCTAGCAGGTGCTCACGCCTGCGTAAGCTATAAAACTTTGCTCATTGTAAATGTAGCTTGCCCTTTCGACAGACATTTTTACATGGAAATGGAAAGTCTTAGCTTGAGACCGCTCAAAGGCATCTTTGCCTGCAGCAACTTCTGTTTTATATTTTGAAAGGCTTTTTTTTTTCCCTTCATCTTTTCCTTTCCTCTTTCTCTTTGCCGAGGGATATCTGAATCCTACTTAAACATTTTTCTGTGGTAAACAGCTTTAAAAAAGTGAGCTGTGCAGCATGCAGGCAGGCAGTGGGAAGGACGCTTGTCACCACTGCACTAAAGGTGAGACAGAAGTCAGTGATTAAATGAAATGTCTTTCATTTCTCTTCCTGACAAAACTGACTGTACATTAAGCTTGCCACAGATGGTTACTGAAGGAAGTTGTAAGTGTATTTCATCAGTTAATTAGCGTTTATTCCCATTCAGGTGCCCCATTTGATGGTGCCCTAGGTAGGATGAAGAGTTTTGGCTGTGTAACAGGACAGACATTCATTCCTACTCATCCTCTTCCTTATGGACCATCAAAAAAGCAAAGATGCTTTGCCCACTTACTCATAACTGCAATATAACACATTATATTGTACTGAAACAATGCTCTTCTGATTATTATCATACTTGGAGAAAGTGCCTGTATATAATAGAAATTATTGTATTTGGAGGTGAGGTCTGGCTCCCAATGACAAATTGGATCACAGCTAGCTGGGACACTGGACAGGATGCTTTAATCCTAATTCCTCCACTCCTGGAAGACTCATCTCCATGATGTGTGCATGGATCTGTGAAAGTCATGAAAAAAATTCCAAAAAAAACCTGAAGCAACATCTATGAAGCAGTGTGGAAACTTCACCTCTCCACACCAGTTATCTCAAATGAATGTTAATTGTGAAGCCTAATGACCTGTTTCTGAAGAGGAACTCAACATTTTACAGCAAAATGCTTTCCTGCAGTGTGGATAGATACTGAGGTGAACAGCAAGTCATAAATAAATCTCAGAGCAATCTTATCTCACGTCCCAATTTGAAAGCCAAAAACTTGATGTTTCACAGTGAAATTCTAAATATATATTTGAGGGAGAACAGCATTTAATTACAGACTACAAGCTTTGATCCTAGTATAGGGAAAGCCACTCAGGTGAAGGTCACATTTATTTATCTTTTTCTATTATCCTTCTCTATTGGGTTGGTTCTGGCCACCACTGGAGACAATTTTGAGACCAGCAGGGATTTTTGTATTCAGCGTGCTACAATGTCAGTGTGTAGGCACCTGCAGAAGGTAAAAGTTTCAAACTTGCTAGACTTTTTCCTTGTCTCTTTCTGATATGTTCTCTCAGTACAAGTTACCTGAACAATCTGGCAGCAAAATACAAACTCAACCATTGCATTCCTCCAGACCTCCTCTTCCCATCCCTGACCCATTAATTTTCCATACAGTCACTGGCTTGGGACTCCACTGGCATTAAGTCTCAAAACAAGCAACAAGCAGCAAGAGCAGATGAATGTTTAAAAACAGCCATCCTATTTTCATGCAAATGTCCTCTGTGACAGCGAAGAAATGAAGAGCAGTATTGGATATTGGAGGTTCAAGAACTGTTTCTAAAAGCAGACTGTCTTTCAACGTTTTCCATTAGGCATTCACTTCTTAAATAATCTCTGTGAGCAGAGCTCATCCCCACCTGAGGAGGCAGCCTGATCCATATGCATGAGGATCTTCAGCAAGAGATGCAGTCTGCAGATCTGCACCTCGTTTGGACTCACTGTGGTCTGGTGAGTCCTGGCAAGGGGTCAGTGCTGGGTGAAAACCTGTTCCAAATTGTTCATGAGCATCAAATGGAAAAAGACGCCTTTGGAATACAGTGAGCCAGACTGAGAGGTGGTAAAACAAGGGCAGAGATGAGGACAAATGAGACAGTTTCTTGTTTCCTTCATCAGCCCAAAAACCAAAGAGTTTTTCATAGAATCACAGAATCATTTAGGCTGGAAAAGCCTTCTGAGATCAAGTCCAATCATTTCTCCAGTCCTGCCAAGGCCACCACTGACCCATGTCCCCAGGTGCCACATCCACATAGCTTTCAAACCCTCCAGGGATGGGGCTGCAGCACTGCCAGGGCAGCCTGACACCCTTCCAATACCTGACCACCCTTTCAGTATAAAGAAATCCTTCCTAACACCCAGTCTGAACCTTTCCTCATGCAACTTGAGACTGTTTCCTCTTGTTCTGCCACTAGAGAGAACAGACTGACATTCCCCTCCACACCACCTTGCTTTGAGACAATTCACCCTGAAAGGAGCTCCAGAAGGAGAAAGGTACAGAGGGATGAGCATCTTCTGACCCTCACTGCAGAAAGGTGAAAAACAGACTCTGTAGTCTGCCCATGAAATGGGGTTTATTTCACTGAATCACCATGCATGTGCTGTCAAATCAGCTTTATCAAATCCTGATCTGTGTCTTCACTGTATCCCATGAAGTTTTGGACATTACAGGAGTCCTCATGGGGCTGACTGTGGCTGTGTGTGCTGGGACATGTAGGTTCAACCAATGCCATAGAAAGGGAAAAATCAGATTTTTCCATATTCTTTCCACTTTTCCACTTCATTCTTTTGGTTTTGATGAAGTGTCTTGGTTTCATGGACCTGAAACCCCCACCGTATCACCTGAATTGCTGTGAATGGATGCAGAGGTTTGAGTGTCCAGGTGAAAATAACATTTGTCACTGACCAGCCCCTAACACAGGCAGTGGGTAAATCCTTGGAACTGGGGGAACTCAAGACATGAATAACTGTACAGTTTTAATGCAATGATAACAATGAAAAGGTCTTTCAAGTCTGCATCAATTTGTGAGGGTCTGGCCAGGAGCTGCATTTATAACAAATGCGTGATATTAATTTTCATTATTGCAACTCTCAGCCTGAAGTCTGATCCCCTTTCACAAGGCAGGAAAAGACAGGAAAACTGTAATTCCCTACACTAATCATGCTTGGAGAGGCCACTGCTGATCTCATATCTTTCTTTTTCTTCCTTTTTTAAAATATTTGAAATATATCCATTTAGGAGTTAGACCATAATTTTATTGAAGTAACTGGGAATGTTGTCCTTGTTTTAAATCTTGGCATGGGAGGGCCAGAACATGACACGGGGCACAAAGAAACAGAGTGAAGGGATTTCTCTAGTCCAAGGAAATGTTCTTAATTGCATCCTGAAAGCATTCCCACATGCTCCTATTTGTGTCTACAGTAGGCAAACCTCTATTTGAATGCATTTCTCAAAGGTGGTGTTCCCCACAGGGAATTGTTGCCAGCCTTGGGCTTCAGCAAATTTTGTCTGCACCAGAAAGAAAGCCTGAAGAGCTCTCCACCTTCCTTTGAAACCTCTGTGGAGACTGTTTCAGAGCAGAATCATCACTCCAGCTGCTCATGAAGCTTCCCAAGGCAGCACCAATCGTGACTTCCAAATTGTGAGTTCCCAGGTTGTGGCACTAGGGGACAGGGGCTAGTGCTGGCCTTGGCAGTGCTGGGAGACATTTGGAACTGAGAGGGCTTTTCTAGCCTCAAGAATCCTATTTCTCACAGCAAGAGGCAAGGATTATTTCCCAGTGCTGGTTGGCAAACCCTAGGGGCTATGAGATCATTTTCAATGTAAATGTGACCTCATCATGATTGCTTGCATTAAGGATCACAGTACTTTGCAAGTCATCCTAATAAATTCACTTATCTGCCTGAGGAGGAGAGAGCCATATATCTGGTCTTTGACAACTGCTTTTTCAGGGTCTGTGAAAATCCAGCTACTCATTGCATGTGCTCATCCACGGACATTAATGCCATGGGATAATTTTAGACAGAGAGCATTAGAAACAAATGAGGAACCTATCCATATGAATTAAGTTATTCTGAAGCCTAGGTCAAGCTATAAAAAACATCAGAAACCCCTTCTTGGGACTACCTGTTCCTTGATTTATAAGGATGGGGATGCCAGTGGAGTTTGATGATGACTCTCCCTTTCTGTGGGAAATGAAAATTTCCATAGGATTGCTGCTGCTGCAAGAGTAGGGGACACTTTTTTCTTACTCAGCTTCACATCCTTGGAATAGTGTTGACCCACCAAAGGTGGCTATCTGCTCTTGATTTCTGACAACTGAATAATTCAAAAGCAATTTATCTGCATTTTCAGGAGTGTTCAGGGAAGTCACTTCACAATCATTTACAGCTCATATGCTATGGTATTGGGGAAGACTCACTCCCTGTTTCACTCACTTGATTGATGAGTCTCAAAATCTCAGAAGAATCATAAATTCCAGCGACAAATAATCATGCATTAGGAAAAAAAAGATCAATGCAATCCCTGTTCATTACTTGCCACTCACTACTTCATGTAATTTTAGTTTTTCAGGCATCCAGTCGGACTCCAGTTATGGTATCATGTTTGGGGGGTCAATCAAATGCAGTGGGAGTAAACTCAAAATTCATAACTGGCTGACTGGAGAAAAATCTGTTTTCAGGCATTTTCAGGTGAAAAATTTATCAAAGAAACAGAGTCCTGTGAATCAGCATTAAGCAATGAACAGCAAATAGAGGCAAATACACCAGGCCTGTTGTGAATGAAAAGTGACTGCCAACACCAGCCTCGGCCAAAAATACCCCAGTTTTTAGCTGGCTTTTTGATCCAGACTTTGGATAAAATAAGGGAAGTATTTCTTTGGATGACTCTATCCGTGCATCAGGCTCTTTTTACCACAAAGTTTTCCTCTCCAGCACAACTTGGCATGCAGTGTGTGTTCTCCATAAAGCGCTTAAAAGTGAAGGTAATTCAGCTGGTTTGCTTCCCTGCCTAGTGGGAGCTTTGCTCAGCGCTCAGAAATGTATGCAAGTGTGTGACTAATGTACAGCAAAAAGACTCAGGATGGAGCCACTTTATTCATTGTTTGTTATTGTTCTTTGTTGCTCAGTGTTTTGTAAATCCCCCTGGTTATGGAGACATTTTTATTAGAGAATACATTTTTTGAAAATGGGGTTCCGCAAAAATGAAATTTCAGAGGTGTGTGTCTCAGCATTGATTTTTCTATTTGTAATAACACACTATAGCATATCTTGTTTTATATCAAGAGGATAAAATGTCCCTAACACAGTGATCGCCATTCTGTGGTAATGGATAAAGCCTGTTTATGAGATGCCATTTATTCCACAATAGACAGTAAATAAAAGCCATTTCAAGCTTCGGTTAAATCAAAGCTTGTTCGGGATTTCAGCAGATTTGCAAATTACCTTTGGGACCATTTTCAGATTCAGTTGTTTTCCCACATGCTATTGACTACCCATGTTTTACTATAAATACTACTTCTTGCTCTCTCTCTCTCTGTCTCATACCAAACCCTGGGATTGTAGAGTGATTTGTAAAGACAAGCAGATAAAGTAAATACACAGTACTGTATTAAAATTTCTTTCCTGTCAATGTAACAGAAATAAAACCACAAGTTTTGATGGCACACTGAAAGCCAAAGAACAGAATCTTGGACACAGTGTTTTGGAAACTGAGGTCTTTGCGAAATCTTATAAAAGCACCAAGAGAGATAGAGCAGAAACATAGGCTTTGTCCAAAAAAAAAAAAAAAAATCTACTAAAACTGCCTCATATCAGCTACTTTGGCTTTGGAATTTACTGCTGTCACTGGACATGGTCATAGGAGGATGCTAGGGCCACATTTCCCTTTCTTGTCTGCCTTTTAGATGGAAGAGTTAAGGTGAACATACAAAGGATGAAGAGTCCTCTGAACTCAGAAGATACCTCACTGTTCTGAAGTCATAACACAAAATAAAGATTTTAATCAGAATGTCACACATGTGGTAGTATTTATAAACACTGAGACAGAAACATCAAGTGTTTTAATTTTGGGTGTGTTCTGCTTGTTTAAGAAAAAAATGGGTTACTTGTGGAGAAATGCACCTTAGGGTCAACAAAACATTTTGGAAATTCAGAGTGCTGTTACCTGATTGGAAAAAAGTCAGAATGGTTCATGGCTCACTGTTTGAAACAGAGAGGCTTCATTTTTCCTCTGTGAGGTTCACAGTGGGTGTAAATGAGCATATAGAACAGATTACTCTGATCCCATTAGAGCATGACCCTTTTTGGCTTGAAATGTCCTCTCCACCTCCACTTTTCCTTTGCTTTTATTAGAAAATCTTCCAAAGAAGCAAGATGTTTTGGTTGAGAGCCTTTGAAATGTCCCATTTGACCTGCAAACTTCTGATTTCCAAGCCACAAAATATTCTTATACATACAGGAAGGGATTTATACTTTCATAAACTCATTCCTTCCTTTTAATATTGGTGTCTGAAAATCAGTAATTCCTGAAAAACATCTCTGTGAATTATTTTCCTGACATCTTTTAAAACTGTGGTGGCTGTCAGTAAAGGGACAAGTAACACTATTTTACTCAGCAATAGTTCTCAGGAGACAAAAAGACTGGGCACCAGCAGGTATCCAACAACTCTCATTTGGGACCCCAGCTGGACAAGGAAAATAAAATTACAGTGGGATAGCAAGCCAGATTCCTTCGTGGTTCATACCCTACAGAAAAAAAACCAAAAAAAACCCATAAAATCATTAACTCAAGTAACTCAGTCTTGTTGAGATAAATGCAGATCCACCATTCTACAGAAAATAATGTGAATGTCATGTTGTGGTTGAGAAAAGCAAGAATAAAGAGCTCCCATCCTCCCTGTAGGACACTGCATTGCAGGACCAGCAACTAGACAGTAATTTTTAATTCCTGTAAATGGTTTGGCATCTTTAAAAGTGGCCATGCATTGTCCTAGCAGGTGTCCTCTGTGACGTAGGTATCTTTAAACCAGAAACTCCAAAAGGGAACAGCTGAATCTGATCACTGTAAGGTTAGCAAAGTCTTCAGGCTTCCTAGAACCATATTCCTGGGCATTTTCCTAGTTTCTGGGTTTGAAAAAGCATGGTGTCCTGCCCTTTGACTGGATTTTGAACAAAATTCATGGGGAGCAGGCATGGAAAATGATTTCAAATTCCTTCATTTGATGATACTTGGGAAGAGCCTTTGAATCTCTATGATAATACATGCATTTATCACAGTCTCTGAAATACAGCAGCAAACTGTGTAGGGAACCAAACAGATTTCCAATGGAGAATCTTCTTCTGTTTCTGTGGAATCTCACTAAAAAATACCTTTTTCTCTCAGAAATAATTGTTGCAGGGGAATTTTCTGGTCCCTTTTTACGTGGGACCACTTTGAGAAGATTCCTTCTGGTAGTTGCCCAATCACAGCTTTTTCAGAGCTTTTAAATTTTCACCAGAATCCTAATTTTCATTCTGTTTCCAAAAAACCCTGCTTTGAAGCATGATAACTTCCCAAGTGTTCCATCAACCCCAATGTCCTTTGTAACATCTCTGTGCTTGTGAAAACTTTAATGCACAAGGACCTTCCTTGATCTTCCCAAAATTGCATCACTTGCCCATTTTGCAGTTTCACCCAGTTTTCACCCAGATTTCAAGAATTTTGGAGCAAAAGGCTGCTCTACATAGATATTAAACCAGGAGGAGTTTTTGAATACTGGCTACTCTTTTTTTTTTTTAGTATTTTTAATATTTTAAAATATTTTTAATATTTGTCCACTCAGGGAGCAAATATGATGCTGAGTGATCTGCCCAGCTACTCACACACAGAGCTGTTAGTTCATAGACAAATCTTTTAAAATATTGACCACTTTTTCTCTTGATATTTCTAGGAAGAGGGTTTATAGAGTAGAATTTCACTGGGTATAGCAGGTATCTACATTACATATCACATGACAATTACATTTATTCTCAGCATTGCTCTGATACAGAGGAATGTATCAAGAGGAAGGCAAAAAAAGTCAGTTCTGGATATCACACAAGAATACTGAGTGTACTGCTCCAATTTCTTTACAGTTTTGCCTGAAAGTACCATTACAGTTAAAGTTGTGTCAGCACTTTCATTAGAAACCCAGTTGTGATTTATAACACTGGCTGCAAAAAATTTGCTGCTGGCTGAAATTCAGTGTAAGGTCTCTGGCCAGGGGAAACATTTTAAACATTTTTTGGAAGATTGTTTGAGGCAAGTTCTATTATTCCAATGTTACACAGATTTCCTTAGATTTTAGTAGGTGAAGCTAGGTTTTGGGGTTTGATTTTTTGTTGTTTTTTGCAGTTGTTATTGTTATTGTTTTTTTGGGTTTTTTTGTTTGTTTGTTTTTCTGTTTTGTTTTTTTGGTTTTTTTTTTTTCCAAAATGAATAGAAACAAAGGGTTATTTGGAGAGATTACCTAATTTTTAAAGTTTATATTCTGGGTTTGGCTGGGATAGAGTTAATTTTCTTCTTATTTTAAATAATTGCCTTAAAAATCGGGGGTTATGCCAGAAATCTCAGCATTTACATCAAGAAGCAACAAAACTAGCAAAAGCTTAAAGCAGATAGTCAGCAAACACACACTTCAGTTTAAGTGCTCCCAGCCCATTAATGAGCATTCCCCAAACTGTGCTCTGCTATTCCTGCTTTATTAGCTGGGCATTAGCAAGCCCTGGCAGCAGCCAGGCTGCACGGTGAGGTTTGGATTAATTTAGTGCAGGTGAGTGGTGTCAGGCTGACAGCAGCGGGGACGAGGGACAATCCATCACCTGGACAGTTACGATCCCGCTTCCCACAGCTGCTGGGAAACAAGAGCATCACTGGGCCCCTTGACCACCCAGCCCCCAGCCCCTCAGCCAGAAACACCAGTCTGGACAGCAATTAAACCATTTTGCTGCAGACAGGCACCAGAAACCCTCCAACAAGAACACAGGCTCCAAATACAACACTGGTGAAGACAGCACCGACCTTGAAGGAGAAGCAACCATAGCCTGCTGCATATTTGGCTATTGATCACAAAATTATGGAATTGTTAAGGTTGGGAAAGCCCTCTAAGATCACTAAATCTTACCAGTAACTCAGCCATTAATGTTCACCATTAAACAATATCCCAAAATGCCACATCCGTATGATCTGTGCAATTCCAGCTGGTGGAGTTCTGCTATTAGGAATAGCCAGTACCTGTGGAAGTATTTAAGTTACATTCTGGAACTGGTTTCTAAACTAAAGATATCCATCAAAAATCCAGATTCCTGCCTTCCAAAAAAAAAACGTTATACAGGAGATGCTGTAGAGTACCTGTGAGATTTTGAGATTAAGGCTATTCCTTCGTTCGTTCGTTCGTTTGTTCCTTCCTTCCTTCCTTCCTTCCTGGAATCCTTCCTTCCTTCCTTCCTTCCTTCCTTCCTTCCTTCCTTCCTTCCTTCCTGCCTTCCTTCCTTCCTTCCTTCCTTCCT
>PYHW01009372.1:5882165-5906079 GCA_013186435.1 Turdus rufiventris
TTCCTGGAATCCTTCCTTCCTGGAATCCTTCCTTCCTTCCTTCCTTCCTGGAATCCTTCCTTCCTGGAATCCTTCCTTCCTTCCTTCCCTCCTTCTTCATCCAACACAAACTGATGCACACACATAGGATTGTATCTGGAAATTTGGTGATAAATATTATGGAATCATAGAAACACTCACGTTGGAAAAGCTGTCTGAGTTTATCAAGTCAAACCCAGCACTGCCAAGGCCACCACCAACTCGTGTCCCCAGGTGCCACCTCTAAATGGGTTTTAAGCCCCTCCAGGAATGGGAACCCCACCACTGCCCTTGGCAGCATTTTCCAGGTCTGGGCAGCCCTTTCAATGAAGAAATCTTCCCTAATATCCAATCTAAGTCTCTCCAGATGCAGTTTGAAGCAAATTTCCAAGGCAAATTAAAGAGGCATGGAAATTACACTGGTCACTACACTTCAGACTGTCAGAGCAGACCTTGTCTGTGTTTGGGTCTCAGTCAATTTCCAAGCACAACTTGTATTTAGGGTAGTCCAGAGATCCCTTCAGGAAAATATTTTGGACAAGGCAGCCCTGCATTGGATCAGACCATACCCAGACAGTGAGCAGCAGTGCCAGCAAGGAACCTCAGCTACCCTAAACTTATTATATGGTTGTTTAATAAATACTGAGGACTACGGATAAGGAAATACGGGTATGCTGATGTGTCCACCAGATTCTGGCACCCACTGGCCCAACACACTGCAGAGGATGAACCTACCCTGCAGCAAATTGCTGCATGTTATTATCTAGGCTGTGTGAATTTTGGGGTGGGCACTGCATCTTACAGGGAATACACACGTGCATCTGGCACAAGGGTATGCTAACCTCAGCTGGAAACTGGAGATTTTATAATAACACAGAAGTAAATTAGCAGAATCTGTCAAAGTATTCTTGGCAAAAGCTTCAGAATAAGTATAAATGCTCGTGAAAATGCAGTGACAACTTTCTCCCCTTTCTGACAAGGTGCAGAAAATAAACAAAAATTCAGAGGAGAAGATAAGGAGGCACTTTTGAGAGCAACATGCTCAGGGACCTTGGAGGTCCCTTGGGGAAGGAATTGAGAGCCGTGGGTGCCCCTGGATGCCCCAGAAATGAAAAGCTGGGTCTGACCAAGGCTGAGGATTGTGGGAGCAAGGCTTGGCATGAGGATGATTGAAGCAGCCACTCTGTAAGGCATGAGGAGACAACAACCCTCTTTTTTTGCTGTGCACACACCCCAGCACCCACCCCCATAGCCAGGCACACCCAAGAGGTCCAGCACTGCCCCTCTGTGCACAGACAAACAAAACACATCCAACTTCCACAGCTGTACAACTGGGGTCTTTTTAATGCCACAGCTCATGTAAATAAAATCCTTCCACTGTGAATCTTAATTAAGGGAATGATTGTTTCTGGCCATCGCTTGAAAGGCAAATGTTTTAATTGGTTCTGATGTCTTTTCCTGAAAAGCTTTTTTTTTTTTTTTTTTCCCTCCAGAAGCCATATATCCCAGGGAGATTGCTTTTCCCTGCTGCCTGTCCTGTGAGGGTCCTGCAGTGGCAGAGAAAGGAGCTGGTTTAAGGGGTTATCAAGTGAAACATGCACATGAGTTAAAGAGCAGGAGCCGTTTAAGATCCCGAAGTGTCATTAGCAGTAACATGTCACATAAAATGAGGTGCAGATTTCCATTTTCATTTGAACTTCAGGTGTTTAGTAATCCAGAAGCTTTATTTAAGGACTGACCTTTAACCTGGCCTGTCATTCCAATTGTAAGGAGTTGATGGCCACTGGGAATCAATGGGCAGCATGAAGGTCACTTCCTAGAAAAACTGTGGCTATCAATGTGTCAGTTCCAATGAAGTATTATAACAAAGCAAGCAAAGAGCCTATCTGGGTCTATGAGGCACCAGCTTGCTCTCAGGCTGCCTCCCCACTTCCAGCTATTGTATAAACACAAATAGAAATAAGCTGTTATTTAATGATACGTGTTTCTGAAAGCATGTGCTGTTTTCAGTTCTGTGAGTGGCACAAGAAAGGGGTGGTTAGAAACTCAGCACTCACTGATCCAGGTACTGGCAGAAATCCCCTTATTCCTCTACACAAAGCACTGCAGGGGAGCAGTCAAGGGGCCACTGATCCAGTGAGATCTGGACAACCCCTCCAGGCACAGCCACGCCATGCCACAGCCACAGAACCATAGAATGCTTTGTGCTGGAAGGGACCTTAAAGATCATTTGGTTCCACCCAAGGGCAGGGACACTTCCCACTGTCCCAGGTTGCTTCCAAACCCTGTCCAGCCTGGCCTTGGACACTTCCAGGGATCCTGGGGATGCCACAGCTGCTCTGGGCACCTTGTGCCAGTGTTTTACCACCCTCATTGTGAAAAATTTCTTCCTTGTATCTCATCTAAATAGACCCTCCTTGGTTTACAACCATCACCCTTGTCCTATCCCAGTGCATTTTTATTTTTTTTCCCTCAGTGTTATCCAGGATTGAATGCAAGCCCTGGACAGGATCTGTCTATTTGCAGCACCTCCAAGGGAGACACAAAGACCAGCCAAGACCAGCCTGTGCATGAGGAGAGGAAGGAGCACTGCAAGAGGAGCACAAGCAGAATACTGGGATGGTGTCAGGGTCACAATGATCTCAGCACGGTTCCCTAAGCCTGAAGAGGGAAAAAGAGGTCAGCCTGACCTGGCCACACTGCTGTGATTTAAATGAACATTTACTAGCACAAGAATTTGGAGGTTTCCACAGAGTTTCACATTTGTGTCCTGGTCAAATTCTGTCACATTTCTGCAGTCAATTTTGTTTGCAATCATGTAAAAACTGGGTTATATAAATTTCTGCTGAGATCCAAGAATGTAAAGCTTTTAGGAGCAAATCCCCAAGAAGTAAGAACCAAACTCTGGCTGTGGACAATCTGTATTGGATGGCCACTTTAGGGTGGGGGAGAGTGGGGGAATAAAGCCCCACGTGTCTGTCATGAAGGCCAAGTGAGTCCCACCACAAGAGCTGGAAAAGCAAATCCCAGCCAAGGGACAAGAGTGCAGCCAGGAACTTGTGGGGTGGACACTGCAGATTGTCCCAGGAACACACACACACCACCCTGCCCCATCCCATGCCATGAGGAGAGCAGATGCAGCTCCTCAGCACAAGCCAACTGCTCCTGCACTGGGAAGATTTTGATTTGTGGGGTCAAAGATAAACATGAGCATTAGTCAAAATCTCTCAATCTCTCACCATGCCTTTGTGCTGATTTTCAGCATGCACCTCTTTTCAGCAATGTGTCCCCAGGGGTAGGAAAGTTCCTTGTACAGCCTTTTGAAAGACCTTTCTGATCATTAATAATTACAGTAATTTGCAATCAACCTTTTCCTTCTTAGCAAGCTTTCAGAATCTTCCCAAGTAAAACCATTCCCTAAAAATCGTGCAAAACAGAATTTTAACTGGAATTTCTTTCCCATTCACAGGAACTGGAAATAAAATATGTTTATATTGTTGAACTTACTGTTTGTGTATTAAATGTCTGCCTAGATGACTGGTCATGCAGATCCTGTGTGCAATATCAATAGGAAGTTTATGCCTGTCTGTTATATGGGTATAAAACCCTCTGCAAAAGGTCAACTTGACACAAATTAATGAATCCCTGAAAAAATTCAAAGTTTCAATTTTGAATTAAAAATTGAGAAACGTAACCAAAAAAGTACAACCAGAGGTTTGGATTTCTGGCATCTACACATAAATATAAATTGGAACAGGATTAGAGAGAGACTGTTAAAACATTTCTTCTGTGGAGACAATACACCCTGCACAAAATTGAAAAAGTAAAATAGAGTCATGTTTAAAAGAGGCAGCACAGTTTACTAAAGATATGATTTTAGTATCGGTGTCCAGTTTAAAAACACAGAAAAAGTGGGGTTCAGATACTCATAGGGCCCACCTATAGATACTTCAGATACTCACAGGGCCCATTATCCTGCACTCCATCAGCTTCCAAGAATTTCAGACACTGAAGAGAGGAATAGAATCCCTTTAGGAGTTTAAATAGGTGAGTCAGATTATGCATGGAGATCATCTGTCACACTATGATTTATATTTCGCAATACTTTCTTTCAAACTCCTTTATTTCCTCTCACTTCCATTCTTTGTATCCTCTTATTAAGGAAAAGAAAATGTATTTATCTTACAAAGGGGCTGTTCTAAAGCTCTCTACACATACCTACCTAATCCTAGTTATAAATGATCAAGACTAGTTCTTTTACATGGATTTTAAAATGTATTTATTCCCACACCCCGCTCCTGATTTGCAGATTGAAACACGCTAAACACGAAGGTGAATATATCCTTTTTGCAGACAAACAGAAAAAGCACAATTTCTACCTCTGATGGCAAAACCAAGTTATTTTGGAGATCCTGAAACAGATCAAGATTGGCACCTCAGTAGAATTCAATAGAATTGCATGGTGTGGGATATATTCTATATAATATGATCCTGTGCATTTTTTATTTTTCCCCTTTTTTTCTGGCTCTCATCACGTTGAAGGGTCCCTTCCACCTTCACCTTAGATGCACTTTGCCTAATTTACACAATGACAGTTTCCTCTGTGCACACTGAATAACAAACCCACCAACTCCAGAGCAAGCAAACCACGCGGGAGGGGCAAGTCCTGTGCGCCGAGGATGCTGCTACGCCAAGGAATCAAGATAATCCAGGCTGGTTATTGTTATGGTTATTTTTTCCTTCTACTGGAGCTGGAGATCCCCTAGCAAAGACCTGGAAGCAGCCTGAGTTTCCATGCAATAAAGCAGCAGTGAGAAAAGCTCAGAGTAATTAAGTGGCTGACGCACAGAAGAAGCTGTTACAAAGATTTGACTAAATTGCCCATTCATTAGTAGCACGGCATGGAAGGAGAATTACAAATAGACAATAGAGCCTGCAGTAATTCAATCTAACCTTGTACTTACAGAAAACAATGAGATAATGAACAGAAAAATTACCAGGCACATATTGCATTTTGTGGAAGGCAGGAAGAGGGAGGGGGATCGGATTGGGATTGGGGGGATGGAGGGGTGGAAGTGGGGAGAGCGGCCTGGCACATGTAACACTAATGGCATCGCTCAAGCTGAGCAAACATTTCTCCAACGCAATCATAGTTCTCAGTCTAAGGGCCTCTGGGGAGCTGAGATGAGGCTAGATCGTGAACAAAAAAATGTAATTTATAAGGCGTCTGTGGACTGGAATTTATCATCGGATCCGCTCGCCGCCGCTCAATTGATATGTAGTTGATTTCAAACAACACCCCCCAGGCGCCCACAGGGAACATTTTTTAGATTTTACGCTTGGATATATCTGTTTAACTCACCATTTACCAAAACAACGGCTGATGACAGCACAAACAAGTCACTCCGGAAAAAAAAATACACAGACATACACAGACACACACAAACTCACCTAGATAGGACTAAGCCATGAGGGTCAGGACTTGGCTGGGGTTGTGGGGAGGGGAAAAAACAGAGGCAGAGGCTGAAGTTGGGGTATATTTTGCATGGAAGACATGGATGAATCATCCACTCAATTTTTAAGCCGGCTTTGGAGCTCTCCACTGGTCTTTTTTTTGCATTTACTTCCCCAGGTAGGCATCTCATGGAGCAGATGTTGAAACTGGTGGCTCTGGGAGGAGAATGTGGGGTGAGGTGGCCTCAAAGAGGGTTCAATGCTGAGGGAGTTTTGCAAAGCACAGCAAAGCATGTATATCCCTGTTCTTGATGGCAAGATGTCTCAGCATCACAGTCCTGCTCATTCCTGAGGTGTTCCTGGCACTAGAGAAAGAATTGGGGTGCATCAAAAAAGTTATCCACCCTGTAATTTGGTGTCACCAGGGATTCAAAACCAGTCACCTGATTGTGTAAAAATCTCATTGACTGAATTAAAAAAATGCTGCTGTTTTCCCTTCTTACACGAGAACTTGTGAAATTCCCACAGATGAATTTTAGTATGAATAACAAGAAATCTCCTCTGACCAAGCCAGTTTGCACAATAAATTTCTGCTGCATTTACTCTCCAAAGGAGAAAAAAGAATGCTGACTTTAAACTTTCTTGAAATTCCCTTCCAGCACTGTTCAGAAGCCCTGGACTCAAGCTCTTTGTCATGCCAGGTGCTGTGCATATACTCTGGAGGTGAGCCTGGAATGTCCCAAGCCAGGCATGATGGTGCTTGGAGCAACCTGGCCTCGTCAAAGGTGCTCCTATCCATGGAAGAGGGTTGGAACAAGATTTTATTTAAAGTCACTTCTAATCCAAACCATCCTGGGATTCTATGAAAATGCCCTGCAGAGCTCATAATGAAATTAAAAAAAAAAAAAAAAAAAAAAAGGGCAATTTTAATTTCAATTTAAAATACTTTTTTGAGACATCAGAGAAAATCATGTTGTGCCACAGCACAAGCAGTCCACAACAATATTACAATATTTACTTTTTTCAGGATTTTCATGAATTGGTTTTCAAAACAAGCACAACAATACTACAAAATACTGGTGGCAACAGGAGATGGCATTTGGTTGCTCTAATGGGAAATTTGCTGAGCAGGGAAGAGCCTCTCCAGGGTGCACAGGCTAGAGGTGAATTAAACAGCCAAGGTGTTACTGCTGTTATGGGGCTGGTCCTTGTACACCTCCAATACAGAACAAGCCCATGTTACCTGTGCAGAGGTTTTGGGGGAGGTTTAGTGGCAATGGGGAGCTGCTGCCTGGTGAGGGATGGTGCAAGAGCTGTGTGTCCAGCAGGAGGAGGAGTGGATGGGGGGATCAGAGTTAACTCAGGGTGAGAAGGAGCTGGGGTGGGAGGATGTGGGGACAGATCCAGCAGCTCTGCAGCATGGGCTCACCCACAGTACAAGGACAGTCTCCCAGCAGCTCAGCAATGAGCAGCTGAGTCATGGGCATCACCACAGTGCAGTAAAAACAAAGTTAATCAAACAAAAACCCCTCCAACCCAACCTAACCAAACCCAACCAAATCCAAACCATCCCAACCCTACCCAACCCAACCCAACCACACCCAAACCAACCCAACCCAACCCAATCCAACCCAAACCAATCCAACCCAACCCAATCCAACCCAACCCAACCCAACTCAACCCCCCCAAAAAACCCCAAACCAAACATAACAAAACAAAAGCCACAAACAAAACCACACAAAGAAACAAAAATTTGCTTTTTGAAATGCCACCAAATAAACACCAAAGCCCAACTCCAACAAGTCAGAATCTTACCCGCAATCATTTATTTCCTGCTTATTTCTTCTATTTCCATCAGTATATCAACTGGCTTGAAGAGAGCCTTGCCAGTTGCATAGGCAGGGGAAAAGTCCTTCTTTGCTAGATGGAAAATCAGTCTTCCTGATCCATGTAAAGGAATGGTCTGTGTTGGTTTAGCCACATAATTCTTTCAAACAATCCAAACTAAGAACTGCTCCTTACTACTGATTGTAAATGATAGCACTTTCTTGCCTAGGACATTCCCTCCACACTCCTCTATTTTATTTTACACAATATTTTCTGAATCATATAAAATCATTCCCTCCATACTGAAAAGCATGCAAAAGAGAAATGCCTCCACAGCTGATGACTGTGGAGTATTATCTCACTACTTCAGTGCTTTCTCATACTGCAGACAACAAATGATTGCACAGGATCAGAAGGCTTGTGGTTAGAGCTGCATAAAATGGTTAGGAATAGAAATCACCCATGGCAAGTATGATGTAAATTAATGAGCCAGACAGGAGTTTTCTGTAGGGAAAATAAAAAAATCCACAAAAACATTTCAAGATTAGAAATTCCATCTTGGTTTTGTTTTGGTGTTTTCCTCCCTTTGAAGGGATTCTTCTACAATAGAGGCCCTTTATAGGGTTTTGTTGTCCAAAAGAATGTCAGTTTATGGCTGAATTTCTGGCAGCATGGTCTACCCATGATCTACTTGCTATCCTGGTCTTAAGTTTAAGTTTGTGTCATCTCAAATAATTCAGCCTGATACTGGGAAACTCTGTGTTGCTGTTCACAAAAAAATGTGACCAACACACTCAGCCTAAACTCATTCCTCAAGGGCATGGTATGGCACTGTGTCCAACTTCCCTTCTGGATTTAGCTTTCAGAGCTCGAGATGAATGATTGCTCTCAGTTAATCCAATAAGAGGTTCATGATTTGGTGTGAAAATGGATGAATAACCAGGGAATTTACCCTGTAAAATGTGTAAACAAAAGAGATTTGTACTATACAGAATTTTCAGAGAAACTTCGTAAGAGTATTAATTCTATGTTGTTATAGTTAACTGATTTCTTAAGGGAGCCACTAATAACTTAATATCCATGTGTGTGAGCCTCCAAGTGTTTCCCTGATATGTTTTTTATTCTATTTCTTTGTTTCATCTGAAATTGATAATGAGAACTCTCCAAGATTATCCAGTCTTTACAAATTTAGTGAGCATCATCAGGCTGAGCGCAGAGACCTTTTGAATATGGGAATGCTGAAATTTTTATCTCAGAGAACCTCAAGAGAGCCAACATGACAGACCTTACAAATTCTTCCAAACACAAAAAACCTCTTAGCTGAGTTAATTCCCTTGCTGTTTACTAAAGACTGTCAATCACAGGATGCAAATCCAAAAACCACCTTGTTTCATTCAGTTCTGGTGCCAGTGAGAGAGGTGATGTTCACACCTTCAGAAGACACAGGGGAAGAACAGCTTGACTCTAACCAGCAATATTTCAGATTGAGAAAGACCAAACTCACAGGTGAAGAAGCAGTTGCTAGAATTTAAATGCTCCCTTTTGACATGTTGAAAGCTTTGTGCTATAACTGTGATCCCCAAACCCACAAAACTCACTTTGGGTAATACAATACAACCATCTGCAGACACATGGAGCTAATGCTTGCAAGCTTACAGAGCACTGGGATTTTTCTTTCACATTTTTTACTGGTGACAGGACAAGGCAGATCTGGCAGGTCATGCACACTCTTGCTTGTTTTTCTCACTCGTTATTTGGATCATTTTTGTTGTTACTGTTTGTTTGCAACTTGTTTGTTTGTTTGTTTGGCATCAGGCCCAAAAAGAAACAGCCCTTAAACAGGAGAAGAAAAGCCAGATCTGAACCTGAGTCACCACTCTGGCCCAAGCCTACTAACCTCTATCAGAGGATTTGGTGTTTGGTGGGACATGACATCCTGGACAGGGTCCTACCTGTGTGCCCAGGGAGAATCAGACCCTTTCACCACCAGTTTTCATCTGTGAGAAAAACAGAGTGGACACAGTTTTGTGGTGGAATTGGCAGTGTTACCGTAATGGTTGGAACCAGATGATTGTTAAGGTCCCTTCCAACACAAACTATTCTTTGATTCCATAATCCTAAGTGTCTTTTTCAACCTAAATCATTCTATGACTCTCTGACTTCAGCAAATTTTGGAGTGTGCAGTGTTAATGTCCTTGCTGCCAACACAACCTGAGCTGGGGTTCAGATCACTTCCCTTTGCTGACCCTCAGCTGGAGTTGGGAGGTAAAATGGCTTTTGTTATGACTTTCCCCTCTAAGAGAAGTAAATGGAAGCGCAGCATTGTGTCAGCCACGGCATGCCAGCAGTGCAACTATTTTCACCATGGCAAAATGCCTTTTTTCTTTCCTCCTGGATTGCACAGTTCCTTTGACAAGGAAGGGTAAAGACCCTCAAGGGTTCTCAGAGAACATCAATATGTTTTGTATTTAATGTGCTGGCTCGGTTACAGCAAATTAAGGAGAGTGGGCCTGGTACAAGATAATGCAGCCTGCAGTTCCTCACTCCCTAGCTGAGTGGTATACACTGAAAATGATACTCCAGTGTGGAGAAATACTGCACATTACATCTCCCTGCAGTAACAGAAGAGACATTAGGCAAAGCCCTGACTCTTAATGGTACACATCAGGAAAACATCTGAGCTTGGGCCTTCAATCACAAACGCTGCAGGATTTAAAAATGAATAAACTTCACATTGTGATTCTCTTATTTATCCTTTATGCAAATTGTCCCTGGGAGGACACATTATGTTCGCTGCATGGCACGGCACAGACCCACATTAAAGCGTGGAGGGCCACTCTTATGTAATGCACAATCCTCCCGGCCCCTCCGTGCGGTTTGTGGTGCAAAGAGAAACAAACACACAAAGGGGAAAAGAAAAACAAAAAACAACCAGCCTCAACTCCCAGACCTAGAAATATATTCTCCACTGACTGCTGAAAATAGTCCAATATTAAGCAAAGAAGGAGTGCAGAAATATTCTGCTCTCTTTTCCCAGCTACCAGTCTGTGACAGAAGGAGATGGCAAGACCAGGAAAGCCCCTTTGTAAACTAAAAAGGGAGAAGCAAATATTTTAAACCCCTGAATCCTTACAAGGTAGCGGATAATTTTGCTTAGACAAACCCAGTGCATTAATTCACGTGGTCACAGCCCCAAAAAGCCATCCTGTTAGCTAACCTTTCTGTTATTAGCCCCCTTTCTCAATGGGACAGAGACACAAGAGACTCGATCAGCATTATTTTTCCTGGGCAAAATCTCTTGCCCCCTTCAAGCTTTTCATTATTAGCACAAATCTTCCTCAATGTCCTTGAGCAAGCATTCGCAAGATGACTGGATGGCAGAGAAGCAAACAGCCCTACACGTGAAAAAAGAATGGGAAGAGAGTTCAGGGACTTGGCCACAGAATTAACTGCTTGAAAAAGCACAGGAAGACCTGTTAAGTAGAGCTCCAAGGGCAGGCTACCAGGTGGGTCAAAACACCATAATCACAAATCCATCCTCTTTAAAATTATCTGAGTGATTTCCTAATATGCTCCTGCCTACCCAGGGTACAGCAGAGCGAGTGAGGGGTCCTGCCTTTGAAATCATCTCCCTGCTTGTAATTATGGCTGGCAAATACCCTAGGCTGAGCCAACCTGTCATGTCAGTGAAAATACACGTTGACTATGATCTGCACCTCTGTAGGAGCTGATTCTGAGTGCTGGATTTAATTCAAGCCTGTCTTCTCCATCCAAGTTGCACCCCAAGTGGATGCCACGGGGGAAAGGTAGATGTAGTGGAAAAAAAATGGGCATGGGTATTGAGTCCCACCTCTGTCCATGACATGGTTTTGGTGCTGGCTGTACTCTTTTGTCATGTCTGCAGTAGTAAAAATTGGTGTCAAAGGCCTAATCACTGTACCCTGCAAGATAAACAAGAGTGAAAGCCAGAAGAAGTGGGAGCCTCCTCCATGCCTGTCACTGTGAGGGTGAGGATGTCCTGCACAGGGTACCCAGAGCAGCTGTGGCTGCCCCTGGATCCCTGGAGTGTCCAAGGCCAGGCTGGACAGGGCTTGGAGCAGCCTGGGACAGTGGAAGGTGTCCCTGTCCATGGCATATTTAGCTCAGCTAAATATTTGAGTTTTCTCAAATGAACAAGCAGTGCTGTAAACACCCTGAAACCCCTGATTTCTAAAATCATGCTTCCTGGACTTAAGATATTTCCAGTCTTCTCTTCAGCAGAAATTCTGTGGGGCCTTTTCACCTCAACCTAAAAATTTTAACTTGTAGAGTCAGTGGTTCAGGGTGAGAAATAGATTCAAAAACTATTTTAGCAGGATAGCTGGCTGTTCTGCAAGTGTTTGATGCACAGGAAGCTCCACCTAAATATAAGACAAAACTTCTTTCCTGTGAGTGACTGTGCACTAGAACAACAAAAGTAAACATAATTTCCAGGAGAAACACATAAAGACAGAGACTACACTCTATCTTTGCTAATCCTTACCTCTCAAATTAAAGAAATATGCCATGCTTTCAACAGTAATATTTTAAAATATATTGCTTAAGAAAATGAGGCTGATAATTTCTGACACTGTTAAAGAATCTCAAAAAATAAAAGGTTTGCGATCACAAATATATCAAATATATTGAATAAGTTATTGTAAATTTTCGAGGTGGGGTGGAAATACTTAAAAAACCCTAAGAGGGCACCCAATCATGGTCTTCTTCTGAAATTAAGCCCTCAGATGGACTCAAATTCATTATTAGATGTGGAAGAGAAACATTAGGAAAGCAACTTTTGAGAAAATCGTTTCTAGAAGTCCTGCTGCTCAAGAACCAGAGTAGGTGTGACTCAAGAGATCACAGATAAAAAGGGAAATTTTTGATCAAATGTTGTTTCTAACAGCATGATGCTTACACAGAACAGGCTTCCCAGAGAAGAGGTGGATGCCTCATCACTGGAAACGTTTGTGGTCTGGTTGAATGGGGCTTTGAGCACCCTGACCTAGGAGAAGGGGGCTTGGATTCAATGATTAGATGACCTTTAAAGGTCCCTTCCAACCCAGACTATTCCATGATATCCAGCAATATTTGACAAAAGTTGAGGAGCTGGTCCTCTAAATTCACTGAGTGGAGAGGGACTTAAAAAACATCTCATAGCATTCTTAATTTTCAGATTAACATCTGAAATGCCTTAAATCAAACCAGTGGGAAGCAGTGCAACAATTCCCCAGCAAAGGCAGGATTCCCTGAGCTTGGGCTGCACTGTGCACCTGCCCAGTGTGATGCAAATTTTGGGAGTACAGAGGAGCTGAGTGGTTCCTCAGGCATGACAAATTTTGTGCCTCTCTCCCCTCTCACAAAGCGTTCCTAGGTTACAGGTTCCTCCAGTGTATTGGTGAATCAAAATTAGCTGCTGATGTGTTTTGAACTTCATAATTTAAAATAATAATAATAAAATAAAAAAAAATTAAAAAATAAAAAAAAAAAAAAAAAAAGAAGAAGAGAAAAAAGAAATAATCCAGCTTGTTCTTATTTGTCACGCCTGGCTTCCTGAAACCACACTGGATGCTCAAAGTCTGCCTGAGCTCAAGGGCAGGCAGATAAGCTTGTGGAAGAGAGGTAATTTGCACAGAGCAACTCTTTAGCTCAGGTGGCTCAAAAAAATGGAAATTCTGGGCAGCTGGGAAAGGAAGCATCACATTTACTGAATTAGCCTTAACAAGTGTTGATATTTTGAAGACAATAGACAGGCTCAAACCCTTGGTCCTCTGAGTTCCCTTAGCTCTGTGCTGTGATGGGGATCGAGCTCACTTGCCCTTCCTTTTGCTGGTTCACCCAGTTCTCTCCTGCAAAAAATAACTGTTGACTTTCCTTCATGGGACTCTTCATAATTTCATTGGCAATTTTGTCCTGATTTCAGCTGGGATAGGGTTCATTGTCTTCTTAATAACTGGTACAGAGCTATGTTTTGTATTCATCATGGGAATAATATTGATAATGTTTTGGACTTTGCTAAGTAATATTTCTCTTAATTCAAGGATTTTTCAGTGTCTGATATTTTTCCAGTGAAGATGAATATAAAAGGCTGGGAGGAAGCAGCACAACACAAATCTGTGACCAGAACATTTATTTATTTATCTTACTCCTGAATGACCTCATTGATAATACAGTGGCTTGTTCCTATGTGGTTAACGGGCATAATTTAACTTGCAGTCAATCCAGCCAAAATTTCTTTAAAAACATCTGGGAAGGTGATAAAACTTCATTTATTTTAAGTGAAACCTGAAACAACTGAGTTTTTCACCCATTTTCTTTCTTAAAAAAATTAATAAAACAATGTTTTTACTTTGGCTGTGCATCTACAGAATGGTAATTTCTGCAGTGTCTTCACAGGAATTAGTGGAACAATCTTCCTGTTTCTGGTGGTTTTGCACATGTAGGTAGCCATGAACTGTCTGTAATTTAATTATAACTATAGTGAAGTCTTGAGTGCTGGGGAGAAGGTTCAGATGTTATCTGGGTAATGCTGGACCTGAGCCCTGATTTTTTTAGGGGAGATGATTGGACCTGTGCTAGGCTGCTCTAAATGCAGGTGATTTCTATGAGTTGTAAATGTGATTTTGAGGGAATAATTTCACATCAGCCCAGATCCTGAGCACTGTCAGATTAAGACACCAGGACCTCACCCCTTTGCTCTGCTCGTGTCTAGGAGTTTGCAGAGCTGGTAATGAGGAAGAAATCCTGTCCTGGCAATGTCAGTGAGACAAGCCATACACTGGTCCCTTGGAGCCAGCACAGTGCTGCTTTCTGGAGCAGTGCTTTTAGTAGTCAAACATTACAGAGCTCTCTCTGGTTGGCTTTGGATTCCCATTTAAGAACAAGCCACTCTGGCAAATGGTCCTATTGACCCATCCAAATGTTTCACTTACTCCATCCTGCTTAGACAAAGTCCCAGAAATGTTCTGTCAAATAATATTTGAGTGTAAATATTTAACGAAGAGAACGCCTCCGGCCTCCTGTGTGCTCTCCAGATATTCAGGATGACTGGGATGCTTTATTTTGGGAATGGAAAGTCTGATCTTCCACCCATCTCCTCTCCTCTTTTCAGATTTGTGTTACGAGCTAGCTTGCCTTTTTTAAGGGGCCATTAATGATTTACTGCTGCAGGCTGCTGAGTCAAAGCTGGAGGGCTGCAGACCTGAAGGCTGGTGGCAGTACCTCTTACCTAAATGGAGCCTCCTTCTCTTAAGGAACTGATTCACAAATGGAGACGCTGATGCTGCTCCAGTAAAACCATTTCCCATCTTCTGGTTTTGTTTGTTTTATTTTAGTGGAGTAAGAGAGAGCCAGTGGTGCTGGATTGAAGTTTCCTTCAGACTTGGTTCTGCACTGGGGTCATCGCTCACAGCTGAGGCACAATCTGGGATACAACCAGAAATTCTGAACCGGGGGACTGTGTGCAAGGGCAAGAGCCTGAAAGGGAGATGCTTTAGCAAAGTTATCCTAGAGAAGATACAGGGTGAGAATAACCAGCTGGCCTGAAGTAATTCAAGGTAAGAATATGAATCTGCAGTGCTGAGATGTGCAGAGAACCTAACACAATGTCCTAAGTTGGAAGCACGAGGATAATCATGTCTAACTCCTCACAGACACCCCAACAATCCCACCCTGTGCCCCCCTGGGAGCAGTGTCCAAACTCTCCTGGAGCTCTGGCAGCTTTGGGAATGTCACCATTCCCTGGGGAGCCTGGGCAGTGCCAGCACCCAAGGGGGAAAAAGCCATTTCCTAAAAGGCAAGTTACAATTCTCTACCTTTATTGAAAAGATGACAAGAAGTCTCCAAGCTCTGGAGCTGACCTAAAGATGGCTTACAATCCTACAACTCTTCATGATTATGTAAATATTTTTTGTTCCAGATGTCAGCTGATAAATCTGTCAATCAGTAAAATCAATGGGCCAAATAAATGAAACAGGAATTGAGAGGTTGTTATTTTGTTCTAGTATCCGTAAGCTGTCTCCAAGCAGCCTAAATTATGAGATAGATCCTTAGTAAGAGGTGATTGACATCGATCCTATCAAATTATCCCCTTTTGCTTTGGGTTCCTGGTAAGTATTTGGGTCAGAAGGGATCCTAAAAGTCATCCAGTTCCAACCTACCTGCTATGGGCCACTGCCACCTGCCACTAGACCCATCTAGCCTGAACTTGAACACTTCCAAGCTTGAGGCATCCAAAACCTCCTTGTTCCAGGAATGCTGGATGTTAGAATGTGCTGCTGAGGCTATGAACCATCAGCAACAGACAGAAAACAGAAATACAGAATTGAGAAGCATTAGGAAACTCCAGCCAGACGCTTGAAATGGTGGTAATTTCAGAGAGCAACAGGACCACAGTCAGCCATCAAGTTGTGCTACACAGAATGCCTCATTTTCCAAAGCTCTATCCCTCTCGCTCCACCCACCATCATCCAGACAAGGTAGGTTCTATGTGGTTGGCTTGCTAGGGCACCCAGTGTGCCAAACCCAGCCAGGGTCCATCACAGAGCAGTGTACAGCACATTGGCAGACACACCTGGCCCTCAAAGCAGCCAGCATGCTGCTAAGACAAGGAGAATGCTCCACAGAGCATGGGATGCTCCAGCCATGGCAGCAACAATAAAACAGGATTGTTGCTTAATCCCACAATTAGCATGTGGCCCCAGCTATCACTGTCCAGCTGCATCCCAAGCCCTCATTTGTTTCAAGTTGTTTCAGGCAGGTTGTTGTCTCTGAAAGCTTTTGATTCAATTCCTCTAGCCAGCCCTGTGCTCTTATGGGAAACAGTGGGAGATCATTCCATGCATGGGAAAGTGTCTTTGCTCAGGGCAAAATGTGCTGGTTGGTGAACCGAGCTGCATTGCCTTTGTGTCAGGATGATTTGAGGGCAATGTTGAAGCTTTAACAATGCAGAAAATAAATTCATATCTCTCTGTGCATCTTCCTGTGCACATTTTTGTGGAAAGGAGAACTGCCAAACTTGAAACACAGAGGAGCAGGGGAGGTTTTAGGCAAAACTTGTCTGGGTGGAGAAGCCTGATTGCTTTAACCCACAGAGACAAGGCAGAGAAAATAGGGGATCCCTGTACCAGAGGCCACCATGCACCAGTAGTTTTAACTGAAATGGAAAAAAAATAAATCACTTCTTTGTTCGCAGGGAGCAGGAATGCACAGCCTGAACCCTTGCTCAACAGGAGCAGGGGAGGGAGGAGAGCAGCCCTCTGTAAAATGGGATAAGGGCAGGCTCAGCTTCCCCATCCACCACAGGAGCCTCACCTGCACACTTGGCTCAGTGTTTTGGTGAGGAGCAGTTTTGGGAGGTCAGTCAGGAACCCCCAATATTCCCCAGTGACTGCTTTAAGGAAAATCCCATGACTTCCTCATCCACATCCTCAGCACCACCAAGGAGACCCTGAGCACCACAGTGCAGCCTGCAACTGTTTCAAGGGTGTCCGAAGCAGGATCAAACCATGGATGGTGACTTTTAGTGACCAAAACAGGGCCAGAAAGCTTTGCCAGACCTCACTTTCACATTAGAAGGCTTGGGGAGGAAAAGGGCACTGGTGTGGATGCAAGTCATAGCACACTAGTTGTGTGGATCTGGCCCACTTTACTTACTGGTAAAGACAGAATAGTAAATCTCAGTGATGCTGAAATAACTTACATCCTCTGTTTAAGAGATCTTTAGCCTTGGGCTATAAAAAGAATCTCCTGAGATACATGGTCAAGTTTCCCTTCCTTTCTTCCCCTTTCTGTTTTTTTTTAAAACACAAAGTGAATATCCTCTGTAATGATTTTTTTTTTTTTAATATCCTAGTTGAATAGTAGGAGGACAAACAGAGGGAGGTGTGCCTGTGTTTTCTCTTCAGCATGAGCTCCTAATTCCCATCCATGCTAATGGGACTGGCACGCATGCATCAAGGGGAGAAGAGACCCCTGAGGGTTCACAAAATATGCAGATGACTGGTTTTTAATGAATGCAAAATGTAAAACAAAAGAAGTATCACAGTCAAGCTGCTCATACATAATAAAGTCACAGTGAAAAGGGAGCAAATAAATAGAGAACTCTTCTTGGCTATAACCATCCTTAATATGCAATGGACAATTGGGAACAGCAGGCCTTCCGAACCTCACATCATCAAATAGCAAGTACATTTTGGCAACATGAAACCACCTACAGCAGCATTTCTCAAGCTCCATCCCACCAAGTTATGGGAAAAATATTCAGGCCTTTCCCAATATACAAATTTCAGGCAAAGCAAGAAGGTCTCCCTGAGGAGGCTGGAGAGCTCTGGCAGGATATTGCATCGAGTCAAAGCCTGTGGAGAGCGCTGGATGCTCATTTGTCCTTGTTTTGGGAAGAGTTTCACCAGGAATTCAGTGAAGCAGAGCCACAGATAGAGCAGCCACGCTGCAGGGCAGCATGAAACAAGGGAGTCGTCCCACCAAAGTCAGTGCAATTTGTTCTCTTGTTAATTTGATGGCATTCTGGGCAGCAGACTTAATTAGACATAATTTGAGAAGTCCAGCATGGGAAGCTGCTCTGAAAGATGCTGCTCCCTCCTCCTCCTTCTTCCCCCAGCAAACTCATGCCCTCCTTCACATCTCTGCACTTGTGGGATAGGACTTTTCTTTGTCCCTGCAACTAAACACACAGAGAACCTGCTACCAGCATCATTCATCAAATTCTGTAAATCCAGGCCACGCCTCCCCCTGTTTCTGTGCCATCCTCCAGTCCTTGAGTCGTTTTTCCCCAGTTTGACCTGCTTACTCTACTGGTACAGCCCCAAATACCAAGTGATGGAATTGCAGATTGATTTAGGTTGGAAGGAATCCTGAAGGTCCTGCTAAACTTGATCTCAGCTGGGAGAAATTCCATTTCAGCCTGGGTGTGGCATCTGTAGATAAGCACAGGAGCATCCTTCTCCTTGGGCTGAGGTTAGGCTTTTAGTAAAATGAGATTTTTTTTTAAAAATCCAGGTCCTAACTAGATGTGACTTCTAGAGGTTAGCATAAATTTTTTGCCTTTGCCTTACCCCTAAATTGAGGGGACACAAGACCCTTAAAAATCATCCTTTCAAGAGTTTTCTAGGGATCATCAGATGAAGGGTAGATGGACTGCACCATAACTACTGTGACAACACTTCCCCTGTGATGAAAATATCAGTGAAAACACAAGGTTTACCACACCAAAATGCAGTACTTAATAAACCTCAAAATAAAAAATTAAACCTCAAAGTAAAACCCCTAATAAAACAGTTTTCAGCTCTTAGAAAAATCAGAGAAATGGTAATATCTGTGCTCTGTACCAGGCAACTAGGGGAGAGATTAAAGAGAACACATGTATAAATGTCATTAGCATGCTAGCAGTGATATAAAAAAACCCTCCAACTTTTAAAATAAATGAGCTGCTGCAAAATAAACTACCTTACGACAAAATGTACGTAGGGGATATACAAAGTAAATTAAAAAACAGATTAAAGCAACATCTGTATATTAACACCATCATAAAACAACATAGTAGTAATGGCAGCGGCATGCAAAGGTATTATAAAATTATAATCTATCCAAGATGTTATGTCATCTTAATGAAACTGTACAGCCAGTACATCTCATGTATTATTCCTCTATGGTTCAAAAACATCCTGTTCTGCAGTTCTGCAGAACTAGGCCAGCCCCAGTCCTGGTGCAAGGGGCACACCTGCTCACAGGCTGGCCCAGGTGACAGCCAGTGCTCTCAGCACAGACCACTAGTGCAGACATTTGCCTTTGATGCACTTTTAATTTTCCATCACCATCTTACCCTTCTCTTATGCTCCTGACCTGGGAGATGGAGCAGGAATCATCTGTTTTTGTCCCTGAGTTTGCAGGAGGCACCCATGACACATTCAGGGTGCAGTAAATCCCTGCTCCACAGCTAAGTTCTGGAGAGGAATTGGGCACAATTCCCATTTCTTCATAGTAATGGGTTTTTTCCACCATTTTATGTCCTGAGATACCCTCTCACTGATTTATTGAGCTGAAGACTCATGTCAATTGGTAAAAGCCCATAACTTGATGATATCCCTGTCCCTTTCCTTTCCTCTCCCTGCTGTCTCTGTCAGGAGATGCAGAGCCATGGATTTTTGCATTACAAAATTTTAACCACCAATGACTGGTAAAAGCCATTTCTCAGCATTGTTTAGTCAACTTGAAATCAGACCCGACAATTTTACAGGTCTTTTCCAACCTTCCAATGATTCTATGACTCTCTCTTTGAGGGGAGTTTCCCCCTTGAAGAAAAGTGGAAATCAGGATGGAGTAAATGGGAATCCCTGACTGCCCAGGAGGAATGAGGCCATGTGCACATCACTGACTTGTAGGAAACAGATTTAGCTGGATTCCTCCCACCTGAAAGGAGGTGCTTACAGGAGACAGTTTACTTTGGAGAATGACCATTCCATCTCCATTTCTCCTTGACAAAGACCTGCAGAGTGTGACTTGGTCTCTGCAAATGCTGGGAATCTTTTGGTAGGTGCAGAACAAAGGCTTATTGGCATAGACTTGTAAAAACAGCTCAAAACCCCATCATTCCCATATTAACTCTTACCATGAAATCACCTACAAGTTACCATGGGGGAGTTAGGGACACTCACCACCCATTACTGTTATTTAGCAGCCGAAGTATTGAAATAGTTATGGGAGTTCAAAAGAGCTCCAAAATTTTATGGAAGAAAAATACATCAGGAGCTATAATATACTGATAAAACGGAGCAATATAAAAAAATACACAAGTACTACTATTTTGAGTAATCTCCTCTGTGGGACTCTGCTGGGGGCTGGACCTGTGGAAAACAAGGGCTTGGAGCCAAAGGGTTTTGGAGGCTGAAAGAGGATTCTGGGGAGGAGTCTCTGTGTGTTCACCCTGTTCCTGTGTCCTCCCCAAGGCATTGAGTGTTGGTCACTGTTGGATATTGGTCTGGATTAATCTTCAGCTCTTTTGTTCATGTGCAAAAACCTTACAAGGGGCACAGTAAGCCAGCAAAACAAAAAAAAGATACTCATTCTGCATTTGCAGCTTCCCATTAATTTTCCATTACACGATGCCAAGGCAGTAGAGGGCTGGAAATGTCTCCCTGGATTAGGACTAAAATTTCACAGATATTATTAGCATCACACAGCACAAGAGTCTACATTTGCTGCTATCACTAACTTAGCTTATTAATGACTTATGTAGCAAGGCTAATGCTATAAGAATTACGCAATGTATATCATAACTGCTGAAGCAACTTTGTAAGGCTAATGAGAAAGCAAAGAGCCTGCCTATGTGGCATGAGGATGGAGAATCCTGGTATCATGTGCCTACTGGTTTTACGTGCCTCATTTCCTTTCCAGATGCCTGTAGGGTACTTAAGAAAAAAGAGGATGAGCAACTTTTATACAGGCAGGTATTGATAGGACAAGGGGGAATGGTTTAAAGGGAGAGGAGTGGTTTAGATCAGATGTTAGGAAGAAATTCTGTACTGTGAGGATGGTGAAACACTGGCACAGGTTTCCCAGAGGAGCTGTGGCTGCCCCTGGATCCCTGGAACTGTCCAAGGCCAGGTTGGGACAGGCATGGAGCAACTTGGCATGGTGGAAGGTGTCCCTGCCCATTGCGAGAGGTGGAATGGGATTGTTTTTAATGCCCCTACTAAGCCAAACCACTCTGTGTCTCTATTGCCTTCTCTCTTGCTCAGAGAAAAGGGCTGGAGAAAGGAGAGGGAGCAAAAGGGGCTGCAGAGCAGCAGGTGTGAGCAAGGTGTTGTAAGCCTGTAGGATTCAGTAGAATGATGGTGGTGGTTAAACCTTGCAGATAGCCATAATTTGGCTCACCTCCATTCTGCTCTCCAGTAGTGCCTGAAAAAAACCAAGCATTTCTAACATAGCCTAATATATGTGACTTGTTAATACCAGGCAAGAGAAATGCAAAGAAACAACATCTCTCAATCACTAACTCAACCTCACAACCCATCAGTGGTGGGGTCACCTCTTCCTGCCTTTGCAAAGACACACATGGCCACGAGGAATGTGACACCCTCTTCCCAGCGTCAGCCCTGCATCCCAGAGATGTGCAGACACCTTTGCTATAAGACCCTCTGCATGTGAGAGCCACAGGTATGTTCTTCTGTTTCTCCCTGGTCCAAGGACACCTGGGGATCTCACCTAGCACAGCCCCAGCTTTGACCACTTTAACCACACCAGCTCATACTCCATCCACCTTGGGCTTTGTCACCATCACTGAATCAAATCTGCTGATTTTGTTGCTGTTTTGGCTACTTGAGGGGTTTTTTGTTTTGTTTTGTTTTAGGTTTTTTTTAGTGCAATACTTCAAGTGAAGTGCAGAAGTTTTAATAAGAGAGGAACGATCATTCAGTGGATTTCACTGCAGTGCGAAGAAACCAAAAAGAAGGGGTAAAAAATGGGAACATTTGCAGCTTATGGCAAGGGAAATGAAATATTTAATAAGCAAAATGCTGTATGTGCAAGGAGGGCTCCCCCAGCCCCCTGCTTTCTTCCTTGGCAGAAATTAAACAACTTTTACACACCACGTAGTCTTCAGTACAGTATGCTAATGATGTCCCTGATGCCCTCTTCATCTGATCAAACTTAATTGTCTGTGTCAGGCTGCCAATTAACAAAAGGATCTCCTAGAGTACCAACTTCCAGAGCTACCTTAAAGGTTAATTGAATCATGTAAGCCCAATGCTCTGGCGGACTCAACTTCAGGATCCTATTCTAACCAGGGGTCTGTAGGGGTAACAAATAAAGGAAAAGTTTAATTGCTAAACCAGCCAAATCTAACAGTCACATTAGGAAAGAAATGATCTTTCACAGCTCTCCCTCATTCTTTTTTTTTTTTTTTTCTTTTTTCCAGAACTTTGAAATAATCTTGGGTTTTTTATACATTTCAGGTAGTTTCTAGATTTCTCTGTTGGGGGTAAATAGGAAGAACCAAACTTTGCTCTTTGGTGTGTATGCAAATTGGGTCAAAGAGGATGCCCAGGTAGGTCCAAATGTATGATTTATTCTTTGAATCACCTGCCATTTTCTGAAATGTTCCCCTACCAACAGCAAAGTGGAAGTGGGTGACAGCATTAGAGCTGTGGGGATGTGGAACCAACAAGCTCTGCCATCACTCAAGGCATCAAAACCAGTTAATGGATATTCCTGTTTCTTCTCCATACACCTTCTTTCCCAAGATATTTGTTACTGCCCATTTCTTTTGTTTCCCTACTTTTTTACAAACATATTTTTAAAGTGTCCTTCTTGCACTTAGTGGCTTGAATGGCTGCTCCAACAAGGGTGAAATGAAAATCAGTGCCACAAAAAGGAAGCATTTGTTATAAAAAAACCAAGTATTGTGACTGGGTTGGGAATAGGGACCCCAAAGCCACCGACTGGAGCTGTAGTCCTCCATTTTTTGGGGGGATAATTACTTTTGGGGGGAATTCTGCTGTGTTTGGACCAAGTGTCATCATCCCTGTTTGCCTTGGAGCCCCAGTGCTGAGGTTTTAGCTGGGCATCCTGTCTTGTTTTTTTAGCAGTCTAACCCTTTTGGGCCTGAAAGTGTGCAAAACTATGAAGTAAATGGTGAGCAATTAAGGGAATTTTAAATTAAGTCCATGAATATATGAGCCCAGCAGTGTGAGATCTAAGCAGAACAGGGAATCCCTCACTAGACACACCAAAGTGTTAAAAAATAATATGATAAAAAACTGTCAAATTACAGACAATAATGCCTTGCCAGGAAGATTTTATGAAGACATGCAGTGACAGTTGTTGCAGAGTTCACTTTCCTTGTGTCCTTCTAACCCCAGCAAGTGTCCAAATGCTCCTCCCAGAAGGACAGGGAAGTGACCAGTGCCCCTTTTCCACTGCCAAAATAAATGAGGTGAAGAAGGTGGCAGTGCCAGGGGAGGTGGAGGTGTTAGAGATCAGGACTGGGAATTTGGGACTGAAATCACTCCTTTCAGGAGGGGTTGTGACCCTTGGAAGGAGTGACCTGGGAAGGGATTCAAGGATGCTCATGGACCACACTGCCCAACAGCTCAGTGAGGAGGGGATTCCTGCAACTGCTCTGGAGAAATTCCCCAAAACAGCTCAGCAGGATGACACATCTTGGCCATCCCCCAGATGCACTGGGTGTCCCTTCACGTCCTGAGCCACAGGTGAGCTAAGCCAAGTAAAACCTGCTGAATCCACCTAACAAACAAACAAACAAACAAACACCAAAACAAAAAACAAAAAAAACCCCAACCAAACAAACAAAAAACAAAAAAACCCAAACCAACCAACCAACCAACCAAAAAAATGTGGTCTGGTCAGGAAGAATTTTAAGGTTTTTCCCAATCCAAACCATGATTCTGTGACTGCATTTTAAACTGCAAATCCTAGGATAAAGGGCTGCAAGGCTAACAGAGCTAACACATATTATAACCATAGGTGATATGACCTGTAGGCTTTTATCCAGGATTTATTCCCAATATTATTCAGTTTCAATTTGACCTCTCCATCCATCTTTTTTTTTTTTTTTTTCCAT
>PYHW01009372.1:5906129-5919669 GCA_013186435.1 Turdus rufiventris
AAAAGAAGTCCAAAATCACAGCTTTCCCCTCTCTTGTTTTTTGTTTTGTTTTGTTCCATTTTTGACTTTCGGTTTTTCGTTATTTTTTGTTTTCGGTTTTTGGGTGGCTTTTTTTTATTTGTTTTTTGTTTTGGTTTTTTTTGGGGGGGGTTGGGTTTTTTGCTTGTTCGGTTTTTTACTTTTGGGGTTTTTTTTGTTTGCTTTTTGGTTTTTGGGTTTTTTTGGGTTTTTTCATTTTGGACAGTTTGGGGGGTTGAGGGGTTTTAGGGGGTTTACTGTTTTGTTTTGGTTGTTTTGGTTTTTTACCTTTTTTGGGAGGTTTTTTTGGGGTTGGGTTTTTTGAGGTTTTTTGGGATTTTTTTTGTTTGTTTGTTTGTTTTGGGGGGTTGGCTTTTTTGGGGTTTTTCTGGGGGGGTTGGGGGTTTTTTTGCTTGCTTTTTTGGGTTTTTTGCTTTGTTTTGTTTGGTCTTTTACCTTTTTATTTTTGTTTGTTTTTTGGGGGGTTGTTCTTTTGGGGTTTTTTGGGTTTTTTTGGGGGGAGGGTTTGAATTTGGTTTTTTTTTCTGGGAGGAGGTTTTGGTTTGGTTTGGTTTTGGTTGTTTGTTATTGTTTTTTGTTTTGGGGGGTTTTTGTTTGCTTGGTGTTGTTGTTGTTTTGATTTTTTTTGTTGTTGGGTTGGGTTGGTTTGTTTTTTGGGGTTTTTTTTTCTTTTTTTTCCTTTCTTCCCTTTGGTTTGTCTTTTCCGGGGGCAGCCCCCGTGCCCTGCCACGGCCGTGGTGATGCTGTGGTGATGCTGTGGTGATGCTGTGGTGATGCTGTGGTGTCTGGCACTCAGCTGACACCTCCTGTGACAGCAAACAGCAGCAGCCACCCCTGGAACCAACTCTGCAAACTGATCCATTATCAGCAGCAGGGCCCTGCTGTACTGCTGCCGGGCACAGTAATTAATTTCCATGCATATCATTGCCAGCATCGCTTACTGATCCAGGGAGCAAGATCAGAGATGTCACAACATAAATTGAGTCAGAGCCTTCACCTCTGTGTTCAGCGCGCAATTTTACACGCGCTTGACAAAGTAACAAACAGGGGGTAAAAAAGGCAGCAGTTCCCCAGGGTGATGGACGGGGGGAATTGGCCCAATAAATTGTTCCCTGTAAAAAGCAATGTTTTCCTCATTAAAAGGCAGTGAATTCTCTATTGCTTTTCATTAGTTGTGGCCTTGCTAGACGTGAGGTTTAATTGGCAGTGTGTTTACAGGACGCCGGCCCCAGAGGTGAAGGAGACAAAGAGGCTGAAAAGAGATTCTTATTTATTAAGGAGAGGTGACAGGCAGCTGCTTAATAAGTTTTTGTGTGGGTCCTGGAAGAAGTTGCACCGTGAAGAATGGCTGTGCAGGTGTAACCCCTTCTGTGCCATTGATTCGTGCTTTTTAACCATCAGAATCTGAATTCTAGATACTTCCCTATTCTTGCAAGAAAAATAAATTAAACAATGCATTTAAACAAATAATAAAATAGCAACACGATGATAAAATAAGGCTGCATCCGTTTCAAAGGCCCTGGTTCAATGCTCTGCTCTCAGGTTCCTTTGAAATACTGAAGCATCCTCCCTCTGCTTGGTGTTTGTGAGACATGTTTTGGAATACCAAATTGCTTTTTCTTTACAGAAGAGTGCACATGCAGGGTCAGTCCCTACACACCCCAGCAAAGTGTGGAAAACCCATGGAAGAGAAAAATACCATCTGGAGAAGGACAAAGCTTCTGTGGCTGTACCTGTGTGGGCAGCAGGGTCTGCAAAAAGACCCTCAGAACAAACCCAGCAATTAAAAAGAAAGTTAAATTGTCTTATAGGAGTGCAAGGATTAAAGTAGCCCACACAGAAAATGCAAAAACCAAAGTGTTCTGTAAGAGTGGAAGGGAAGGTCTCTCTGCTGATGTCCAGATTTAGCTATAGAACAGAGCTAAATGGAAACAAAAAAGGTTATGACTTGGCAAGCAACATTACGTCACTTCATCCAACAAACATATGCATTCATCCTTGAAAGTTACATATATGGTAAAACAAATCCAAATTTTGGCAAATTCTGTCTGCCTAGCTTTAAAAAACATAGTACTAGAGTTGGAACGATTAAACATGCAACATAGAAAATAAAATGTAATTTTAAAGCACATGTTCTTGAAAAAATAGACCAGAGCACCTGTCTGTCTGAAGGAGCTCGAATGTTACAATTCATCCCAATTTAGCCATCAGAGAAACCCTCGGTCTTACATATGTTTTGATTCCTAGGACCTGTTTGTTATCCAAGGTGATTTTGTTTTGTCGCCTAATGGTGATATCACAGAATCATTAAGATCAGAAAAGTCATCCAACTCCATGGAGTCCAACCATTCCCAGCACTGCCCAGGCCACCACTGACTCATGTCCCCAAGTGCCACATCCACACAGCTTTTAAACTCCACCACTGCCCTGGGCCGCTGTGCCAGGGCTGGACAGTCCTCTCCATGAAGGAATTTTCCTCAATATCCACCCTGAGCCTCCCCAGCCCAGCCTGAGGCCGTTCCCTCTCCTCCTGTCCCTGTTCCCTGGGATAAGATCCCAAATCCCCCCGGCTGTCCCCTCCTGGCAGGGAGTTGTGCAGAGCCACAAGGTCCCCCCTGAGCCTCCTTTTCTCCAGGCTGAGCCCCTTTCCAGCTCCCTCAGCTGCAAACTGCAAAGTGAAAATAAGAGCTCCAAACAGTATTGCAAATCAATGCTCCAACACTTATCTCCATTTTACGTTTTTTTTTCTCTAATCAACATATTTAAGAGCAATACGGCCATCCTGGCACTCCACAGCTTGTTGTGATTACAAGAAATACTGGTGGAATGGGAGCTTTAAAATTAAGTAGCATGGAGTGTCCAGTAATTAATTTGATTTTTACATCCATTCTTTATTTAATGCAACTTTAAAACTATGTTAGAAGCTGGAAACGAGCAGTGTAGCATGAAAATGAACTGGCTAAGTTCCAAGTGAGGCAGGGATTAGCATAATGTTAAATGTTGAGGATTGCCCTCATCACTGAGCTGGAGAGGGGGGTGGATGCAACGGAGGAAGAGATCTTTCTTGTGCTTATCACCATAAAACTGCAGATGAAAGCATGGTGCTGTGCCATGCCAAAACAGCAGCTCTGCTCCAATCCTGGCAGAAGAGAGGGTGGAGAAGGAAGTGGCCACTGGGGTTTTACCAGAGCTTGGAAGGAGGCTTGAGTCTGGATGGGAAGGCTGGAGCAATGAGTTTGGGTTCTCCCTGGGGACCGTCATGCCTGCTCTTCATGACTCCTATTGCATTTGTGCCTCCTTGAGTTGCTGCACAGATCCTGCTCCCCAGGATCCTGCTTAACCTCTGTTTGAGGGAGATTCCTGTAGAGGCTGAAATGAATATTTTCCTACCCTATTCCCCATATTCAAAGACATTCACTTTTTTTCCATTTCCTTCATTAAGGTGAGCTGCCCCATAGCAACATCACTCCTGGGATTCCCATCACCCTGCAGTGATTTTGGAAACACAACTTTTATGTGTTGATCCCCACCTTGTCACCCACTGAGGGACACCTCCAGTGGCATGTCCTTGAACACCTTCAGGGGTGGGGACTCCACCAGCCCCTTCCCATGTGCAATCATATTTTCTGTGAAAAAACACCTCCTGATGTCCAACCTGAACCTCCCCTAGCTCAGCTTGAGGCTAGGTCCTCTCATCCAAATATTAATAGTGTACATAAATAACAACATAATATGTAAAATAATAATATAATATGATGCATAAATAATCTCAACAAATATTTCTGCAAGGAAAACAAAAATAATACAGCATTTTAGCATTTTCTCCTGGAGTTTGAGTTGGTGCTTTAAGGTATCAACAGGTAACCTGTTCCCATTTCCCTGGTACCTCATGTGTCCATGCTCTGCATCTTTTTGGGGCATCATCTTCTCCATTTCTTACCAGAATGTTTTTGGGGTGGGACTTGTTGTGATCATTGGTGCTGCTGTTTGCTGATGAAGTGCCTGTACTGGGGAGGTTGGTTGCTGCCAGGTTTGGAGTCAAGGAGGTGCTGGTGGTGGTTCATGGACAGCCTCAGGTTCAGGCTCTGGTCCCTCTGCCTTGGGGTTGGGGAGGCAGAGCAGAAGTCACCAGCCCATCATGGGCTATCCCCTGCCTGCCTGGGCTAGCTGGCACTTGGGACTGTGCCCATCCAACCCTGCTGCCCTGACACAGCCAAACCCATGACTCAAGGGTGAATGAACTCCTCGAATGAGCACAGGGGCTACACACCCCTGCAGTAACATGCCCTCCCTCCTGTCACACCTTCCTTCTCACTACACCTTCACTTCTTGAGTATGTTAAACCCCAGCCTCAAATTTCAGACTTTCAGCTGCCTTTGCTGTTTTAAGGCAGCATAGCCCGAGCAGATTTAATGCCACAAGTTCCTGTGTCTTGCTTAGGGACCGTGACCAGCCTGATCCAGCAGAATATGTCCCTGCCCATGCACAGGGGCTCAGAATGAGATGAGTTTTAAGGTCCCTTCCAACCCAAACCATTCTGGGGTTCCATTCATGGCTTTGCAAAGAGGCTGTGCATCAGGTCCCAGGCCAGCAGGAGATGAGCAGGAGATGGGGAAGCCACAAATGGCACCTAGCCAGGTGCAGTCCAGGTGTGCACAGGTGAGCCCTTGCTGGCCACAAGCTGCACGTAACCTCATAATTACAGTCTCACTCATGCTGAAGCCAACAGCAGCTCTTCTGAGCTGTTTGGATTTCCTACTCCAATTTGGGAGACTGAAACCTTAAAGTACTGAGCACAGAAACCCAGCCTCATGGCCTATTACTGCAACAGGCCCAGTTTGATGCAGCTTTTTCCACAGCTCCCACACACACTGAGCCCCCATTAAAGTTAATGGAATGTGCTCCAAAAGCAGCAGCAAAGAGCCCCCAGGAGCAGAAACCCTTTTAGCAGGGCCTCTTTCTTTACAGAGCATGTCCTGGCTTGAGCATATAAAATCTCTTTGGGTCTTGCTAATTGAGGCCAGTGGGTTTTGAAGCCAAGAGGAAAAGCATCCCTTGTCAGATGGGAAATGTTTGTTTTGTTGCACTGGCTCAAAGTCTGATGCAGTAGTAGCAGTGGGGTGGAATCCAGGCACATGGAAATCCGCTGGTCTCTGAGATAGTTTCTTAGGGACACTTGGATGGACTCCTCATGGACACCTTGTGGATATTATTTTCTGGACACCTGGAGGCCTACTTAGAAAAAGGAACTTGCATGAGCTTCTTGAATAATTGGAGTGTTTTCTGCCAGTGTTTTCTCCAGATATTCCTGATGGACTTCTGAAGGACCTTTGTTTTGGACACCTAGGTGGACTCCTGATGGACAGCTTGAAGATCATTCCTGTGGATACTTTGAGGTCTACTTAAAACCAGATATTTATGATCTTTTTGAGTCCCTGCAGTGTTTTCTCCAAGCAGCAGGACAGTTTCTTGTACATGATATATAAGAATATAAGATATATATCTATGATATATAAGCTGATTTATAGAAATCACGTTGAATGTATGAGAGCAGAAGTTCCAGCACAGAAAATTCTTCCCTAAGTTATTTTTTTCAAAAGTAAGAGCTGGTTATTTCTACTCTACTCTTGCCCACTCACCAATGATATTTTTCTCTGTCTTTGGCGATCTGCTCTCCACATCTCTCACTGATCTCAGGTTTGACCTAGTGGAGTGATAGAGGACAAGGTGGCTCCTGGTCCTGCAACTGAGCCCGTTTTTTGGTGCCCTTACAAAAATCTGACCTCAGGCAGACCTGCAGAGCAGCTTCCCAGCAAAACACATGTCTGCAGCACCCCCAGGCATCACCTTGCAAAAAATCTCATGGCTGCTTCCAGCCTGAATGAACAAAAGCAAAGTCACCAGTGCTACAGAGTCCCTTTTATTCCTGTTTATTCATGGAATTGCCATTAACTGAACTGGGAGCAAAGCAAAGGTACTGCTGCCCGTGCACAGTCCTGCCTGCCCAGTGCTGCTGTCGATGTTTCCCTTGGAAGAGCAAAATAATCCAAAGGGAAATCTGTATTTAATGCTGGGGAAGAGGGAATCACCAACACCCAGTCCAGCCAGGACCCAGCCAAAAATAAATCATTGCTGCCTCCAAGTTTGGCAGTCCCTATGGGCCACAGAGGAGCACAGAAAGTCCCACCAGAGGGTAAAGAGGGAAATAATCTGATTGCTTTCACAGCATTTACCAAACTGTCCCAGCATTCACCAAAATACCCTTGGACAAAGGAGATCCAGCAAAGATGGGCTGGATGTGGGACAGTGGGACAGGATGAAGGATGTTGGGGTTTAGGCACAGGTTCCATCCCAGGGCTTTGCCAAGGACATCTTCTTTGTACCTGATCCTGGGTGAATGGAGCTAAAACTCTTCCACATCACAAGGAGAACATCCCATGCTTAATAATAAGATGCTGAGGGATTCCGTGGCATTCAGGGAAGTGTTAATTTTTTTAGGTTTTTTGTTTGTTTGTTTGGGTTTTTTAACTGAGAGAAATTCCTGTAAGTTTTTTGTCATTGTGTTTTTTATTTGTTGTTTGTTTGTTTGTTTGTGGGGGTGGGGTTTTTTGGTTTTGTTTTTTTCTTCTGCAAGCATCCATTAATATTGAAGGATTTTTTTTTTTTCCCACAAAAGTTTTAGCACAAGGAGCAGTAGGATGGCTCTACACTGCCACCAGTAATGAAAGTTAGGCTTGCCAGCCATGCAGGCAGTTTAACCCCTTGGTCACACCTCGCCTTTTAATTCCCTTTGAATAGGCCTGATACAGCTTTGATGGAAAACGCACCCGGTGCATGGTTCAGGAGGCTACAGAATTGAGAGCTATTAAATACTAAAAAGACAAGGTGAGAAACAATTTGCAAAATCTCCTCTTTTTATAGACTGCAGCTATTGAGAAAAATTGAGTAAATTCCCCAGCTACCAAGACTGCAGTCTGTTTCAAGATTCCATCAATTTTTTACGGTACAATCAATATTTATGAATCCCCAAAGAAATATTGCAAAGAGAAACATGGTGAAACATTTTCCATGCAGTTGCAAAGATGTAACGTGGGGACCTAAATAACTTTTAAAATAATCTCAATGACAATCAAAGTGCCTTACATAGCCAATATGGTTTAATGTCAGTGTTTATATTAGCTTTCTTCTAAAGAATAGATGGAAAAAGGGGAAAAAAAAGTAAAGAAAATGTTTGCAGTTTAATCTCTCCTAAAGAAGACATTTTACTATAATAAGTATTCTGTAATTTGGTGCTTAAAAATTCAAAGGAAGTGTCATATTGAAAGTTCTTTGATTTTTTTTTATGCATTAAAAATATTCACCATCATGCAAGCAATGGATTTTTCAGTCAGCTGGAAAAGGAAAAAAGATTTCTATAAAAACTAGGCAAACAAATCCACATTCCTTTAATGGCTACTTTAGGTTTAATATCTAAACTTATTTAAATAACTCTGAACCCTCCTGCTGAGAAATATTGAAAGTAATAGATTCCTTTGTGTGTAATCTCCATTTACATGTAGAGTTTAATTTCCCTCTGGGCAGAACCTATGTAAAACTTGCCTTGAAATGTCCCTCTGTAAAAGCACAATGTTTAGGGGGATGCCTTTTATTTTATTTAAAATTTATTTTGCACTTTAAAAAAAGCAAAGAGCCAATTCACCTCGGAGCTGCCAAAATGGTGACTATGGCATGAAGTTAAAAATTTTTGATCACAGTAATTGATCACAATCTACACTGCAGATGCTCCAAAATGCATCCAAAAATCAAGATCAGCCCTGCTGTGCTCATCACACCCATGACAGATCTCTCAAGTGATGTTGGTCCTTCCAGAAAGAACCAGTTTTATTGTTACTTTTGTCCAAGGAATATAGATGGAATTTGATTTTTGGGTGAAGCAATTCTGAATTTTAAGCTTGTCCCTTGATGTTTGGATATCTTTTGGCTCCTTCTCACCAGTTCTGTCCCACCTGCCATCACACACATTTTAGCTAAAAATAGTCGGTTGTGCACATTTTTATTTGCTTGCTATCATCTTTTTTTTTTTTAATTTTTCTTCCTTTCTTTTTTTTTATCTCAGAGGAAACAGTACGAGGAGAGATGACTCTTAATGAATCAGCAACTTAAAGAATTTAATTACCTAAACCAAAGCCTCAGCTTTGATGTCAATATTTTATTTTCAAACATTAGTGAGGGCTAAAGTAAGGAAATCTGATGAATTTGCAAAAAGCTTTCAGTGAGGTTTATTTCCCCAAATTAATCAGGCAAGTTGCAATCCCAGCTATTTATAAGTCTAGTTAAGTGTTGTTCCCTTGTGAGGTGCCTTTTCTTTTTTTCCTCCCTTCCTTACGTACTGAGGTGTCTCAGTTATTCAGCCTCTTACCTAAATACCTCATCCAGGGGAATCTCGGTGGGAAGATCTGATTTCTGATCTGCTTCTATATTTAATGGCATATTTCATCATGGGGGAATATTTTATTCAACTATATCCCATGAAACTATTTTTTTCGCAGTGAGCTACATTCAAAATAGCAACATTTTTAAAAGTGTTTTTTTGCTGGAAAATGTAAGGGGGAAAAAAGTGCTCTTCCTCAAGGAGGATTAAGCAAGATCTGTCAGAGGAAAAAAAAAACAGGGCTTGTCCTCAGAAAACTTTGGAGCATTATTTAATTAAAAAGAAAGATTCCTCTGAAATTCAGACAACTGAGGATGATCATGGGAAGCATTCACAGTAAAGTGACCCATGGACACTGCACCATGGTGGAAATGAGGGTACCCTGGCCATCTGCACCCTCTTCTTATAAACCCCATGAAGAGTTAAAAACTCCATTGTTCTACAACCCCACACAGCTCTACAGTTTATATAAAATATATATATTTTAAAACACCAACCCTGCTGGGACAAAAAAAAATCCAGTAATAAAGCTGCAGACTCTTTTTGTGATAGAAGCCCCCCACTCCACCCAGGCAGTCAGGGATGGCTTGGCCAATGTTTAAGGAGTTTACAGTGTTACATATCTTTATCTTTTAATCCCTTTAATCATCAAAATTTGCAGCAAAAACAAAAACTGGAAAAAAAAAAAAAAAAAAAAAAAGGACGACACGACAACAACAAGAAGAAAAAACAATGCCCCCAATTTGTGTTTTGTTTGACTGCGAGTAATATTCATGTCTGCATGAGGATGGCATGTAATTAACATGTCATAATCAAAATGACTAAGTTTGACACATTATAATCACTGCATGGAGATTATAGCATAGCCACGGGCGATCTGCACAGCCTATCTTAATATCATTTGCATAATGAAAGCATGGTGGCAGTAATAGCTTTTTTCTCTTGTTATCATAATTTCACCCAGGGCTGCAAAGGGCTTTGGTACTGTCAGATGTTGCCTGTTAAAAGTCATTGCGTGTTCAAGACTCCAGTCCAAGTGACCTAAGTATTTCCACGTGAGCAAACACCGTGTGGCTGCACAGAAATGCATGGAAATGGATTTTTTTTGCCCTGATTCCCCAGAAAATGTGTATGCATTTTTATTTTGGGGTCCCAATGGAGGACCTGTTTCTTACCTGGGAGGCTCCTGTAGATCTGGGCTGTGTTTTCTGGGCATCCCCTGAATTTTCCGTGCTTTGGGAATAGCAGGGCATGCTGATACAGCACTTTACTTGGATGGTGATGCTCCAGCCTGGTCATACCATCTTTACAGAGAATTCCAGCTGTGCAGCTCCACTCTTACCTGCCTGGATGGCTGGGATCATGTCCAAGCAGCTCTCCACAGCAATGCCAGGTTGAGGGCAATCACTCACCCCGAACAGAGAATTCTGGCACATTCTCCAGTGACCAAATGGCCACTGCTTCTATTCCTCAGATGGTTCCTATGCAGTGGTAAGAGGTCAGCACTGCAAGGAAATGTCTGCAAAACCAGTGGAAAAAAAATTTTAAAAAGAAAGAAGGCTAAGAATTGACCCCTTGCAAAGCTGGGGTTGATATCCCAAGCCCCCACGGTGAAATCAAGGCCACACAGGGTGAGGGGCTGGTGAGGGGCGACCTGCTGTCTCTTGGCATGCACAATGGGTGGTCCAGAGCAGAGGGATGCTCTTTAGATTGCTGTGCCACCTCTCACTCAGGAGGGTCTCAGACCCAGGATCTCAGAGTCCCATCACAGGAAGGGTCCCAGCACATCCCAAACTCTGCCTGTCCAGAATCAAGGAATGATTTGGGTTGGAAGGGAACCTTAAAGGTCATTTAGTTCCAGCACCTGAAGTGTGCAGGGACATCTTCCACTAGAGCAGGTTGCTCAGGTCCCCATCCACCTGATTTTGAATGTTTCCAGGGATGGGGTGTCCACCCAATCTCAGGGCAACTGGACCCAGCTGATGGCCACAACACTCCTACCTGGCCAAACCAAACCAAAGATTTTAAGCTGAAACTTGTTCTGGATATGAACCTTGTGTTTCCAGTTTTACCTTTCCTCTGAGTTATTCTTGTAGAGTTTGATATTTTTGCCAGGAGTTCACTTGTACCAGTGATTCTGTATTTTATAATTCACAGTATAAGGCTCATGCATCATTTCCATATTGTTCCTGCCACTATACAGTCCAATCACATTAACACACAATAATACTCCTGCAGACATTACAGCATTAAGAATTGCAAATCTTTCCTATAGCAGAGTGTTGCAGTAGCTGGTATAACATAAACTGATATAGTCCTCCCAGATACACTCAAGAAAATTCCTGCAGAATTTGGAGAAGACCAGAGCAGATGAACTAAGTTATGTATGCAGTCCCCCAGTAAAACAGTGTCACATATCCAGGTTCCCTGGAATTATTTTTGCATGGTGTACTCAAGTGATTATGTTAAGTTAGGTTTTAGTAACAGACTCAAGTTGCTTGCTTTTATCCTAACAGAGATATAATGTCAGCTCTTTTTATGTAAGTGGAATCTTTATCATATCCACATAAAAAGAGTGAATGTGCTTTGTGGGGTGATGCTTAACGTGCAGTGGTGTCAGTTAAAAGATCAGCAGTTTTCCCTAATCTGAAATTACCCAACCAGACATTCAGGTCTGTACTTACCATTTCTCTATAGGTCTATACATAAACCTATTTGTCCTTTAGAATGCCAGCCTTGCGTATTCACCTGGGTAAAAAGACAGGACATGCAACTTTGCCTATATACTAATGTCCTAGAAAGACCTGTTCATACCTAGACACTGGGGATTTTTTCCAAATAAGACTGCTTTCAAATGACAGAAATACAGAAATTCTCACATTTATCAGTAACACCTAACACAGAGAAATGCCAAATTATATTTACCATACTGGTGATTTCTATACTGTCTACAGCATATTTCTATCCTAGAGATGCATGGGACCTTTACAAATAAATTATAAAATATTTATTTTCCCCCATGAAGGGGCCAAGAAGCCATTTGCAGCCTATTTTGAGTGACTTGGTCTAGTGGAAGGTGTCTCTTCCCATCGCAGGGTGTTTCAAATGCAATGAGCTTCAAGATCCTTCCAACCCAAACCATTCTGGGATTTTAAGATTCAAATTCAAAATGTCTTCTGTCCCAGCGTCTGTGCCCCAGCAGATATAAATCAGGCAAAAGCACCCAGAGATCCTGACTCAATGTACATACAAGTCAAGGCTCAACTCCAAAGCCATGCTCCAGAAAAGTGGTGTTTAAAACCAGCCAAGCCCTGAGATGGAAAGAGGCTGGGTCAAGCTCATAGGCTGGACCTGGATGGGCCAGGCTGCCACCAGGCACCCCGGGTCCCACTTTGCACTTGCCAGACAGATACCACCATACAGAAAGGGCTGGTGAAAGCACCACATTCTCCATCCTGCCATGGGGAACATCCCAGCCCGCTGCTGCTCTCCTTTGCGGGTCATCCCATTCCCAGTCACAGCAGCTGGCTACACAGCACCAAGGGTCAGTCCAGGAGGATGCCTGGGCTCTGAGAGACCCTCCCAAGCCTGAGACAAGGTGAGTGAGGGTCCTGTCACCAGTTTGGCTTCTCATGCTCTCCTGGGGCAGATCACTGCTGCGGCTCCTTGCGCTGCCGTCCTTAAGTCGGACTAAAGTCAAAGCCCATCTCCCTGTCATAATTCCAGCAGTTCATGTGTCTTCTAATCACATGTTTTCTGGTTAGTAAAAATGCCCCATGGGAGCTGATTAAAGGTTTATGAGAACCAAGAAAATCTGATAGGATTTGGTTTGAATCCGACCAGTTTTTTAAGTTTCCTATCCATAAGCTTTTAAGTACTTACAAGCCATTATTTCTGTCTTTGATGCAGTAGGGTTGTTGTTTTTCCTTTTTATTTTTTATTTTTTTTTCCTTTTTATTTTTTTTTTTTTTTGGTCAGGGGGAGGCAGGGAAAAAAAGCAACATAAATCTCAGAGCAGAGATTTTTAAAAATGATTATCAGATTTGGGTAAGATTTATCTTCCTCTTTAAAAAAAGCTTTTCACAATCACAATATAAATGCATTAGCACAAAAGCAGTCTAAACACATTCAGAAAGATACAGCACTCTGATATGGGGCTTCTTTAGTGGAAAGTACCTGGAACATGAAAGCAGCTTAACTCTTTGCCTCCTGAATTTTCACCCAGACCTTGCCTTGGTTTACTGAAAGCATTTCAAACTCATAGAGTTGCCTCAGTGGAAGGCCTTCTCTTGGCTGTGCCAAGGGTTTGCAATGCAGCAGTTCCATCAGCTCCTGATATACATCAAGTTCAAGATGTCTCCCAAACCAAAATATCCAAACCAGTTTCTCATTTCCACTAATATGGAAACAAAGCTTTCCTCAGCTTTTGATGTGAAACATTGAAACATCACCATTTCATCCTGTCAGGGCAACCAGCTCCCCATCAAAGGCAGTCAACAATTGCTAATTTGGAGGTATTGGTCCTCCACCAAACCCATCTCAGGTGCCATGGCCCCAGAACATGCTCTGATGCAGCTGATTTAGTCTCTCTTTGCCACATCCCTTGCTGAATAACTGGGCCAACACGGCTTCTGCAGACACAGAGGGAGCATCTTCATGCTCTTTTTTTTCCTTTCTTTTCTCTTTCCCTCTCTCTGTAGACTTCCTTGAAATCGATTGTGCTCTATGAGGTGAGTTACTTATTTTCCTGGACTTGTGCTCTTCTCCTCTCACAGCGATTAAACACACTGAGTTCCTTCCAACCAAATTGTGTCACTTTAAGGTAAAAGAGACAGGCTGAATCAGGCAGGATGTGCTGAAGTGAACATGGGGATCAGGATGTCTTGGTTCTACATCCAACCTCTTCTCTCAGCAGTTTGGGATGAGCCTTGTTTTGTTTCACCTTTACACCTACAGAGGAAAGGCACAGTGTGCTTGATTTAGAATTCTATTCTATTCTATTCTATTCTATTCTATTCTATTCTATTCTATTCTATTCTATTCTATTCTATTCTATTCTATTCTATTCTA
>PYHW01009372.1:5919719-5930504 GCA_013186435.1 Turdus rufiventris
ATTCTATTCTATTCTATTCTATTCTATTCTATTCTATTCTATTCTATTCTATTCTATTCTATTCTATTCCATTCCATTCCATTCCACTTTTATTGATGAATAAAAAGATTACAGCTGCTGAAGTGACAGAATCTGACTCCACCAATATTACACCTATATTCTGTGTTTTTGGTGTGTGGTAAGTCAAAAGCTTTCTGACTAATTCTGCTTCCACTAATAGCTATTGCAAATGAAAACACATTGCTGCTCAGCATTGGAAGAAGCAAAAAAAGAGACAACAAAAGTGTTTTGACCAGAAGTAAATGGACCCAGAAGTACTATCCATGGCCAAGAAGAACAGAAGAAGACAGAAAAATCTGCATGAATATTCAAAATCCTTTCTCAGGGTCTGCAATATTCTACCCAGAGCAGTTAATTTTTCATCAATTATTAGCAGTTGGGCATTGAAGAGTCTTCATGAAGCAATCCATGGTCCCATAAATCCTGTTTTCATCCCCAAAAAATGTATACTCCCATCCTGATAATCCTGCAAACCTCCACCTGTACAGCTACAAAGGAGGAACATGGCAGTGCCCATGTGCTCTGCTTCCCCCTCCAATAGCCTTGGAGGGAAGGTTTAAAATGCAAAAAACAAAGAGAAAACCCATTTGTTCACTTGACTGGTACTTGTATGCCAAACCTCCCCCACCCCAAACCAAAAGAAAACTCTAACAACAACAACAACAATAACAACAAATGCTTGAGAAAAAACAAAGAGGATGATCTTACACATGGACCTGAAAACATAATTTTCTGCAGAACATGGTTTTACAATCCCTTGGGATTTAGGACTGGATCCTCTTAGTGTCCCTTGGCATTTTGGGACTGACAGCACTGAAAGTGGAGGCCAAATTCAACCTGCATCACTCCCAGCATCGAAGGCACAGAAATATTTAAGCTGATGCACACTCTATCCTGGCATTCAACAGAGAGTGATGCCAACTTCTGGAAAATAGAAGAGCCCCAGGGCAGGCTAATAACAGCACTACTTAAGAACGTAAGACAATTATTACCTCCAACTGTGAAGGAGTCTGAGTAATTAAAAAGGGTTCTTTATTTTGATTAAAAAAGATTCCTTTCAGTCTGTTTGAATCTTTAGTAAAAGCTCTGAACGATATTTTTAGATGCCAGAAAAGACACTCTGCAATTGATGAAAGATGCATAGCAAGCTCATTTGGAAGATTCTCCTATTATTGTCCAAAATCAATTAATTTCTCATTCTTTCACCCACATAACTTGCGGGAGAAAATTTAGGTCTAACCCAAAGCTTCCAAAACCTTCTTTGGATTAACAGAAATCCAAAATTAATTTGGTTTAATTACTATAAATTTCCTTCCCAATAAAATCTCAAGAATTTCCAATCATGCTGATTTATTTGAGTAATTAGAAAGCCATTCACAGATGTCACACTGTTAGGTAGTGTGGATAATGTGGGTTTTGCTTAACTGGATCCTGAGACCACAGCACTGTGAAGAATGACAACTAAAACAACACCAATAAAAAGTGGGAGAATGAGGGAAGGCGAATGGCACAACCTCAGGCAGTGCCACTGGCTTCCCTGGAAACTCATTTCTGTCCATTTGCTGCTCCAAAGCAACTTGCTCTGGTCCTTGCATTTTGCACCAGGTCTTGAGGGGCTCTGAATTCTGATTTTTCAGAGGAGTCCAAGACTCCTAGAGGTGAGGCCTCTAAACTAGAGTCACCCCTAAGGGTGCTTTCAAAAGTAAAAGAACTGAAATGAGGCTTGCAAGGGGTTTGGGTGGGTCTTTTTTCTCCACAGGGAAAGGTGGTACAGGCCCCATTCCCCACAGGCTCATTATTTCATGAACCTGCAGTACAAATGGGATCACGATCCCTTGCAAAGTTATTTTTCAAAGCAGGTGATCTGTACCTTGTCAAGGTGGAAATCATCCCCTCCACATTCAGACATTGATGGCTGGGCTGCTGGGAGCTGGACCTATCACCCTGCCCACCTGATGGGGAAAAACAAAATCATAACGGCAACTCCTCTGACCTCATATGGGTCCTTCACTACCTCTGGAAAGGCTGAAGGATCAGGGTGAGTCAGGAAGAGACTCTTAATTTGGTTTTCTTCCTACTTATTCACAGCAAAGCAAACCCTCTGCTCAGCTGACAGGTGTGCTCTTCCTCAGGAGAGATAGCCCTGGCTGCTCTTGGATGTTATTTTTAAAGGTTCTGAGAGTTTCAGGCATTTTAAAATTGTGGGGACTAACAGATTTCAGATTCTCCTTCCCTCCAAGTGAAGAGGAGGATTTAACACACTCTGCTACCAATGCAACACACTTGATTCCATTAGAAAGGTAATTAGTGAATTAAAAGAAAGCAGGATAACCAGACTTGAGGGGAATGATTTAAGTTGCAGTAAATATAAATAAGCAGTTTATAAGTGGGAGGGAAACATATTTTTAAAGACTCAGTTGTGAGCTGAATCTAACAGCTTAAATCTGAGCCTTGACAGTGAATTCCCCCCTTCCCCAATCCTCTCTCCCCCCCAAATTATCTTGGGTTTATACATGCCAGTATTTGACTAATAACATAATATTTAAATACCACAGTAATCTTAGCATCGTAATCCTGACACTCACAGGTTGTCTTAAATAAGGGCCAGCTGAAGAACACGGTGCTGTCCAACCCCCTGAGGCTGTCAGACATCCTCAGCCATAAGAAAATCATCTTTACTTTTGGCTTGAGCCTTTAATGGCTCTGAAAGCTGCTGTTTTTGTCTAAATACATACATTGTACAGCAGTTTAGGAAATAGGTGAAAAGGCTTTAATGGAGAGATTAGTGCTAGACATTGTGAAGCTGCAACTAGGTCATAAGAGATTTCAGAGGTCAGGAAATTTTTTGCAGGGCTTAAGTGTTTTGTAATATAGTTTGGTTTGCTCCTGGACCAGGGCATAATGGATGCTTCAAAACTTGATTAGCACTGGTTAAAAATAATGAAGCTGGTACTCTGGGCTGAGAGTCACTTGACCAACTCCAGCATGCACCATCAACTGTTCTGGTTCCTGTAATAATTTTAATGGGTATGGGGCAGGTGGGGCTAAAAAGGATTTCTTGCCAAAGGAAAGGCCCCCCTCCCCCCAAAATCAACAAATCAGAAAATCAGGCAGTTAACAAAACCAGAAGCTTTTTGTCCCTCTTGTGTAGCCATAGTTTTCCCAGTCTTTGGTCAGCTGGATCATGGAACATCTCATTAAAAAATTATGTACCAACCATTTAAATAAGGTATTCATGGGAAAGGAGGGGTTTAAGTGCAGAATGAGACTTCCATGTAAAATCAATGCTGTTAAACTCCATTACCCTATCTTTCCCCCATGTTTAAGTAACCACCTTTCCAATACCAGCCAGAACATAAGCAGTGACCCCAACCAGCACCAGCAACAGGCAGAAAAAGAAGAATTCATCCTGCAGATGAAACACTCTGGAGGAATATTTAAAAAATAATATCTCAAAGATATTGACCCTCATCTCCTCCACTTACCTTTAACCAATTCCCCTATTTTCTGCTCTCCCACATTTATATAATTCAGCAGAGACTTGGGGGGAAGTAAGAGAAACACGACAATATGGGTGAACAGGAAAATAATTGGTGTTAGGCTGGTGAGATGCTACTGAAGTAAACCAATAATGATATCTTGGTGCAAATCTATTTGGGTGTACAGATCATGTGGGTCTTCAATAACCCATGGTCATTACCTGAGAAAAGTCATACTGAAGTTTGAGGAGGAAACATAAGCTGTCTTAATAGACAGTAAAAAATAACATGTCTCTGAGTGTTGTTTATATTCAAAAGTAGGTCTCATTCTGGAGCAGTCTCTCAAAAATTTGTCTATGAAAAACTCTGGGTTGGATTAAAAATCTTTGAAACCAAAACTTGTAATGGGTCGTGGTCATTCTAGAGGAAGACTCAAAGCTGAAAAAGCAGTGGAGTGGATCCTGGAGTACTGAGCACATCACCCCTCCCTAAATTAGATGAGATGCAAGAATTTACTGAGATACAAAACAATGCCATGGCAGTTTGAAACAGAGAGCAAGAGCTCCATGCATTTGGCATACCCAGAGTGAGAGAGGAATTATTGCCCTTCATCAGGACATCAGGAACTTGCCCTTCCCAGGAGTAAAGTACAAGTTACGAGACAAGATTTGCAAATCTGCCAGGAAAGGCATAACAGAAGTTCATATCTAGAAGCAAAAAGCCAGGAAAATTGCAGCGTGGCATTAGAAATCATTGGTAATTCTAAAATTAATTACAAGACATGAAGTAATAGCTGTGTGCCAGGGGACATGGAGGATTCACCACTGATTGATGTCTTCCAGCCAAAAATGTGGTTGCTTCCCAGTAAGAGGTACTTCAGGCAAACACAAGTTCTTGGCTCAATCAAGGTCACTGGACCAAGATACAGGGGAAGCCAGACTGGTTGATCCATTCTGGCCTTCATAAATCTCCAAAATTCTTCCACAGGGACTCTTCCTGGGATGCCAGAGATAGAGACCAAGGCCAAAGTGTTGAGTCAGCCATGTACATCTTTGCCCCAGCTTCTCTCCCTGCTCCCAGCTGGGTGAAAGCAATGGGAGCTGCAGCCACCAATCTGGGGCCAGTTTGGTTAAAAACTCTGATAATGCACTTCCAGTTCTTTCTTCAGGAGATAATGCGGTTTCTCAATGTGTGAGGCCAAAAAAGATGTGTGGCCCAGTGCACTCTTGACAAAAGCATAGATTCACTAAAGCTTACAATTAATATTTAATACCAACAAGTCTTCTGTGATGCTGTGCGGATGTAAATAAGTGGAGAGAATGTGATATTTACCCCACTATAAAACATTCATGAGAGCTAAGCTATTTACAAAAGCTAAATACGACACTGTATTTACTGTAGGTCACCTCCTAGGGTTAGAGATGAAAAGTTTTTGGTCTAATGGAAAGTAACATAATACACCATAATAACACAACCACTGTCTCGTCTGCAAAGAAATATCTCCTGGCTCCCTCCTTCTATTGCAATTACAGGTGGGTAAAGCCACTACAGGGGGAAAGAAATAATAATAATAATAATAATAATAATAATAATAATAATAATAATAATAATAATAATAATAATAATAATAATAATATCAACAACAAAAAGAAAAACAAAAGGAAAGTGTGCCTTGAGGAGACTTGATACCTTGTGCCTTAGGGACACTCATTACCTGTGTGCTCTCCTTGCTCATTATCAAACATCATCATGTTCATGCAGGAACTGAGGTCAGTAGACAGGCATGTGGGATGACTTCACTTTAATTGAAGTTACACTACCCCAGGACTGCCAATTAAGTATCAAAGTGTGTTGACGTGATCTGGGGCTTTCCTTCTACTGCAATGGAATTCAAATTCCCCCTGAAAAAGGCTCCTTTGTATATACCCAAACCTGCAATCAATACAGGTGGTTAAATGGGATTGTCAAAAATTTAAAATGCCAATATGCTGGGAGTGAATTCACTGATGAAAGTCTCATGGTGTTAGGCTCAGGATTTATAGACCACAATAGTTAGGAATTTGTTTCCACAAACTAACCTCCACAGAAGAGCCCCTCAGCAGCCAGCTGTAATACTTGCTCCAAATCTCAGAAATTATCAATGGACTGTCAAACCCAAAGCAGAGTCCTGACTTAGGAAGGTGAAGTTGGGTGAAGTTGGGTAAAGTTGAAATACAAAGATTAACCAAAAAAAATTGCTTAAACTGACACATTTATCTTGGATCCCTGGGTCATTGCTCAGTTTGGCATCCAAAAGCCAGCTGAAAAAATTATGTAAGTAATTTCTAAAGTGATAGTAATTTCTGGTGGACAGCAATAAATGGAAAAAGGCATGGAAGCTTCAGGCTTTGGTGCATAGGAGAAAGAGAATGTGAGTTATTGTAAACAAATTACAAATGGGTCAACAGCATCTATCTCTGTAGGGAATGGTTACAGAGCTCCAGGAACATTTGGGCAACACTCCCAGGGATGCACAGGGTGGGATTGTTGGGGTGTCTGTGCAGGGGCAGGAGTTGTACTCAGTGAGCCTGATGGACCCATTTCAGCTCAGTACAGCCCATGATTATTTTCCAGTTGGTGATTCACAGCTAGCAGTCCTCATCCCTTTAAATGTTTTCCAGAGAAGGCAAATTTAGGATGGCTGGATAGGCTTGCTTAACATTAATTTAGCAGATATTAAATGAGACATAGGGTCAAATCTAAAAGTAGTAGAATCACAGAATTGTTTAGGCTGGAAAAGACCTTCAATATCACTGAGTTTAGCAATAAATGCCCTGTCCAATTCTTCCTTGATCTTCTCCAGCAGTGGTGACTCTGCCACTGTAGCCCTTGAATAGCTCATGTGGAAGGAACCTGCAACCATCATCTGGTCCAGCTGTCTACCAAATACAGTTAGAAAAAAGTGCATCAGAGAGGATTTTGAGAAACCAGTCACTAGAAATGGAAGCAGCAGCTGACATCTCCCCTCCTGACCTGCAGGACATCTCCCAGTAAAATGGGACTCCCCATCCTGTACTTGCCAGCAACCCTTTTAGTAGAGATCCCTTTCCCACAGCTGCCCCCACACATGTTGCTCCAATGGACAGAAGAATCCCACTTGGATACCACCAAGTGACACCTTCTCTCATTGCTCCTGTGTGAAACCCTGCAGCCTTTCCACCTCCTCTCTCCCCAGGGGTTGAAAGGGAAGCACACCCTGGCTAATGTGGCACAAGCACAAAGTCAAAATCCTCCGAAGACCCCCAGAATCTCCCATTTTCAGCAGTTTGAAAAGCCAATACAGTTTTTGTGATCCAGGAGCAAGCAGCTTGCCAGAGGTGACTCCACCTATATGGTAGCAGAACCTCAAAGCACTCTCCTGCTCTGGTTACTGAACTCTGCTCCCTACACAGCCATCAGAGATCAAACCAGGGCAGGAACCTGACAAGGTAGTGAATGGGACAGTGGTCTATAACTAAGGGCTGGGGTCTATCTCTTGGGAGAAAATCCTGCTACTCATGTGCTCAGTAGAGATCGATCACTGTACCATGCAAACCCTTTGTGATATCTGCTTACCGAATTCCCACAGAGACTGGTGGAATTTCAGTGTGATTGATGACACAGGTTCAGAAGGAATAGGGAAGTCTGTGCAGTTTCAGAATTATTTAAGGTAAGATATCTCACCTCATCGCCTCAAAATTTCCACAAAGATTGGAAGATCGCTCTTGGGTGCTCCTCAAGCCATTGGCAGGTGGAGACACTGTGAGGCCAACACAGAGATTACACTATTAACCTCCTTTGCATCACTTTGATGGTGAGATTTTGGGCTCAACTGCAAGCTGGGTGGTGTTTGATGACATTTACAACATGCTGTAGGAGCTGTGAATAGCCTTGCTGCTCAGACATCTCATCCACTCCCCGACGGTGTGGGTCAGCTGGATGGAGCTCAGTGAGTCTCCTCTGACCAAGAGAGGCTGTGCAAAGCCAAACTGCAAGGCAGATGGGAATGAAATTCCCAAACACAGGTGTCCAGATGCCTCAGGACTACACAGAACACCTCTGAGAGGCTGGTAAATTGAGCCATGACCTCAGGTTGCAGCCCAGTTGTGGTCAATGCAATTGTGGTGAGTCAAACTGAGGGGGAACTCTGGGCCACAAAATCGGTGGGAAGCTATCTTTAAGAAACTCAAAGCAAGAGTAAATAACTCCCTACCTGAAAAGCAGAGTGGTCCATAAGTTTTTTCCTTAGAAGACATTTCCCAGGAGCAGTGCACTTTTCATAAAAACAAAGTATTTGCCATATTGATTGCAATTTTTTTTATTTATAATGAAATAGAAAAAGCTTTTTAAAATACTGAAATGTCTCATTTCAAGAAATTCTAGTTAATCCAAGTCATACTTCTATTCAGGTCTTCAGCAGATTTAAAATTAAACCTTGAAGTTTTCAACAAAATTTAAAAAAAACCAAAAAACCCCAAAAAACCCCCAAAAAACAAAAACAAAAACAAAATACAAACAAACAAACAAACAAACCCCAAAAAAACAACAACAACAACCAAAAAAAACCACAAAAAAAAAAAAACAAAATAAAAACTTTTTCAGGCATGAACATGGTGATGTGGCACCTTGTGGTAAGGGGTAATGAGTGAAGAGGTGATGATAAACACAACAAAAACTGTCTGCAGTGAGCAAAGGTGGATGGAGAGCTCTGCAGCCCAGAAAATCAGCCCAGGAGCTGGGGCTCTCCTGCCACGTGCAGTCTGCAGAGATGATGTGCGGAGTTTATTCCCACCTCTTTTCTCTTGTGCATCTTAACACCACTCTGCAGGACACACCAAAACACTGCCACTTCGTGGGAGAGGAAATATTTCTTAGTTTATGCTGTCCATCAGCTCCGTGAGGTTCACAACTACGAAGTTATTCACACAATGAAATGCCATCAGAGCAGATATGAGGGGAAGAGAAGATGCCTCATATTCCAATTCTACCTCCAAGACATAGAGTAACCTTATTTTTGTCTTCCCAATCCCCTTTTCCTTGGTCTAATACCCCACATAAAGATGTGAAGGAAAGCCACCTCCTTTGAAAGGCTGACAACTAGAACTGTGACATTGTGAAACCGATAATGCAAAAAATGTTTAAATATCCTCCCTGCCAAGCTGTGCCGAGTAAGTCAGGTAATCACTAAGGGGTGCACAACCATTTTATGGGTCATCAAGTGATAAAGCTAATATGCTGCTTAAACTCCCCAGGAGAGAGGTCTCATTTGGTTGCATCAGGCCATTACACAGGGTTGTAAAAAATGCAATTGTTTGATTTGCCTAAATACAGGTGAGATATAATAAAACCCCTTATTTGCCATCCCTTGCTGTGTTATGGCAATCTCAAAGCAGGGACTGACCTTTTTATTTGTTTAGGAAGCACTATTCTTATGTATAGCACTGTAGAAATAAAACTTAAGTATTTGTATGCATACACATAATCTATTAAGGGTATGGCAGGGTGGAGGGGAGGAATGAAAAGCAAGAGGCTTTTTCAAGATGAAGCCACACAGACCAGGAAACACGATTTCCTCGAGTTCACACCAGTACCTTCAGGCTTGGGGGAAGGGAGGAAGAGAAGAGGGGAGGGAAGTGCTGTCTTGGTTAAAAGCAGAATGGATCCAAGCATCCCAAACACCGGAGCGAAAAGGTCAAAGAGGGAGAAATAAAAGCGTTCTCTGCAGTGGGGTGGGGGGGAAGAGAAAGAAAGAAAAGGACCCCGAGAGCATTACATCTTGATCAAGGAATGACTGATAATATTCCAGTGCACCATCTTTCAGGCCCCTCGTTTGATGACAAAGCACGGCCAACATCCCACATCCATTATCCGCTTCCCTCCCCGAGGCGAGCGCATCAATAACGCTCCCTCTGCCTCTCGGTGCCGCGTCCCGCTGCCGCCCAGGGCTGGTGGGCATTTCCATGCAGCCCCTGCATCATTACAGCCCGCCAATCCTTCACCACCAGCACTGCATCCTGCTGATACACCCTTTAACCAGTTCCTCTCCTCCAGGGACGCTCCCTTCTCCTTCACCACCTAAGGATCATCTCTCCTCCCTGAAAAACCACCTGGCGTTTGGGTACAGTAAGCCCTTCCCTGATTTTGCCTCGGTTTTGCTTCTCCTCACTTTTTAATTAGCAAACAGCCTCATCCAAGAGTGTGAATTTGACTGCAAGCGTCCTCAGACTTGCTGCCATAATTCTGCTGGATTAACTGGTTGGGTTTGTTCGACGTTCAAATTTTCAATGTTCAAATGTTCAAACGATGAACGAACAGTTGAGTTTATTCAACCATCTGCTGCTATCCAGGAGCAGAGTGGATCCTGGCACACATGGTTCCATCAGCCTGGTGCCCCATACCTGCTGGACAGGAGGGTGTTTTGTTTTCATCCCAAAACCCAGTGATGGGATGCAAGACCTTCCAAATTTAGAGGCAGATCTGAACAGCTCATCTACCAGCTCTGGGTGAAGATGTAATCATTCAGCTTGGGAAAGCACTGGGAGCCTGCTGTGGGTCTTGGCAGCATTTCAGAGGAGTGCTCAGGTCTGCAAGAATCAGCAGTGGCAATTTGATCAAATAATTGACATTAGATCTTCCCCAAAAGTCCAACAGAGTTCTTATCGGTGTGATGAAAATGAGGAATGTTCCAAGCGAGGGGAGCAGATTTGGAAGATGTGTTGGTTGAAGCTCTGACTAGCACAAGGTTAAGAAAAGGTCTGCAGCAGACTCTGCTACTTGCCTGGCTTTTCAGCAGCCTTGAATGAGTCCTCTCAGTTGCTTCTGTACCGTGTTTCCATTTCACAGAATCCTAGAATAGCTTGGGTTGGAAGGGACCTTAAAACTTATCTGATTCCACCCTCTGCTGAGGACAGGGACACCTTCCCCAGAACAAGGCATTTATTGTGAGCAGAAGGGTGACTTATTGTGGACAGAACAGTGCAGCTTCAGGTGTGGTGGACATACAGGAGGCACCTGGCAGGAGCCATAACAGCAGCAGCTCTTCCACTTCTGCCATGCCCAGCCCAAAACTGATTGTTCTTTACCCACTGGAACCGCAGCAATTCCCTTTCTCTGTTTGCAGAACCCCCTGCCCATTCTGCCTCTTCTTCAAGGGTCACCCAACAAGCTGCCTGGTGGTGGAAAGCAGAGCACACCTAAGAAAAGCAGCAGAAAGCTTTTCTTCAAATTA
>PYHW01009372.1:5932386-5946372 GCA_013186435.1 Turdus rufiventris
AAGTCCTGGCCAGATAGAAGAGGGAATTATATCCTCTCCCCAGACCAGGTCTCTAGCACTGAGCACATCTCCCCTGCCTGATTCACCTTTCCCTTGACAGCCTACACCTCTGACAGTTAATTCCTCATCACTGACTATTAATATTTCATGGCAGCACCTGGACAGCACCACGACAGCTGCTTCAGAAACGCGGGCAGACCATCCAGATACCCTCATCCCTAGATGGGTTCAGGTTGTTCTGGCATTTCATGGTGGTTTTTTGGCATGGCCCAAGATTATGTTAAGGGCCACTCACCCACAGCATCACCTTGCCCTTAGTTCTCAGGCAGGTGTGAGAATTCACTGAATTACAGCCAAACCCAGCCTTGCTCAGTGCTTAATCCTGGCTCAGCTCAGCCCCAACCACCTTGTCTCCACTTCTTNTTTTTTTTTTTTTTTTTTTTTTCTTTTCCCTGTTATTTAAATCATTTTGAGCAAGAAAGTAGGCCATGAAAAAGGGGGTAGCATTGTTTTAATAATTAGCAATTACGATGGCTGCAATATTAATTGCATATTTCCATAGCAAACATCCCCCTGGAGGGGAAAAGTGAGCGGTGGTTAGAGACCGCCGAAGCCTAAAACTGGAATTCCTGGGAACAGGGAGGGGAAAAAAAGGGAGAGAGAATATGAACTTCTTACATTCAAGTAAATTACTACAGGGATTCCTCAGAAACCTTTAATTAGCCCTGCTCTGCTGTCGCATTGATTGGTCTGAAACTCATCAATTATTCAATGGCAGCAGCTCTTTCTCTCTCTTGCTTTTTCTCCCCCTTCTTTCCATCCTTTAGGTGGAAGAGCCAGTTCTTAACCTGCTGGGGCATTTCTATTTCCATGTCACTGAGCCATGGGCCAGGGAACTCAGCTTGATTTCCAGCCTCCAGCCCAAACCCTGCAGGGACACAGTCTGATCTCCACGCTGGAGCAGAGAGGTTCTGTGCCCTTGCCTTGCTGTGGGGTCAGCTTAAAGGTGGCTCAGGATGAGTTTTAGGGATCACTCACCATCCCTGGATGTTTCCCACCTTGTCAGCCTCCAGAATTGGGGTTTTCCAGGTGTTCCTTATGGCTGGCATCCCTGTGGGGTGGCTGCCACCTGAGGGAAAGAAGATGTCATGGCTCTTCCCGAGCGAGGGGTGCGCTTCCATGTAGAGAAATCCCAAAGATGAACTCTACCAGAAGCTCCCTTGTCAGCCTCAAGACGAAAACAGAGTTGACCTGTGTTTGGCTGTGCTCACTCAAATTTGGCCTGGGAAGAGTAGGATCCTGCATGTACAGCACTATTTATAAGTCATTGTTTCACTGGCTCGCGGCTGGAAAATCAGTGATGTCTATCTCAAATTGGTCACTTTCTCAAAAAAAAAATACAGATTTCACATGTTCATTCCCTTCATCTCTGGCAGAGTTCAAGGCTAGGTTGGACGTGGCTTGGAGCAACTTGAGCTAGTGAAGGTGACGCTGACCCTAGTCAAGACTTATGCTTTTCAGGCTTTGGTCTAAACAAGAAGCCTTTCCTTGAATTTGTAACTCTGAAGAATTTTGGTTAGCTGTGCAAAATTTGATGGGTGCCAAATATTTTTGTCTTCCTTTGGTGTATGATGTTTTAATTTATTTTTTTTTTCAAGTCTGACCCACATGCACTTTTTAAGAATGAAATGGAGTTGTGGGGTTTTTGCTTTTCCCAGGTTTTGTCCTTTCTTTTTCCTCTCTTTAGACTTGTGAAAAATAAGATCACAGACTTTTGGGATGGTTGGGCTTGAAGGGAACTTCAAGATGTGTCACTCTGCTCACCTTCCACTATCCCAGGTTTCTCCAAGCCCCATCCACCCTGGCCTTGGACACTTTCAGGGATGGGGCAGCCACAGCTGCTCTGGGCAACAATTCAATTAGGTAACAACTTGAAAAGTTGGGCACTTCATCATGCCAACTATTTCAGCTTTTCCCCTGTTGTTGCATATATGAGGAAATGTTGTTCTCCTGAAGTCCTTTATTCCATCCCACAAGAAAAACAGAGGGATTTTGTATGTGGCAATGGGAAAAGGGGGAATGGCAGGGCTGGATGGGATCTTGGGAAGGAATTGCTGCCTGGGAGGGTGGGCAGGCCCTGGCACAGGGTGCCCAGAGCAGCTGGGGCTGCCCCTGGATCCCTGGAGTGTCCAAGGCCAGGCTGGATGGATGTGATAGGAGACAAGAATTTGAATGCCAAACCTATCTATGCTCCCTATGGGAAAAAAAAACCCAAAACATATTTAAACTGACAGGGAGACAAAGTCAAGGCAGAAAAACCCCTTTGCCTTGGATGCTGGTGGAGAGATGAGCCACTCAAATGTGCATCCTGCCCAGAGCACCCCATGTCCTCCGCACCAACCATCCACTGTCCCAGGGATCAGACTGAAACGTTCTCCCTTATTTTTTAGCCCCTGGAAAAATTGAGAGAAAAACAACATGTGAAACCTATAAGCAAAGGGGTTTTGTTTTTCTCTTAGAGATGAGAAAAAATATTTTAAAAAGGTTGTTTAATTTGAAGCTACTTGTTTCACTTACTTTTTTTTTTCCCAAAGACCGCAGTGGTAACAAGGGCTTCAATTTTACAAGTAATTTTGGATCACTTCAAAACACTATTTAGAAATTTAAATATGCCGTTTAGATTAACTTATAATGATGCTCTGCCTCTAAATTTGTGAGTATTTTGTTTCTAGAAAAAAAATCTGTTTAACTTGATGTCATTTAGTAAATGTTATTTAGTGAATTTGTTCACCTTTTGACATGGGAATGATTTCTGTTCTCCTCCAGCTTACATTCACCTCTCATACGCTCCATAGGTTCTTTGGTGCTAAGCTTGGTTTAAAATTTGCTATTTAGAGTAAAGAAAGGCACTATTAATTGAAACCAACTTAAAAAATAATTAAGAAAAATAAATATATGAGATTATCCCAAATCAGGACTTCAAAAAGGGCACATCCCCAAGCATCAGGGATCTGCCTGAAGACCCTGGGAAGGATGGGATGATCCCACCAGGTACCCCGAGGTCTCCCTGCTCCCGCTCTCACATTCAGGGACAGCTGCAAAGAAGTCACACACGAATACAGGCAAAAAAAAAAGAAAAAAAAAAAAAAGAAGAAGAAGAAGAAATCCAAACCAAACAAAACCTGAACCCTTTGCCCCAAGAGGGGGATAAGAAATGATGTATTGACTATGAATTTCATTTATCTTCCCGCCTTCCCCGGCTGCAGCGGCGCCGCTCGCGATGCGTGCACACATATTAGCCTGGGTATTTCCCATCCTACTTATCCCCTGGAATTTATTCTAAAGCTTGCTTTTGGAAACCCATAAGTAGGACATAATTCGGAGGATTTGATATTCTGGTCAATGTTCTGCCAAGTAGTTACTCTGCGAGTCCTGATATTGTGGAGAAATATGTCCTTAAATAAATAAATATATATATATAATATAAGACATACACAAATACATAAAATTTTACTTAAATCATGTTGCATTTTATTACTTAATTATAATACACAAAATCAGTTGCAGAGATCCCATCCAGAATCACTGAGGGCATTTGGTTTGCTGGAAAAATACTTTGAACCTATTTTTCCCTCAAACAGGAAATGGAGAATATGTCTTTAAATAAATAAATAAATAAATAAATAAATAAATAAATAAATATGTAATATAAGACAAATACTATATATATTATATTTTTATGTATATGTGCATATATATACACACACACATATATATGTAATATAAGACATACACAAATACACACAATTTTACTTAAATCATGTTACATTTTATCATTCATACTATATAAAATCAATTGTACAGATCACATCCAGAAGCGCCAAGGACATTTTGGTTTGCTGGACAAATACTTTTGGAACCTATTTTACCCTCAAATAGCAAAAATCTATTTCCTTGCTCAAGGCAGCTCTTTAAGCTCACAACAGGCAGTCGTGCATGGCTGTGACACTCAGAATTGGCAGAAATGTCACCAGTTAGAAACTTTTTTATTATGGATAATAATTTCAGTCCCTTTATTGAGATCTGAAACTCACATTTTTATCCCAGCACCTTCTGCAGGACTTTGGAATTTCTCTGTGTCCTGTGTTAAAACCCACTGTGTTGCTATAAAGAGTCATAGAAATAATCATACTGCAAAATTATGAAAACAACTGGATTATTTTATCTTATTTTGAGGGTAATAGGAGTAAAAATGGGAGGAAAAAAGCCAGCTTTTTCCTGGCTCTCCAAGTCCTTTCACCCCCATCTGCCTCCTGAAAGCAAGGAAAGAAGAAGAAAAATTGAGAATAATACTTCTTCCACATTTTCCTGTTTTTGTTTCCCTTTACAATTCAATGTACATATGGGAAGCATTACTGTTTTCTAAGGATAAAGACAGGGGTGTTTAAATTTCATACAAGGTCAATGATGCTGCCTAAGAAATGACCAAAGCGAATTGGTCAAAAAATTAAACAAAACCTCACTGTCCCCTTGACAGTGAACACATAACTGAAAACCAAAAAAAAAAAAAAAAAACAAAAAAACAAAAAAAACCCAAACAAAAAATCTCTAAGATGTCTTAAGAACAAGTATTATTCTGGAGAAAGTATTTAACTAGATTTTTATGGGATATATAAAAAAAATTTTGCTTCAAATGCATTTTTATCTTTGCTGTTATGATTTAAGTTTCATGGCTAAAAAAAAAAAGGTCAGAATTTTTGTTCTTTAAATCTTTATCCCCTCATCAGAGAGGAGGGTAAGGATTTTAATTGTTGCTAATTTTGTTAATCCCCCGATCAAGCCAGCGCTGATCCCAACCATTTCCCTCTGCATTGCTAAGACATATCCCCTTCCCAGGAATACAAGTTCACACCCTGACCGAACTGAGGAAGGATTGTGTGGGCTGCAGACCCACAAAACTTGCTCAAAGATACTTAAAATGATGGGGGGGAAATGGTTGAGAGTGAAAAAATCACTGTCTCTGCCCCAAGGAGTTTTTTTTCCTGGGATCAGCCCTGATGCTGCAGCCTTGTGCCGCAGTGCAAAAAGGGACACCAAAACTCAACCTGCCTCACAATTTTTTTTTTCCTTTAAGCTGGTGGGTTTAAGGCTGGATCTCTACTGTATATGAGAAAAGGCTTTTTCTGTTGATTCTTTTTCTTTTTTTTCGTTTTGTTTTTCCCAGTTCTCTCACTATCACTAAAGCAAAAAACACGTGTTCATCCCTGCCTTTAAGAGAACCAGGGTTACTCAGCCCCTCTCCTCCCTGCTCACCCCCCACCAAAATTCAAGGAGAACATACAGCTCATGAAAATTTAATGCCATATGTAACAAAGCAAAATGAATATTTAATTGGGGCTTTTATGTGAAACCAGATAACAAAACCAGTTACACACAGAGGAGGGGGGGGAGAAAAAATAATAATAAAATTAAGCCACTCTAATGTTTGATAAAAACTGGTACTGAAGCAGTTAAGCTATTGGCAACAAGCGGCTCCTAATAAACACTCAGCTAATTCTGTAGGAAAAGCACTAATTAGAAAAGCAATAATAATCGGTGTAATTGCTCTAAATTACCCTCCTCACAGAGAAGTGTGTTTGGATACTGCAACGCAGCTGCTCCTGCTCCATCCAGGCGCTCGCAGCCAGGGATGCTCTGCTTTTCTCTGCTGCCCTCTCCAGGTCCTGGGAGCTGGAGAGCTGCCACCTCTCACTTCCCAGGGAGAGAATCGGGGAAATCCCACACGCTGGGCACCCTTGGGTGTCACAGCCTGCTCTGGTGGCATCCCCTGGATATTGCTGGCTCCAGGAAACAGCACTGAGCTGCAGAGCTGGGGTTAGAGTGGGGAGAGGGAGCACTTACAAGGGAGGTCCAAAAAAATCATAGAGCTTAGTGGTCTGGGCACGTTAGGCAGGTCAGGGTTTAATGGATGTTGTTTATGGGGCGGTAGAGCTTTGAGCAAGAGCTGGAGAGCAGCATCCCTCCGTGGGGATCAGCCTCTCCACACCTCACATTGACCCACAGGCATCCAGAGGCACAGGATGGATAAAACCCAGAGCTCTTAGATGCCAAGGCACAGCAGAGAGCCCAGAACTCAGCTCTTGATGTGAAAAGGGGAATGTTAACTGCTTTCCAGTGCATGCATTGGACCTCATGTCTTCATGGTGCACCTAGCCAGGCATGTAAGAACTGCCTGGATGGGGCCCTGAGCAACCTGATTTAGTGGGTGACCTCCCTGACAGCAGCAGAAGGCTGGAATGAGATGATAATTAATGTCTCTTCCAACCCAAACTTTGTGGAAGGGTTCTGCGACTGAATAAGCCCTTCCTCGGCAAAGAACAGTGTATTTTAAAACTCATGGTCCTGCAGATGATGACCCTGAAGGTGCTCTGCTTTCCACTGCTCAGATTAGAGTTAGGTTTTAGGTATTAGGAGTGCTCGTCCAGGCTGTGTACAGAGCATGGAAATTATTGGTGCAACGATGTTCTCCTGTGCAGTGTTTTTGATTATTGGCAAACGTGTTTACATTAGCTTAAGTAATAATGAACAGAATAACAAACTTCCATTGATTGTATGTCTGCACCAGTCAGCAAGACTGCACTAGGGCTGATAACTGGCATTTTCAGAGCATTAAATCATCTCCCTGTGCAGTAAAGGTCGGAGTGATTGGAGTTGTCCGGTGTACAGATGAGGCTTCAGCCCAACCACATTGTTTTCCTCCAGCTGAAATGTTGAGATCCTCTTTCTTAAAAAAACAAAAAAAACCCCAAAACTAAAAAAAAAAATAAATTAGCTATACCAAGAAGCCCTGCACTGAGTTACCAAACTACATACCTGAGCAAGTCAAAACTGCAGCAAATTCTCTGGCAGGTCAACTAAAATGGTCATTGAGTTCCCCCTCTGGAAGTTGAATTTATGTTGTCAAATACATCAGGACAACTCCAAACTCTTCTCCAGAAGTGGCATGGCTTTTTCATTCATTTCACTGCCAACAGCTCCCACAGCTGTAGAAGCGACGATCTTTTTTCTTTTTAATTTAATTTTACTGATCTTGATGAAATCATTAGAGAGAAAATCATTCCAGGAATAAAGTAAAAAGGTCGGAGCCCATCGTCAAAATTTTCTCTTTCAGAGGAAAAGAAATGCAGAAACCTAAAAGAGTGTTTTGGAGAGTTAAACCTCTCCTGAGCTTGGTTTAATCCCCTCCCTTCCACACCACAGAGCGGACAGTCACACTCCAAGCTTCCCTGTGTAATTATGTTTAAATCCTCAGTGCTTCCATGCTTGCTTCAGCATTGTTTATATTGGTTTAACGATCCATTAAACAAATACTGTACTTTGGGAAGTGCTATTTTGCTTATGAACAATTACAGTTTCTCCAACCTTCAGCGATGTTAACCACAAGATAAGAGGATGATGGTGCAGAGCTGGCTTGGAGTAGGGGCTTGGGGCTTCTGGGGGCTTGAAGAGCAGCTTTTAGCATTATTAACATAACACTTCCTTGGGTTTGTTTGTATTTCAAAAAGTAGTTTGAGGACATTCAGAAAGATCTTTTTGCTTTGGTTGTTTTCCTGTTGTTTTTTTTTTTTTGGGTTTTTTTTTTTTTTCTGCTTTGTTTGGTGGTGGTTTTGTAGGGAGATTCTTCTTGCTTGTGGTCTTTTGATTAGTATTTGTTGGATATTGTTTTGTTGGGGGTTGTTTTGATTTGTTTTTAAAAACATCTTCTGTACCAACCCAAATTAATGGTAACCTGATGGCGCTCAAGAGGAGATTCCCACCTAGCAGGCTTTACTCCACTAGAGCCAATCCTAAAAATACTTGCAGAGTTTTAGTGCAGTGGAGAGGTTCCAGACACTGAAGCACATCCCATTAGCAAAGCTCACCTTCCTCATCACCTCAACTTTGTGAGCACATCCCACAGTGACCACGGGCTTGGCCAAGAAGGGGAGACATGGCCCTGACCCCTGTGGTGAGCAGCTGTCTTCAGCCCTGGGATAACCATGGGGTGGAAAGAGCCCAAAGACACCCTCCCAGAAATCTGGGGCTGTACCAGGACCTTGGGAATGGGGAGCATTGGGTTTAACTAAAGTAGGGGGCAAGAGGCGCGATGAAGGAAATCCAAGTGCGAGGGAAGAGATGGATTTGGGTCTGCACTCTTCAGAGGTAGATTTCAAATAGATCAGCAGCGGGGTGTAACAAACACAGTGGTGCCTTGCAAGCCCATCATTTCTGACCTCAATTAATTTAATTAATTTTTTTAAAAATGTAAATGGTATTTGGTTGGGCAGCTGAGCTTACTTTATCCTCCCAGTTTGCTGCTCACAGCACAAGGGAGGAGAATGAAAATGAACTGAAGGTACAGGTGGGCAGAGACCATCCCATGACAAAGTGGTGCATGAGAAGGATTTGGGGTATCAGGGGGATGTCCCCCAGCCCTGGCAGCTTTCAGGGCTCTGGGATGCCACAGGCACTGCCAGCAGCTCCGGTCTGTGGGAGCTGGGGCATAGTTTTGTGTTCCAGCTAATAAGGGTGGTTGAATCTGCCTGAAAAGCCTGCTGGGGTCTTCCATGTGCCCAGTCACCCTTTACTCCTTTCTAAAGTGCTCTCTTGTGTCTTAAGGCCTTGTCTTATTGTGCTTGGCCTGGCAGAGTGGAAAATTTAATTTTAAACTAATTAGTTTCTAAGTTGCTGAATATCCTCAAATTACCGGGCATCACCTTTCCCAAAGGGGAAGAGCAACATAACTCACCTGTATCCAACATTTGACACTGCTGGAGTCAAGAGCATGGAAACAAAGGACCCCCAATTGCTTATTGTCTTGTCTCAAAGGTCAAGAGTCATTTCTGACAAAGCTCCAATTAATACTTTATTACCCGCAACTGACCAGAGTCTCTTTTGTTAGCATTTAATATTATTAGCTAAAGGTTTGCTTTGAATGCAGAATGAGATTATCTTTGAAAATCAGCTTGTTCAGCTTTCCTTGGTCTTCAAACAAGGCTGCCCTCCTGCTCATCGCTGCATGTTCCCAACTGGTCTTCACCTGACACCAAATCAATGACGTGCTGTTGCCCTGATTACTTGGTCACTGGAAGGTCATACGGATATAAATGCTATTTTCTAATTATTCTCATCAATGGGCCGGTAATCACACAAAGATTAGCCCGCTCTTCAAAGCTCAAACAGCAGCAGTGAACTTCCACATTTGCTTTTTTCAAGTTCACACAACGTCTGTATTACTCTGCCAGCACAGAATCACAGAATTATTCAGGCTGGAAAAGCCCTCCAGGATCATTAAGTCCAACCCTTCCCCCAGCACTGCCCAGGCCATCACTGACCCCTGTCCCCAAGTGCCACATCCACATGGATTTAAACCTCTCCAGCAATGGGGACTCACCACTGCCCTGGGCAGCAGTGCCAGGGCTGGACACTCCTTTCCATGAAGATATTTTTTCTAGTAGTTTCTAATAAATGCAATAGATTTCAAACAGCTACATTGGGGTTTATCCCTCCTTGGGTTGTTTCGTTTTTCCTTTTGCCCCTTGAAACACATCAAAATGAGAACCTAGGCATTAAGGATAGGCGTAGGATTTAACTTTGGGATGACAACAAGCTTCCAGTCCCCGGCTGGTTTTGGAAGGGGTTTTGGGATGAAGCAGTGCCACGTTTATATGGCAGCAAATGATCCTCTCTCCTGGCTGGTGGCCTGAGCTAATGGCAATGGTGGGGACATCCTAGCAGGGTTTGGGGAGGGAAGATGCAGGAGAGGTTTTGCACATTTTTTTCAAATGGAACACTTAAAAAGAGTATTTTTTCCCAACATTATCAAATTCAAAATGGAAAATATTTCAAATACTAGAAGCTATTTTGCTTAAAAAGTGTTCCTTTGAGACATTACCTAAAACTTTTTTTAAATCCTCTCCCATGATGTAAACAGTTTGTCAGAACAGAAGTTAAAAGTCACAGGATCAGGATTATTCCTCAACAAGAGTTTCAGTCAAGATAAAAAAAGCTGTCTTCAGTGCAATGTGCCACAGATGGCTCGTGTGACTCTGTGGCACAGAAAGAGACCCACATCCTTGCCTGTTCCAGCAAATTCTGCAGAGATGCTGGTGCCATGGCCAGAAAAAGCCATTTGTGCTCTGCAGCAAGGTGCCTGTTCCAAGTTGTGGTCACTGGCCTCACTCCTTTCTCCTTTAGTACCAGCCCGTCTCCCACTTTTCAGTTCTTCTGTCCCGTCTAAAACAACTCCCCGGTTTTGCTTTGAGGGCTCTTTTGCTTCAACACCTCATGGGAAGCTCCCAAATTCCCTGCTACTCCATCCAGGTCCTTTCTCCCGCTCCTCCTGGCACCACCACCAGCATCATGCCCATGGCTGCAGGGACAGAAGGGCCAGCACCCCTGTCAGGGGCCACCATGGCCACCAGCCTGGGCCATCACAGATGGTTTTTGGAGACGCTGCTGCTGGGCAGAAGTCATCCTCCAACCACACCAGGCACTTCATGCTGCTCATCGTGCCCTGGCACCCCCCAAAAGTGGTACCTGAACCCCACATGGTTTTTTCCTCTCCAGAATGGCACAGAGATGATGGGATTGAGCTCCAGGGACAGGGGACAAGGGCTGTGGCCATGGAAAGGCCACATCACCAAAGCACCCTGCAGGTTTTGAGAATCCTCCGACGCGCTTCTGGTGCTGGTGACGGCTCACCCAGCCCGGGCTCCCTCATTCCCTGTTCTCTGCTGCCATCAGGTGGATATTTCATTTTATTCAGCTAAAAAATCCGAGTGCTTTTTGCCTGGGTTTAACCATCTTGCCCACGGGCAGCTGATTTCCTGGCTTTTGGTCACACGGGCAAAGCCACAGGAGTGTGAAGACATGGAAAGATCCCTGATGTTTTCTCCCCTCCCAGGAGCAAGCTGATTTTGGGCACCACAGAAGGCTGGCAAGACTCAGCAGTTAGTTGTTAGGTCTCATTCTGGTCTCTTAAGTCTGTGGTCTGGATCTCATCCCACCTGGGAACCAGCATTATTTATTGCTCCCCTTCCCCAGCACTTCCCTTGGAAATCCCACTGCAGAAGAGGGAAGGTTTTAGTCAGGATTTAGCACTAACACCCACCCTGGCAATAACACCAGCACCAGAAGGATTCCTGCACATTTGGGGTTTTTTTTGGTTTTGGGTTTTGTTTTTTTTTTTTTCCAGGACCTGGCAGTCTCCAGCAAAGACACTGAAGAGAGCACAGGGCAGGATTCATGTTCAGCAGGGAACCAGAGTGTTGGGAAGATTTTCTGGTGCTAAATGCGCTGGAAGTGAAGCTGCTGACAAAGACAATAAATGCGCATCTTCATTTCCCACTAAGTAGCAAGAAGCTGCCCCAGACAAGAACTGGTCCTATCCAACATCACAAATTAATTTCTTCTCAGCATACCACATGACTCAGAATCATGAAATAGAATCTCAGAATAGTTTGGGTGGGAAGGGACTTTAAAGCTCATCTCATTCCACCCCTGCCATGGGCAGGAACAACTTCCACGGGCAGGAACACCTTCCACTAGCCCAGGTTGCTCCAAGCCTTATCAACCTCACCTTGGACCCTCCCAGGGATCCAGGGGTATCCGCAGCTGTGCCAGGGCCTCACCACTCTCAGCATAAAAAACGTTTCCTTTACATTTACTCTAACCTGTCACTCCTTCAGTTTAAAGCCATCACCCCTTGTTCTGTCACATCAGGCCCTGCTGAAAAATCTGTGTCTGTGATTCTTCCAGAATCCCTTTAAGTACTGAGAGGCTGCAAAAAGTTGTCCCCAGACCCTTGTCCGGGAGAACACCCCAAGTTCTCCCAGGCTGTCCCCAAAGCAGAGGTGCTCAGCCCTTGGATCATCTCCATGGTTCCCTCTGGACCTGGTCCAGCAGCACCGCAGCTTTCTGAGGACCCCAGAGCTGGATGCCAGATGGGGCCTCACCAGACCAGAGTAGAACTGCAAAGATTGCTTGAAACTTCAGCATTTGTAAAGGATTTTGGAATAGTTTTGCACTCCTGTAGAAAGCAGTAGCTAATTTAAAATGTGTAAATCAGTACTCTCCATGATGCAGCAGCAGCACCAAAAGCCCAGAGTATGATCCCAATACTGAAATTCAGACGGAACCTGCTTGTGCAGAAAAACTTCAGCAGTTTGATGGAGGAGCCAACCAAGTTGATCCTGCTGAGACCCAGGACACTGCCAGGGTGCTCAGTGTTAGCTGCACTGTGATATGAAGTGTCACCCATAACCCAGGCTAATGCATTATTACGCCTCCCACCCCTGGTGATTTATTATTCCCAGATCTTCCATTGCATTTCCACCCCTTCTATAGCTGGGGAAGACACCAGGCAGAGTTTTCCCACTGACCACATTCCCCATGCCAGGCTGAACCCCTGGTTCCTGGCTGGCCAGGAGTTACTAGTGGCAGACCAAACAGAACAGAAACATCAAGCTCACATTGTGGAAGGGTAAGAGGTATGGATCTTCCTTGATCTGGCCCTAGAAGACTGGAAAAGATCAATCCTAAATTGGTGAGTGGGATGTCCCACAGGGGACATTCTCAAGTTACTCAGAAAACTCAAAAAGCAGCAAATCAGGATATTGAAGAAAGTATCTTAAATTTTCCCAGTAGATTGTGATCATCTATAAGTTGTGAAGCGCTCCTCTTCCCACCTTGGTGAAAAAAGGAGCTGGCACAGGGTGCCCAGAGCAGCTGTGGCTGCCCCTGGATCCCTGGCAGTGTCCAAGGCCAGGCTGGACAGGGCTTGGAGCAGCCTGGAATAGTGAAGATGTCTCTGCCCATGGCAGGGGTGGAGCTGGATGAAATTTCAGGTCCCCCACCAACCCAAACATCTCTGAAATTCCATGAAAACAAATCAGCACTGGTACAGGAGCCAGATCCACTTCTTGAAGCACCAGCAGAGCCAGAAGCAGAGTGTGGCAAAGGCAGCAGGAGAGAGAGAAACAGCCACAAAAAACCTGTCTCCTGCTTTGCAGGGGCACAGAGAGCTCGTGGCCCCAAGGCCCTCTGCCAGCTCCTCTTTGTCCCTCTGCCCCTAACAGGGGGATAAATAGGATGCCCAGGTGTTGACAAAAGACTATCAGCAGAAAGCAAGGTTAAAAAAGCAATAATTCAGCTAACTAACTGCCACCGCTGTTCCTCCCTATCTCTGCATCCTTGATAAACAAATTCATAACAAGATTTTACTGCTCTGTTCCCTGGAGCAGTCTATTAGTCTGTCGTTCAGCATGCACTACCAGTCAAAGCCGAGCTCCCACAATACAATATCCCTTAAGATGATCTCCTTTGCATTCACTATGATGTAATTATGCTAATTATCCAGCCAGCTTTAATAACCTCGTATTTTCCAGGAGGTTTATGATCAAACCTGTTCCTTTAATTTACTTTCCCCGTCATCAGAGCTGGGGTGTTTTGATGCTCTCTGCCACACGCACGTCCCTCTGCAGCTTCTCAAGGCCACGGGGAGCTCAGACTCATAACTTCGTCCCAGCTGACAGGAATTTCAAAAATTGTTTCTCCCAACCAGCATTTATCCAATGCTGGATGGCTTCCCTCATCCATAACATTGCATTGATAATGCCCATCTGCACTTTGAGATTTCATCCTTTTTTGTTTTGTTTTGTTTTGTTTTTTGGGTTTTTGTGATTTTTTGGTTTGGTTTTTTTTTTCTTTTTTTTTTGTAGCTCGCAGTGTATTAAGTTTCGTGAGAAATCTTCACATATTTACTCTTCCACTTGAAATGAAGGCCCTGCCTGTTCGATTAACATTTATCTGTGGAAAAACAAAAACAAAAAAACCCCAAAACCCTAAAAATTTTGGAATCTGGATCTTTACAGCTAGTGTAAAAAAGATGAATTATAAAACAGATGCAGAGACTCAGAAAGCAGTCTGAAACGAATTGCTCTAAGT
>PYHW01009372.1:5946422-5961812 GCA_013186435.1 Turdus rufiventris
AGACTCAGAAAGCAGTCTGAAACGAATTGCTCTAAGTAAAATATATGAAAAGTATTATTTGACATAAAAATCTCATTATTTTCCCCACTGCCTGAAGTACAGCATGGTTCAAACCCTACCAGGATGGATCACAGAAAGTCCTCCTTATTCAAGGAGCATTAGCTTACTTAAGAATATTTTCTTTCATGTTTATAAAGTTTCAGTGCAAGTGCTCAGTGGGATATGGGTTTCATTAGCTTTTTCATTTCAACTTTTGCTGTGTGCTTTCTTTTCTTAAAAAAATAAAACGAAATCTGAATTTTCATGGCTTGGGGCTACCACAAATTTTTCTCCCCATAAAATGTGATTTAAATTGCAAAAGCAGTTGGCTATAATCAGAATAGAAAAACCAAACATGACCCAGATCCCTTTTCCTAGAGGTTTTTAGTGTGCATCATTTCCATAAGTTGCTAGTGCATGCAGTGACCATTGGTGCTGCATAATTCAAAAGAATTTTCACTATTTCCTTCTTTTCCCCCTTCCATTACCATTTAGTTGAATGACCTCACAAAATCACAGAGTGGCTTGGGTTGGAAGGGACCTTAAAGCTCATCCAGTGCCACCCTCTGCCATGGGCAAGGACACCTTCCACTGTCCCAGGCTGCTCCAAGCCCTGTCCAGCCTGGCCTGGGACACTCCAGGGATACAGGGGCAGCCACAGCTTCTCTGGGCACCCTGTGCCAGGGCCTGCCCACCCTCAGTGTAGAAAAACTGTCTTTCTTAATATGTCATTAAGTGGTAAAAATTCAGTTTTTTCAATATTTTTATGGACTTATTCAGAGATTATCCCACAGAGATTTCAGGGACATCAGCTTTTAGCAGACTGTGACGTGAGGAGGGCAATATAATTCACAGAATCCCAGAATGGGTCAGACTGGAAGGGACCACAGTGTGTGCTGGTCCCATCTCCTCTCCCCAGCAGGTCCATGCCAGGGCACAGGGCACAGCATTGCATTGGTGGTTCTGGGATATCTCCAGTGAGACAAACTCCACACGCTCTCTGGGCAGCCTGTCCAGTGCTTGGTCACTGCCCAGAGCAGAAGTTCTTCCTCATGTTCAGGTGGAACTCCCTGGGCTCAGTCCCTGCCCGTGGCTCTGGTGCCATTGCTGTCCCTGGAGCAGATCCTGGGACCTGAACACAGGGACAGACACTGAAATCTGGCTCCAAACTGCTTCACTGATCAGAATCATCAGGCTATCACTGTGACTTCTTCAGAGCTGCACAAAGCTCAGGAATCACAGAATCACAGAATATCCTGAGCTGGAAGGGACCCAGCGGGATCATCCATCCCAGCCCCTGTCCCTGCACAGACACCCCAACAATCCCGCCTGTGCATCCCTGGAGCAGTGTCCAAACTCTCCTGGAGCTCTGGCAGCCTCGAGGCCGTGCCCATTCCCTGGGGAGCCTGGGCAGTGCCAGCACCCTCTGGGGGAAGAACTTTTCCCTGAGATCTTCTCTAACCCTCCCCTGACACGGCTCCAGCCATTTTCTCAGTTCCTATCACTGTCTGTTCCCTTTGCTTCCTGAGAGGTTCCAGGAATGTTCAGCCATGCAAACCAAAACATCTCAGAAAGACCCAGGTTAGATTCACGGCATGAACCTACTCGAAAGCATCCACCTTTGCTGATCACATGGGAAATAAGCAGGCTGGGTTTATTTGCATTGGGCTAATCCCACATCACATGCCTTTGAAATAATTTCAAAATAGATCCCCTACTTGGTGGGAAAAGAAGCAAAACTCCACTCAGTTCATCTTCTAGAGTACTAAAGGACAAGCAGAAGGGGAGCTGCTAAGACAAGGAAATCCTGTTGTCTTTACCCCAAAGCCACAGGGAAATCAGGATTTCCTGACAGAGGAAAAGGTAATAGGTTTTGATACAGCAAACTGTGGTTGACAGACCAGAAACCTTTGCATGAATGCCTTTTAAAACAGCCCAGAGCTTTAGGGCATGAGTGTGAAATTTCTGTGTCCACCAGGACCATGCCAAGGCTCCTGAAGTTGCCTGCATGAGCTACTCTGACCAGAAAAATGGTGTTTGCCAACACTTGTTCAGTAGGAAGTCAAGGGCGCCTAGCTACGGAGTCACAAGATGCTCTTAAAAACTCTTATTCTCAAAGTAATATATGATTCCAATCAAATTTTGGCACATTCCTGAGATTGCACCAACTTAACTGCAATCATTGTAGGATGTCTTAAAATCGTGGGGTGTTGGCTTCTTTCCCCAAAAATTCCAGCTTGGTGAGATCTAGGGTTTTGGACAAACCATCTTGACAGGGGAGGATGTCACCTCTCAGTGACACAGATCAAGAGATTGCTTCCCCAAAGTGTAAAATAATGAGGTTGGAGAGTTAAAGAACAGCACAGCACAGGCAATTTTTGGAGGACAAGCCAAAAAATCTTATTAGGAGGTACGGACAGGAGGTTTAGAAGCAGCCTGAATTCAAGCAGCAGTTTTGGGCAGTTTCTGTGGTGTAAACCACCACAGCTGGAAGAATTTCAGGACTGAATGCCCACCCTATGAGGAAAGAGATCATTTCCATGTTATATGGGAAAGGAAGATTCAAAGAGAGAAATATTCAGCAGAAGGCTTGGGCAGAAAAAATGAATTTTTAAATAGCTGGGGTGACATAGGGTGATATCAGCTCAAGGAAGTTGCCTGTCTAGAATGATGGGCAAATAAATTGTCTGTGCTGCTTTTATTCAACAGTCCCACATAATCAACTTTTCCCTATGTAATATTTCAACTCTTGTCAAAAGTACTTGTCGGGTCCCCCCCCACTATTTTTAATCCAAATGTAACAGAATTTGTTTGTTTCTCTTGTGTAAACTGAAAACTATCACCTAGAACTCTTCGATAAAGACTTTCTTGGTATTTTAAATTTCTTAAAACATTTTAATCAACAAAGGTACCCTCATGATTTTTTTTTTAAAGAGTAACAATTCCCAAAGAGGTGAGTTATTCTCAACACAATACAAAAGTCAAGGTCAAAATTTGCTTTTGTTGCCTCGAACTTGTCCAGTGTTACAAGCACCAGGTTATATTTAAAGCCCTGCTGGCAGTGACGCAGCACTCTGTGTCACTGTCCATCCTCACCCACCTTCTCAGTGAGGTGAGGAGTGCACAGATTGTTTATTGGTTCTCTCTGGAAACACGGGCTGGGTTAATGCCCACGGTCAAATGAGCTTCTCTTACCTAAGGAATCAAGGTCAGTGAAGGTCCCCAGGCTTTGCGCAAAGCCCTCCCAGCGAGGGTGGCTGGTAGCGGTGTCACATCTGCAAATCCCAAGACTACCCAGAACAAAAAGAGTCGGTCAACTGCTGTACAACCAGTTTCATAAACATCAACACCTGCTTCTCATTATTTTGCCTCTTTGAAGGAGATACTTTCCCATTTCAGCTGGTCAGAAAGCCAATCCCCCCTCTTGAGTTACATTCTGGTCACAACATCCCCACCAGTGCCTCTTTAACCAAGGACAAGGGAAAGACCCTGATGGGTCTCACTGGGCTCAAACCAAGCTCCACAAGCCAAAGGAAGGGGAACAAAGCAAAACAGCCCCATAAGCATGCACAAGTCACTTCAAAGTTTCCATGACTCAGAGCTATGGGCTGCCAACGGTGGTGCCCTGTCAGAAAAATACTGTGGGCTCTTGAAATCAGCCTGAGGCTGGGAGGCAGGAAGACGTGGGTTTAAAAGCTGGTGCTGCAGATGCATCCTCGGGTAATGGCAAACAGAGAAACTCCCCAGGAGCCTGACCTTCTTTGAGAGCACATAGGGCTGACACAGGCGAGAAGCACCCGGAGAGTTCACCCAAAACAAGGGCACAGAACACTCCCCACTGGCTGCTCTTATCTGCTTTCCATCACAGATTCTGCTCATCTCAGTCTGCCTGCCTCCCTTGGCACTCCTCCACAGAAATTTTAAGCAGATCACTTTCCTTCCCATGGCTGTGGAGGTTTGATGCCTGCATGGAGAGAATCGGATGCCTCTTCTGGATGGAACAGCCCCTACAAATACCTTTTAAGGGAGTGAGGCTCAGAAAAGAGATCTTCTCTTTTTTTTAACGTCTGAAATTATGATATTACCTCTACCATGTTCAGTATGAGTATTTCATTCCTCTTTAATCTGCATGCTTAATTATTTCTTTTCTGCAGAGAGGACCTGCCTTTGTCACAGAGTTGACATTTTCTTGACCACATGGATAACAAGAACACAAAATTTTAAAAATCCCATACCACTTAGTGAAAGGCAAGGTTTCACCAAAGCCAGTCAGAGCACAGGGCAGTAGAGAATATAAAATGAAGAGGAACACCTCAAAAGGCACCTTTTGGAAATCATCAGTTTCAGAATTGGCTCAATTACAGCTGAGGAAAAGTCTTACAGACAGAGCTCCATGGGTGTAGGCTCACCAGTGTTAGTATCCAATACATGAATTTTGGGTTAAACGGGATCGGCCACTGAAACACCCCATGCCGTGGGAAGAAGTCCACAAAAAACTCCCTTGCTCTTCCATTGTTTTTAATCACTTCCTTAACTAGATGACTTTTTCCTTAATTAGGTGACTTTCAATCATTTGGCCTAATATCAAAGAAATATAAATGCTTTTCAAAAGTCGGCTCACCCAAGGAGCTGGATTTTGATGGGGTCATGGCAAATTTAGGCTATCAGCACCTTCTGCAAGGACACTGGAGCTCCTTAGGCCACAGCCGGAAATTTTTTTTTTTTTTGTTGGACGTGCAGTCAGACACAACAGGGCCATTGTTAGCAATTGGTATGACCAGAGCCACTTACTGCAGTGTTAATTAACAGGACATTAGTGCTAATTAACATGACATTGATTAATGCTAATCAACAGGACATCAGTTCTTCTCAAACATGCGCAGATCAGACAGCACCAGACCCAGGGACTGGGAGAAGATTGGGGGAAACTTGGCTTATCTCACAGCAGAGATACAACTTCCCAGAAGTCCTGCTCATCATCCCAAAGTCAGGATAAATCATTCTTTCTGCTCATGTAAGTGACTCAGCCCTCAGAGCATGCCTGGGGGAAGCACTGGGTACAAACAGATCCCAAAATTTTACAGTCATTTTGTATGCGCTTCAAGGGTTTTGACTCCCAAGGGGCCGCTTGTGTAAACTCATGACAGTGGGTGGAGCTCAGAGAGAACACACAAATCATGGTCATTATCATGGACATTATCATGCTGCATTACTGCAGCAAACCTCTGTTGACTCCCTTGGTTTCAACAGGATGATCAGAAATAAGGTCCAGGAGGGTTTGTGTGAACGTGCATGTGGGAAATGGGAGCACTGACCTTGAGTTTGTGTCCTTGGGATGGTACAGAGAGCAGAACTGCCTTCCCAGAGGCACCAAGTTAGTTTCTTACACCACTTAAAATCAATAATTCAACTGATGGCTGACCTGTTTCCAAGTGTCTTCAGTGGAGAGAGAACACCTTTGTCACACTGCTTTTGTCACCAAATTAAACTACATGGAACAAGGGTGTCTGTTAACACAGGAAGCTAAAAATACCATGCACATTTATGACAAAGTGTTCTATGCCTGAAATTAAATCTTTTCAAGCTTCACTTAATCAAAACTTTCATCCATCAGCCAGGCAAGTTTCAACCCAGCACAATCCAAACACAATTAAAATATTTAGATGTTATTTGCACATTAATTCCATTGCTACTTCCCCCACTCTGTTTTAAAGCAGCAAACTTTGAAGCAGGTTTGGTTTTTTTTTTTTTTTCTCCCCTTTTCTAATAGGACTTCCTGCTATTGGCAAATAAGAATTCTGGAAAATTTTCCTCTCTAATACTCTTCCTCAGGGCCTCAGAAGAGCGTAGTGTTTTTTCCACATTTTACAAGCGTGGCTGCTGTTACACAAAACTGCACCAACTTTGGATTTAAGTGTTTTAAGAACTAAATCAGGAGACAAAAAAGTCTTGCAGACTTTCAGTAAGTCAGACTCTCTTCTAAATTCCTAAAAACAAAGTCCTCCCTCCCAAAACCGCACCACAAAACACCTTCATGCTGCAGGATGAGATATACTATTGGCCAAGGAGCACTTGAACACTCACAAGAACTGCCCAAGCACCAAAGAAAAAGCAAAAAAAGTCTTCAGAACAAAAATTCATGCAGATATTACAGCAAATTTCTTCTCCCTCCCTGTTTATTACTATTTCTTTATAAGACTGCTTATCCTTGTAGTCAGGTAACCACCAGAAATCAGGGCACGTCCTGTTAGTTCTTCAGTCTTGAGCTCAAATTGCTCCAGAAGAGGCAATCCTGAGCCTTAGCTTTGAAAAGAAGAGATGCAAAACTGGATTTGTGCACCTCAGCTTCATTTCCATTAAACCTGCTCCTGTGCTCCAACAGCTCCTTCAGTGCTGTAACAAAAGGAAAATGAGTTTTAAGATCTTTAAAGAGCAGATGCATATCATGAGCATTCAGAGCACTCAGGGTGCCTTTGTGATCACGTACCACTGCTGAAGCTGAGCATCAGCCACCCTCTCATTCTTTTTCTCAACTCCACCACTTTTCCTGTTTTACTAAACCTTAGTATTTCTCTGCCCTGGCTCTTTGCCTGTTTTAATTTCGTAGGCTGCACAAACCTGAAAGTCTGCATACATTATGAAGACATTTTCCGTCCCATCAGTACTAACAGCAGCGCTGCTAATTGCTGTGGTTTCTCTTCCCTTTGGACTCAGACTTCTGAAGTTGTAGAAGAAAAGATCAGTGTACTTGTCTAGAAAGAGATTACTGTTTCTAAATTAACGTTATCATTTTCCAGGCCTAAGTACCAGAAAAGGAGCTGGGTTATGAATGCACATCTCCATGATGGAGAAGCATCTCCTGAGCAAACCTGTTAGGAATGTCCAGTCCGGAGGTGGACACTTTCCAGAGTGACCACAGTGCATCCCAGCCCACAGCCTGCCTCAGTGCCTGACAGTCCTGCCACGCTGCTGAGCTCCTCAGATGCCTGACAGCTCTTCATCCAAAAGATATTTTCATTTGTTCCTCAGTACATTTCTTCCAGGACTTCCTCTACCAAAACTGATGCCCTTTGCTGTTCATCAGACCACTTACAAAAAGGCAAGAACCCTTTTTCCACTCTTAGGCAGTATGGGTAGTAATTATTCATTCAGCCCTCAAGTGGACCTTGTTGGTCTTCATCCCTTTATGCCTTCGGAGACACCAGCCCAGGCTCCTCTGCCTTTGCCAACCTTGGCACCATGAGGAAGCACAGCACAGGCACACAGCACACCTGATTCTGGCTGTGAACACCCTGGCTGAGGCCCATAAGAAATTTCACTTGTTCCTGTGCCTGAATCAACACTCCCCTGTGACAGCACACTGTCCTTCACATGGTGTTACCCAGCAGGGTAATTCTGCCTGCAGCTCACACATCTCTTCACAGCAATATCAGTGTGATTCTTCCCAGAGCTTCACTACAATCAAGTCCTGCCCCTCTCCCAAAGAAGCTGTCCTCTGCTGCCTGAGGCTTTTTGTTTTTAACCACAGACTCCACCAATGATCCCACAGGGGAAAAAAAATACACCAACACACAGGTGTGAAAGCCCTGGGGAATCTGTGCTGAGTCACCCCCACATGAATCTCATCAGCTCTCTCACACACACACATTTTTCTCAGCTTCACTTTGGGAATTTTACATATCTACCCTTCAAGGACATGCAACACAAATGTAAGAGACAGGTCTTCTGAAGTGTTTCTGAATTCGTTATGCATTGGTGTGATTTCAAAGTTAATTCATGCATCCAGACAATTCCAGTGTATCTGTCCAACTGTTTGGTATCTCTGAAGAGTTCTAAGTGTGTGTCAGGTAACTGGGGGGTCTGCAATTCCCTGATCCAGGACTTGGCTTTACACCTTGACATGCCTCTACTCTGGTTTCCCCAGAAATTGGATGCATGTTTGAGGCTCTGGTCTCCCTGTACAGTTACTCCTTGATCAAAGGTGACTATCTTCTAAACAACTCCTCTCCAACTTTAAATATGAACCCATGGAGAGCATCCAACTCTTTACCCAAAGATAAACTGCAACTGTTGGCAACCCATGTTCAATAATCCTCCACATTAAGTGTTCAACAGCTGTTCTTGGAATTTTACTTCAAAATTAAAAGGCAAGCAAACTAGACTCTAAAACAGAGTAAGTTTTAAAATCAAACTGAATTTGCAGCCTCAGGTACACATTGCTCATAAGCTCAATTAATTCATGAGGCATAAATTCTTTATGATACCTTACTATAGTCTTAGGCTAGCAAATAGAGCAAAAATACTGCTGCTAACAGAAAAATCAAGAGTGTCAGAAGCTTGTTTTGTTCCACCTTCCCCTGCTGAGAAAATCGTAGAGCCAGAATGTCTATGCCCATAGATACTTTGGATCCTATTCCAAAAGAAACAGGACAAGCAATTGGGCTTTATTGAATCCATTCTGAATAGGTCTTCTGCACAGGGAAGAAGGATCAAGAGCACTGAGGTCTCTGACATCTCTACATATCCACTGTCATTCATTTCTCTTCTTCCAGCTAATTAGATTTTATCCTGATTGCAGTTAAAGAAACAACATCTAACTCAACATCAAAGACTGCTTTCAGCTTTGAAGCCTTGTTTCTAACTCTTGTAGCTGTGACAATCCAGGACAAGGCCCTTGCTCCACACACTGTGCTTTCCCAAGAGATGTCAACCTTACTTAGAGAACTTTTGACCCGAGAGGGATGGAAAAGAGGACCAACAGGACTGAGGAGTTGTTTAAAAGGCCTTCTTTAATATGGTTTTTGATGGCAATTCACTAGCCAAGCTTAAATGGTCAGGAAAAACACATTTCATTAGTATTTTCTTAATAGAATGATAGAGTTTTAGGCCAGTTGCAAATTAAATCTCTGAGCAGGTGTCCTGGGTGACTTTATGGTGCAGTGTATTCCCTATCACCTGATCTGCTGTGTGCCCAAAAATGGTCCTGTAGCTTAAAGGTAGGCCCAGAGAGGGAGACAGAGGGACAGGGGGAGTGGTGGAATTTTCTCATGGCTTATATTCAAAATGTACAGGTAAGAGTTCAGTTCTCTCTGAGCTCGGAGCAGTGCAGAGCGAGACAGACCAGGAGTTTTGATTTCCTCCTTGTTTTCCACATTAGCCAAGGCAAGAAAACTTTTTCCAGGACTGTGGAGTGTTTTTCCCTCTGGAACTGTTCAGTTTTTCTCTGGTCTGGGACACCAGGACAATCACCCAGGGTCCCCCTCCAAGCTGCACACCTGGTGTGGATGTCAGAGAGACTGAGCCACAAAAGGACTCTTTGAATTTGCCATCTCTTCAGAGCAATGAGAGATTTCATCCTTTAATATTATTCTTTTATGTTTGTGAGTATTCTGCTTATGAAAGAAACAGATTTTTTTCCCCACTTTTCTCCAAGGACATTTTCTCCCGAACCAACTGGGGGAGGGGGCTGCTGGAATTTGTTTTTTTTTAGAGGAGACACAGTTTGGGAAGTTTCCTCCCAAATCAGACTCAAACCAGGACAAATATCTTGGCACCCAATGTGAGGCTCAAGAAAGTGGAAAAAATCTGTTGCATTTTGGTTTCATTTACTTTTTATTGGAATTAAGCACTCAGTACCGGTACACCATGTTGCTTGAGTTTATAATGTCTCTGGGTGGAGGCCTTGATGCCTCTCTGGTCCCTAGGCCTGTCTGAGGCATTAATACATTTCTGGTCCCTAGACTTGCTTTCCTATCCTCAGATAGCTCCAGTATTGTCCCTGGCACATAGAAGGGCAGGGATTTCGGTTATTTTTGGCTATTTTGCTGGGTGTGTTGATGATAACTTATAGGGAGTTAACAAAGGTACTGGGGTTTGTTGGAAGCGCGTATGGTTTATGGTTTCTTCATCCTACCCTGCATCCCAATTCTGGGAACATGTTTTGGGGGTTTATTAGTAATTGCACCCTGTTTGTTTGAGGAGGAGCAGGGGATGAGGCTTCTCAGCCTTTCCTTTTCTTCTTCTCCTTCCAATCTGTTACATCACCTTTTGAGAGTGCTGTTTCCCCTGGATGCTAAGGATACCACCTTCCTGGTAGTTCTTCTGGTAGGCTTCCTCTATATGGTTTCATCTTGTCTAGAGTAAGAGCTGATATGTTCAGAAGGGCTGATGAGACCCCTGATCCAGGCATGGACCCAGTCATGGAAAATCCTGAGCGGTATAGAGAATGGGAGCGAATGGGCTGAACCCTGAAGGAATTTTCTGATCCAACAGTCAGGGATTTTACCTGTGAACAAATTCAGAACCCAGATGAAGTGGGGAAGTATCTGGAAAAGAAGTGCCATGATGATTCTAATGAGGAAGAGCTCATGGCAATAAGCTGGACCCTGGCATATGCTTATGGCGTGCTGCTAGACGCTGTAGGGCAGCAGAGAGAGGCCAGGGGGCAGAGAAATAAATCAGCAGCTACCCCAGTCACTCCGGCAGCAGCAAAACCAGACAGGGAACCTAAACCAATGGTTGTTGCTCCTACCACAAGAAGCATGAAACACAAAACAGAACTGATCAGCCAGTGGATGATGATGCAGGGGAAGGACCCCCAAGGCCAGCAACTGACTCAAAATCAGAAGTCGTTATTGAGTGCTTTTCACTGAAAAACCTTTGTGGCCTAAGAAAGGATTACACTCAATGACCTGATGGATCTGTAATTAGTTTGGGACACTGCAGGTGAGGCTGATACTGAAGTGAGGCATTTGGGATCTGGTTATCAACCAAGGAATAATGAGAAGGGCTAACCCTCACAGTCTCTGGGCACGGGTCCTGGACAGTGTAGCACAAAGATACCTGTGTGCAGATGATCTCTATATGCAGCAAACCCAGTGGAAGACAACAGAACAAGGGATTAAACGCTTAAGAGAAATGGCAGTGGCAGAGATTGTCTTCTCAGATGACATAATAACTAAGAATCCAGACTTGGTACCATGCACATCTGTGATGTGGTGAAAACTTGTACAACTTGGACCAAAAGAATATGCTTCTGCTTTAGCAATAATGAAGTAGGATGACAGGGAAGAGACTGTCCTTAATATGGGGAAGAAGCTCTGAGCGTTTGCAGAGTCTGTGCATGGCCCAACACATGCCAGAATCACAACTGTGGAAACATGTCTGCAGAAACTAAAGGTAAAATGAAGAATCACAAGAAACTCAAAGAGATTAAAGAGGACCTTCTCCAAATCTCAGCTGTGCAGATCAGAGGTTTTGGTACCAAAGGTAGACATCCCCCAGATGGGGAGAGAAGGCACACTGCACAAGCTGAGCTGTGGTTCTCCCTGTGTGATTGCAGAGAAAACATGAGGAACTGGGATGGAAAATCTACTGTTGCTCTGTCACTTGAATTGTAGGACAGCAAGACTCAGAGAGGAAGTTCCACAAAAAGGGAAGCAGCTCCAGTAGCCCATAACCAAACTGCCAGGTTATGGTGATGATGACATGTCCAATCTCCTTTGAAGGAACCTCAAAGACATATGCCCAGGGAAAGAAAAACCAGGCCCAGAGGGGCCCTACCTCTAACCAAGCAGAGGCTGAGGGAAACTGTGGTTTTTGGACTGTATGGATTCATTGGCACATCTGAACCACAAAAATATGAGACCTTGGTCAACACTGGTTCCCAGTGCACATTAATCCCATTGAAATATGTAGGGGCAGAATCCGTTTCTATTGCTGGTGTGATGGGGAATGTCAGGCTTTCACTGTGGTGGAACTTTCTTCCTTCCAGAAACAGTTGCTAATGCAGCTGGCACATTATTTGCTATTTTAATAATTTTTTAACAAAGCCAGTACCTCATTGACGCTTCAGAGCTAGTCAGCATCCCCAAAATCAGGCTAGCCAAACTTGTTTTGGTAGAAAGAACAGTGCTTCATACTCAACTAAAACACCGTGTGGGTGGAGTATAGTGAAATGTTGTATTTCACAATATTTTAACTCAAAACCCAGCTGCATTAAAATTTCAGCTTGCAAAGCTAACAAAAAAAAAAAAGCTGTAACCACAATGAAGTGTGGTAAGTTTCAAGGTTTAAACAAAACAGTTCCTTGTGCCAGCTATTTAGAGCTGCAGATGATTATCAACCCCTCAAATTTCACACCCTCCCACTTCAACATGAAAAAAGTTGGACACATGAAAACAAAAAGCTTGATGAAGTACAGAGATGTAATTTCTAGCTTTGTGTCAATTAGTTTAAACCTATTAATCTTAAACAGCTGACTACTTCGATAGCACTGGAGAAAAGGTATTTATTTATATTTATTTCATACACTCAGGCTCCTCGGTTAACAGCCTATGCTACCAGATAGCCAAATTCAGATTTTAATCTCCCTGTCAATTTTATGGAGTCTGAAGTTAAATTATTTACTCTCCTTGCCTGCAATCAGTCTCAACAAGGTTAAGATCAGGTTAAACACAATATCCTGAATAAAAACAAGAGAACATCACAGCTCTCATGGTATTCCAGGTTGGTATAACACTTCCTGAAATCAAAGGACTCCACACAAAATGCTGAAATATGAGTAGAAGACGCCTATTGCAGGGATCTTGCCACCTAGAAAGGAGTCACATGCAAAAAGAAGGGGGAAACATGCAGAGATGATGATACTCTACTACCAATTCTCAGTTTAAAACTGCAAAATGCCAAGCATTCAACATGGTTCTCAATGCCTCAGCCCTGAGACAACTGATAAATGAAAGCAGGCTTTTCTTTAGAGGAAGGGTTCTGAAAAGTCAACTCTCTGCCTCCAAGCTGCCAAGAGGCAACTCAAAAAATAATTTTTAGGCTTGGATGTTTACATCAACCACCTGGTGTTTGATCACTTGATTTTGGCAATACTATGAAAATGAAGATGAGAGCTAGTGACAAGAGAGATCAGAATCCTGGCTCATGGAATTAAAAGTCAATTTTGCTACACAAAGTTTGTACAGAGTTTTTCCAGCTCTGTGATACAGGTAAGCAGCTGGCTCCCCATACTTTACTGAAAGCATCTCCACTTGAGTACTGCTTGGTAGGTGTTTTATTTTGCAAAATAGCCTTATTGAAGAAAAAATACTTTGTTTTATTTGTATTTTGGTTATCAGTACTTTGACTGGTAGAAGAGGAGAGGGAGGACGTCACATTCCTTATGTACCACAAGCATTCTGCACTAAGATGCTGGGGTTATCTGCATTATTTTGAAGAAGAGCAGAACAACAGTGGGATAAAACAGAAAAGCACTGGATTAGGAAACTGGATAAGTTAAAGTTAGTCAAGAACTGCCAAAGGCATTTAAATGAAACACAGACAAGTGAACATTACAAACACAGCTAAGTTCCCTTGTGCCTCTAGGCTGTGGCTGGAACAGCAATGGCAGGAGAACATTTCAGTGGTACTAGCAGAAATCCAAAACTGACTTCAACACAGAGCAGAATGGTCCTACACCCAGGCAGCACCACAGGCAGTGTCTGCAGGCTCCTGGCACTCTCCCTGGAAGTGCCTGCCCCAAGAAAAGGCAGTCAAGGGTATTACAGTATTCAAGGCAAAGCAACTAACACTGTCACAGGCAAAAGGCACATTCAGAAATCCACAGCAAGGTGACCACAGAATTAGGCCACCCAATTGACTGAAGCTGCAACCTACTCCAAAATGTGAGTCTGACCCAGACAAGTTTTTCTTATGTCTCATAGGTGACAGTAAACACCTGAGATAGTAGGATACAATTTGATTGTGGCAGGCAAAAATAACTGCTTTAATAAACTCCATCAGGAGTAGGAGTCTGTACCACCAAACACACACACATCCACAACACCTGCAGGGAAAGTGGTGTTAAGATTTAGACTCTGCCTTTCCACCCACCACATGCAGGACACTTGTACCATTTAACTGGGTGGATCAAGGTAACTCCTAACCTTCAACAAAAAAATTTAGATGGCAATTACTTAAAAGAAAAAAACCAACAAACAGCCATTGTGAGAATTAAAACTTTTATTAGTGTATTCACATATTAGGCAAATGCAACACGCATGAAGCTTATCTCTTAGGTTCACAAGTTCTACCAATACATTAGTCTACTGGTAAAACTAGCACAAACTGGTAACTGCTTTGCCAATTTTTGAAAGGTCTGGCCCATTTTCTCAAGGCTTGATTTTTGGTATTGCTTCTATGCCCTAGTCATTATGGCATAAAAATATCCATCACTATCATCGATTCAGTCAAGTGATTAAAAGCTGTAACACTGGCCACATTTTTGTTCTCAAAGCTAAGTTATCACTAGCTGTACTTACAAAGTACAGAACTAGTGTAATTGATGAAACAATGGAAAAAAACAGACAAAGGCAATCCTGCTACTGCCACAATAACAAAAGAATGACAGACAGCTAGATCACAAGATTGTTAGTAAGATGTGTATTTTTCAAGTCAAATAACCCTTCTATACAGTTTCCCAACCCATCCCCAACCCAGACTTATTTGTAGAATATATTTCAGAATATTTTTAATATGGTGCAGCTGTAGTGTCCAAGGGTTCACAATAACATGCACTGTCATGAAGAACCTGGAAGTCCTCCTTTGCTGGTCATACCTCAGCAACCACTATTCTAGAGGTTTTGCAGAAGCAACTACTTTTAATAACAAGGCCCATTATGACATAATGAATGCGTATGATCAGGTGTGTAAGTAAACTATAAAAGCGACTCAGATAAGAAATTTAAATTCTGTTACTGAAATATGTTAAGAAGCTGCATCTACTTAAAACCTAAACAAAAAGACTCTAGCTTACCCCGGGAAGTGATTTCTCAAGATATACAGTTCCAAAAACTAAACCCCATTATTTTTAGTGACATATGAAAAAATGAAAAAAATACAGATGATAAGGGTAAGACTTACTCAATGAAAAGAAATACAGATGTAAGGGGTAAGCCAATAACCTTGTGCACTTAATCCAATATCCAAAGCCATGGTAAATTCTCAGTCCATGAGAAAAACCACTCATTTCAATGATTCAAGGTACAAAAAGAGTCTCAAATTACACCACTGCCAGCAATACTGCTGGCAACAAATGCATCAACTCAGATGGGTTATAAAAAGTAGACTGCAAGTGTGATGGACACTCAGAATTTATAATATGAATTTATTTTAGGCCCCATTAAGTATATAAAGTGTCTTAAGACTTCACAGATGAATCTCAAAACATTTCTTTCCCTTCCAATTGAGGGACTTTCTCTTTAAGAACGCAGCAAAAAAATTACAGTAATTTCACGATTATAAGCCACACCGAGTATAAGCCGCACTCCCGGGTGTTGGCAACTTTTTGTTCTTTTGTCCTTATAT
>PYHW01009372.1:5962400-6011262 GCA_013186435.1 Turdus rufiventris
GCAACTTTTCATTCTTTGTCCATATATAAGCCGCACCTGATTGTAAGCCGCACTTTGGGTTCAGACCAAAATTTTAGTCAAAATGGTGTGGCTTATATTCGTGAAATTACTGTAATCTTTTCTATAAGGAAAGCCTTTTTATGTTTAGGACAACTTGAAAACCTGCTTATATTAAAAAATATATAAAAGAACAAGGGAGCAAAGTGTTGGAATTTTATGAGATACTTGCCCCAATCAAAACCAAAATGACTATTTATGGGAACTAAAATGTAGAACAGCACAATACTGTGATATTTGAGATCATGATACATTATCTGTATATATACTTAGCTATTCATGTTATTGATAACCATTAGGACACTCAATTATATACCCAATAAAAAACACCATTAAAGAGTCTTTAGAACTGTCCCTTCTTTCTGAAGAAGGCTTTTCTATACACTAAATTTTCATCTAGAATCAGAGTATAGGAAACAGAATCCACAAGGTGCTTTAACTGATGAGACCTCAAGTGCTGTTTTTTTCTTTTTCCTTTTCTTTTTTTTCCTTTTTCTTTTTTTTTTTTTTTCCTTTTTAAAAAACCTTTTTAGATAGTAAACAGTTCATGGGGACCACACACAAATACTACGACAGACGAGCTGTTATATTAAGTCTGTTGACTGGACTCTGTTTTTAGCCCACTGGTGACAGAGGAGAGTTTTAGGACATGCTGGAGCAGCGAACTGAAGGGGAGCCCATCTGAGTCAATACTTTGTCCAGCCACTGTAGAGGCCCGTTCAGGTGAAGCTCAATCCAGCAAGGAGTGCTTGTTACCGTCTGCCGCCTAGAAAACAAAGAATAGGGAGAAGTCACTGCTCTGGGCTGGTGTCACCAGGTTTTGACAGCAGGGGAGGCTTCTGCCAGAAGCTTCCTCCATGTCAGGCAGAGGTATCCTTTGGCAGCTCCAGAGGTGGACGTGCTGCTGGTCAAGGCTGAGCCAGTTAGGAATGGTGATGTCTCTGGGATAACAGATTTAAGAAAAAAATGAGGTTGCTGCCCAGTAGTAATTGCCACTGAAGAGTGGGGTGAGAACATGTGAGTGGATCAACACTGCAGACCCCAAGGGCAGTGGAGGAGGAGGAGCAGGAGCTGCACCAGGTGCCAGAGGTGAGATTCCCCTGCAGCCCCTGGAGGAGCCCACACCAGAGCAGGGGGATGCCTGACAGAGGCTGTGATCCCATGGGAAGCCTGTGCTGGAACAGGGTCCTGGCAGGCATGTGCTGATGTGTGGGAACAGGAGCCCATGCAGGGGCAGGCGTCCTGGTAGGACTTGTGACCCCATGGGGGGACCCATGCTGGAGCTGTCTGTCCTTGTAGGACTGCATCCTGTGGAAGAGTGACCCACACTGCAGAAGTTCATGGGGAATTGTTACCCATGGGATGGACTCACACTGGAGAAGTTCATGTAAAACTGTCTCCTGCGGGAGGGACCCCACAGAGCAGGGGAAGGATTCCAATCCTCTCCCTGAGCACTGGCAGGAACAAAGTGTTAAGAACTGACCATGACACATCTCTACCTCCTTTTGCAGCTAGGGGAGAAGGTAGAGCTGGCACAGGGGGAAGGTCTTTTAGTACTTATTTTACTTCTCATTATCTTGCTCAGGTTGTGTTGGCAATAAATTCATACAATAACTGATTCAAGCCTGTTTTTCCCACAATGGGATTTGGTGAGGGTCTCTCACAGTCCTTGTCTCATGACCCTCTTGCTCCATTTTCTCTCCCCTGTCCAGCTGTGGACAGGAGTGAGAGTTGCTTTGGTGGCTGCCTGGAATCCAGCCAGGGTCAACCCACCGCAGCCAGAAAGGTTCAGCTGTCACAAAATTCTGCATTTCCATCCATATCTAGTACACAGAGATATAAAAATCTGCAGTCATTATCATAACTGTTGCTAAATGTTGTCCACAAAAAAAAAGCCTCAGAACTCCACAGACTTCACATATGTAAGACACATCAATAATGACATGCTTGTCCAAAATACATCAAGAATATTTCACCCTGGAGAATAATAGTATTTCCTTCAAGTGCCACATCAAGAGCCTTAGTTCTAAAAAGAAATTCAGAGGTGAAGGTTATCCAACTGATGCAGTGTTCACACTACAAACAACTGTGTGCAGCTGCATCTCAACCTTCCAAGTATCTGCATGCATAACTGGATTTGAATTTTGCAGACAGCTACTGAGAAATACGGAATACAAACCCTTGGCTCTGTGCTGTCAGCATGGCCAAACAGCACAATGCTATGGTGATCATAAGCTCTGGCTTTTTGGAGCAAATTACATGATAAATGTACAAGGAAATTGGTAGATGTTGTCAGAAACACTGTATCAAAACACGGTGTGTGGTTATACTCTGCTAACTGATGGTATCTCAAAGGAATACCAAACTATATCTCTGATTTCCTGTAATCTTAAACTTCTACATGTGTCCTGTACCATAACATCCCCACACAAACAAGTGAAGTAGAAATTGCATCTCCCTTGTCTTCTGTACTAACTTGCCTATAATTTTCCAAAATGGAAGTCTTTATTGAAAACACCGTAGACCAATTTTCAGTAAAGCTGAAGGACTGACAACCATAAAAGCCTCATTCTCTCTCTCATGTACCTTTGTTTCAGAGACCTATTATTCAAACACCTTCCTTCTCATCTGCAAAGTAAAGAAATCAGTATTGGACAAAATCAACTTTGCCTGAGAAATCCTATTTCACTGTACCCACTCCAGGCATGGGAGTTTTCCCTAACTAGATTGGCAAGACTATGGTTGCTAAGCCAGTTTTTCCTAGTAATTCCAGCTATCCCAAGATTCAAAGGCAGCAGATTAGTCAGACACAAACCGAGCTCCTTCAGTTTTACTGTCAGCACTGCAGCCCTTTGCTTTAAGGAAATCTGTTTATATATAAACAGAGGAACTGGAAAGCCAGAAAGATTAAGACAGGGAAGATTGGTTTCAAAAATTTCACATTTTCTAGGAAAAGACAGCAGCTGGGGTCTGTGCTCTTTCAGCACTCTACAAAACAGTTATCTTAGCCCCAAATGCCTATACCAGAACAAAGTGATACAACAGAAAAACAAACCTAAACCACAGGAAATATAGTTCCATTTACTCTTGAATCCTCTCCCAAAGAAGGAAATTCATTATTCCAACACTGTCAACTCCCCTACAATGTGTTTCACAACACACTTCCTCAGAATTTTACAACTGGCTCTGTTGAACAACGCTTCCTTTGTACCAGGCTGGTAAAAATTGATAAAATAGTGACAGTCACTGAGCAACCCATCTTAAAGCTAAAAACTCAGCTTCTTCAGAAAGATCACTAAGATCACTAAAAGATCACTAAGACCTCTGCCGAGCTTTCTTTAGAAGATGATCCCAAACCTGGATAGTTCGTGTACAAACATCAGCATTTGACTGGTGATCTGATCTTCTACAATCACCAACTTGGGCAAACATGTAACAAAGCAAAAAGCTTTGTTAGGTACTTTGTCTACCACCAAGCCTATAAACCATATCACCTTGCCATACCAGCACATTTATGCACCTATGCCTAAAATGCAAGTAAAGCTTTGCCTTTGCCTAAGCCTGTTCTATGAGAAATTTTTTTTTCCACATAATAATGAAGCACATGTACTTAACAACAGTGATGGAGTTTACAGTATTTCCTGCTCCATTTTGACAAGTCAGACTACATTACTTTAAATTCGAGGTTGTGTCATTGGAGCCACCTCTTCTTGCTCTAATCCCAACTCCAGCATATTTACAAGCTGTGTGTATCAGTAATTTATTAGCATCATCTTAAACAGAGGTGCAAAGAAATGCGTTCAAGCATGAGTCAGTAACCAGTTTTTGTACTATTTTGGCAGTGCTACCACTGCAGCTTTTTCAATCCTATGGTTTACAGTTTATAGACCAGCCACCAACATTCTCCCCACTCAGAAGTAACTTGAACAGAAGCCTCCTCACAGTTTTAAACCAGCACTCATGCTCTGTTCACTTCAAGATGCCTCTATGTAATCTGACTGATTAAGCCTTTCTTCTGCTCAGATTTGAATGTCGTATTTAATTATGCCTAAGTGTATACATACTCCTTCAGAGCCAAATCCAATAGCTCTTTAAACCCGAGCCAGATTTTTTTCTTATGTGCCTCTTCCTAACAAAGAGGTACCAATTTATTCCATTACTCAAATTTCTCATTTCATCTCATTAGATTATTATAAAATTGGCTTCATTTAGCTGAGAAACCTCCCCCACATACTGACACTGCCATTTACATGTATGTACTTCAAGAGAAGATAAAGGAATCGACCCAAGTGGAGCATACACATCATTATTCAACTTCAGATATTACACAGTTTTAAAAAAATCATTATGAATTGCATTAGGGTATTGACATGTCAGACTTCATTCTTTCAGTGGACAGTTTCTAGAGAGGTTTAAGAGAATTGTACAAAACCACAGTTCTAGCTCTCCAAAATAATAAAATCTTTAGAACTGCTCAATTAGAAGTCAATTCCTTTTCTTCTTGAATTTCCATACTGCATTAAAAACAGACACCGTCCTCAACTACAGCTTTTCATTTGTGCTAATAGAGAACACAATTGGAATCTATTCAAAAGCAGATAAAATGCTTTTTAATTTCCACTCAAAGAACTGTTTTTAGAAGTTTTACTACACAAACACAGTCATCTTACTCCTGCAAAGCTTTTTCCACTGCAAGTTCCAAAATACTTGCCATCCCTTAGATGCATGCTTTTCCAGCTATTTCATTCTGCAAGAGGCACTGCAAGTGTCTCCATTGGGTACCACCAACCCCATCCTGCACCACAGGTACTCATGCTATATGCAGAACAGGACAGAGACCAGAATAACTGCAAGTCTAACAAACAGCAAAGGATCTCACAGCACAAACTGTGAAACTTCAAGATGATAGCACAGATTTCACCACAACATGCAAGCCAGCAGGACTGAACAAGAGAACGGAACTTTGACGACATTCCTTGCTCAACAGCTGGCTTCAATGCAACATCAAAATCAGTTTATGGACTTTGTAACATAGTAGTTCCATAGCTGAGAGGGAAAAAATGGAAAATATGGGTTCAATTTGCATATCCACAATAGCAGCAAGAAGTGTGTATATATGGCTTTCCAGCCAGACAGAAATTTTATGCTAGTGAAAGAACAAAAACTATTAACTCTAAATTTAACAACAAAGGGTTTTCTTACCTGTATTCAGCCCCCCATCCTTTAACAAAGCTCATTCTTATGGTACACATTCTAGTAAGCTGATAAACTGCTTCAAAACCCTGATTCACAGATTGAGCCAGAAGAGCAGCAAATTCCTGGTTATTAAAGATTTTTAGATTGCATCCTATAAAAAGCCAAAAAGGTACAGTCAGTGAATACGTTTCCATTTGCTACACAAAAGCCTGAATGTATGAAGGAATTACAAAAGAGGAAAGCAAATGTCATGCAGTTAATACCTCCGCTGGGTATTTTCTCATGGGACCTCTGGTAGGCTACTGACCTGGCGGAATTTTGCAGACAGTTGCAGGGTGCCAGCCGTATCTTTGATTACAGTTGGGGCTCTGAACGAAGATCGCACTATCACTCAGGCACTCGGCAAAAACTTCTCCGCCAATGTAATACAGACGCACTCCCCTGCCTGCAGTAAAATCCAAAGGAACTCTAGTTATGGTATGACACAAGCAAAGAAGGCCAAGGTTTTTCTTTACAACAGAAACAGAAATCAAATATCTACAGGACCTGACTGCTGTGCTGACAGCTGTATCAGGAGCAGAACACAATTAAATTGCGTTTTTCTCCCACAAATTGCACAAGGAAAAGCAGAATAATTTTTGGTCAAAAGTGAAAGAGCTTTTTCCAGCCATACAATGGCTTGTCCCCAAGTCCAAGTTCAGAAGCAGTGTTCATAAAAACAGAATTAAAACTTGTGCTAATATTAAAGCATTGTATGTGAAGCAGCATAGACCATCATGGCCAAAGGAAAAAACACAAGATTACCACTGCAACACTCTGCTTACATGCATCCACATTATTTCACAACCCACTGCTTTAACAAAAACAATATGACTTCATTTAGCCCTATTATTAAAAAAAAAATCTCAATTTTCCACCTTTAAATTGTTATTTTGTTCTGTCTCTGAGTGGAAAAAAATCTGCATTGTTTATTCCTAGCAGAAAGTAAATAATGTGCAACTGATCTCTCAGAGAAAACTATTTATAATTAACAGATACTTTATAGGCCATAGTTTCCATTTGCCTTTTTCATTAAAACAATTTTTCAAACAAAAATGTGAGCTCCTCTATTAAAGACTAAGAGCTCATGAGATTTTTGCTTTTCCTCATCACTGATCATTTTGAACAATCAGAAAAGGCACAGACTGGATTTCTGCACACCTAAAATTTTATCAGACAATCATTTGGATTTGGCATTTAGACTTCTCATAAGAAGAGTCAATTCTACAGAAGAAGCTGAAATTTTACTGCAAGTAAAAAAAACAACAACCAAAAAAATCTCATAAATGTTGCTAATGAAGGTATCCAGAAAAAAAAAATGAAGGCAGTTTACTGAAGAACCCAAAGTCAGGACACTGCATTGAGGAGAACAACATTCTTGACTAACCATTACAAAGAAAATCTTAACCATGTCAAAAAAACGTGATCTCAATAGCAGCTTTTCCCATTTCAGAAAAAAATTCAGAATTTCATCCTTTCAGTGGCCGTTCTGCATTTTATCGACTACAATAAACTAAAGCAACACAGGAATATTTTGCAATTAAAGCTTAAATTTCAACTACAAGAAATTAGAATATAAATGCTGCCCAGGGCAGAGTGGCCCATTGAGGAGCCTGGGAGCCATTAATCTGTCCCCTGGGATGCTTTGGTGTGCCATCATTTTCCAGAAGGCAAGAACAGCAATTTGAGTACAGGAGTGGCACACAGTAGAGTGGTTTCCTGCTGTGCTGCCCTCAGCCTGACAGCTCTGTGACTGCAACTGCCACCAGCTACTGAGTGAGGAAAGGCAGCTCCTTTCAGCTCCAGCCATCACTACATCTTTTCCCAATTCAAACTGGTTTCAGTGGCAGAAGCTGCTACTTTTCTCCCTAATTTCAGAAGCAGTGACTCTGTCTTTTCACTTCTGTTCTCAGCCAGAGAGACCAAACTGTCACTGACAAGCCCTGAGAGATATGGCTGGCTGATGGATGGTTGCACAAGGGTGAAAGCAACCCAACACAAATCCTACCTTGGTCATTCCAGATAACTTAACCAACAAAATGAAATTAAACAGTTAAAAGATCAGAGATCTTTACCTATATGTCGCCTTGTCATTTCCACTGTAGCATTTCTGTTTACATTGGAAAGCAGACCTAGACAAAATCGCTCTGAATTTGATGGATCTGTAAAGCCATCTACAGTCAGGGAAGGCTGAGACGCATGGAAGGTTTCTCCCACTCTTTGATTCAATTCATAATATGCTATTGAACACCAAAACGCAGGCTCCGAGTAAGTAACTGGTTGCAAGTCTAAAAAAAAATTTTAAAAACCAAGCTTAACAAAGATTTTGAGGCTGAAAGTAGATCGATCTATCCTGCTATTTGTCTTTCCCAGAAGTGACAGCAGTAGTCTCCTCAAACTACTCAAACTATATTTTGCTTGCTGTCCTTTTTACCTACTTCAGTAAATAGAATGGAATTCAATCTTGCACACAAGAGAAGGAGGAGGGGAAGAAGGGGTGATCTAATCCGACCACAGCTCATTTAGTTCAGTACTTGCATTTTGCTCGGCACAATGATTAAGCTAATGGTGCTCTGAGCGCCAGACGGTGAGACATTCCTGTTGCCTTTTCTGTAGCTTGCAAACATTTTGGCAGCATTAAAGAAAAGATTAAACTATCAAACACTGAACAACAAAAAGGAAAAAAATAATATGAAAATCATGTTCTCTTGTATTACGCTGTCTCTTTAGATAAAGGTATTTGGTATATTGGCCCCTACTAGAGTATCTTCCCTATGTACTTTCAGGTTTTTTTCTTCACTCCTTCCCCTTTTTACCTACCCTAATTACTTACTCAGCATCCTGCATTTTCCTGTCACATCCTGTCACCATTTCTTAAACTCATGGCAATCTGATCTTCCTGAGGCACTTACACAGACACACAGCAATGGCACTGGATCAAAGCAGGTGGGCTACTAATGCAGGAGCAACAACTGTGCTGTGGTTACAGGTGAAACAGTACATGAGAAGAGCAGCAGAACACACACACAAGGGAGACAGCAAGTCTGGGCAGCATTATGGACAGGCAAACATCCTTTTAAGCTATTCATTTTATAAATGCTACTCCTGCACACATAGAGATAACACTCTTTCTCTGCTACAAACTCAACAGGTACAGAAATAGAGTAATTTTTAACAAGTGATTAACCCAGCCCCATTACATTTTAACATCAGGAAGCCAACCCAACAGTCAACTCTTAATATAGCTCTTAATTGCTTACAGCACATTTTCACTTTTAAAGTAATTACAATATATAATGAAGAGTCACTACACATGGAGAAATAATTGTAAGTATTTCCAGCTTACCCAGGCTGTGATTAACTGGAGAGAGAGTACTAGGAGACAGCTCTGCTGGAGATCCTGTTGAAGCAAGACAGACAGGTTTCAGAGCAAATGTTTTTTGTTATTTCAGATCGGTAGGCATAACCATTCTCTAAATCAGGTTTACAATGAAGTTTTTCAGAGTAAGAAACCTCGGTTTTTTGGAATATCACACACTTACTCTCAATTAGGATTTCATTCAATTTTCCAGACCTCTGGGTACCCACCCCTCCTTGTAAAGACTCAATTAACTTAGCATCATATTTGGCAGAACTCTGCCACTTTGTGCACACTCTCAACGTTATTTATCCACTTCTCCAGTGAGAAGGTGACTTCCCAAATTCAGTAAAAGAGCAGGTAAGGCAGAGTGGATGAGACAAGAAAGACATTGCCTCTCTATTCTCAAAGGAAAAGGTTTATCTTGGAAAAGATCTTCCAGTATCTGAAGGGAGTCTTCAGGAAAGTTGGAAAGGGATTGTTTAGAAGAGCAGGTATTGACAGGACAAGAGGGAAAGGCTTCAAACTGAAAGAGGAGAGATTTAGATTAGATATTGGGGAAAAAATCTTTATGCTGAGGATGATGAGGCCCTGGCACGGGTTTCCCAGAGAAGCTGTGGCTGCCCCATACCTGGAAGTGTCCAAGGCCAGGCTGGACAGGGCTGGGAGCAACCTGGGGTAGTGGAAGGTGTCCCTGGTGGAAAGAGACGGTCTCTAATGTCCCTTTTATCCCAAATTTATGATTCTATGATCGCCAGAAAAGAGTAAGCTAGATTCCCTCATCTGAGGAAATCATTCTTTCCCAAAAGGAGGAATTTATACATTCAGAAAAACACAAACTCTTCTCCAACATAATTTGCACACAAGGTGGCAAAATACAGGAAGGCTTTCTCAGAAACATTCTCAGAAACATCAGTAGCTGCTGATGTCAGGTTGTTCTTAAGGTATTTATTGTCACATAGTGGGAAAATATTTCAGTTCTTACAGAAACTGGTGCAGCTGATTCCAACTTACTGAAAATGGTTGCTAACATTAGCTAACCAAGCACACTCAAGTCTGCCAACACACAGCAGGAGGTTCTTGCCCAGCACATTAACTGTGCTTTGTCCAAGTCTAAGGTCAGCCACATTATCTAGAAACCCTTACATACACAGGCATAAATGCTGCTACTTTGGCCATGGAGCCTTCCACACAAGAATTAATTTGAAACATTGGAAGAAGTGGTAAGATTGTCAGAGTTAGAGACAGGTTCTCAGGATACAGATTGTCTGTAACTTGTTTAGGCCAACAGACATTACGCTCCAACAAACCTGTTTACCAGGGATGGTTGAAACCAATTAACTATTAAAATCTATTTTAAGGGTTTCTGGTGAAGTCTTAATTAGACTTGTACACTTCTGGTACAGAACAAATGTAATATACTTAATATGTCACAGAGTGTTCTAAAAGCATTTCCCTGGCAAAAGGGGTTTTTGTTCATTAAAGACTGAAAGAGGTATTTTAGGCATAAACCACCAGGTTTTACAGAGGAAAACAGCCACCATCTTTCAGACTGAATTCGTGCTCCTATGCAGAGAGAACACAGCTAGTAATACAAAGCCTTGAAAGCAATGAAAAATAAATGTTACCTGTATCCATGCTTTGGTTCAGCTGCTGGTCACTTGTTTCTCCATCTTCACTAATATATCCTGGAGGAGGTGTTTCTATTAAAAAAGAAAAATCCACCAATTTGTGAAATGACTAGGGAAACTTCTGTAAGATTTAAGTCTTGTGCATTTTGTCATGACATCTTCATGAGCTCTGTTACACCTACCTGAACACTGAATCAATGTCATTTTGCTGGCCCTTTTTCCTTCAAGTAGGACTTCAAACACATTACCTGCCTTATTAGTATGTAAAATGTATCTTCTTTTGTATGTCAATTGCTCAAATATGTTATATAAATACCAGAATCCTTGATTGCTCCATTTGAGACAAGATGCTGTCACTACAATGAGTAACAATTTTGCAACTGTGATCAACAGCTTTCACATTTAGTAGACTTGCAAATGGAAAAAAAAACCCCATCCGTTGATTTCCACAAAAAAAATGTGAACTGTCTTTATGTAGAATAACCCTCAAATCAGATACTCTCCCACACCTTACTGATTTATAGGTTGTTTTTCAATTCAGTCACCAAATACTAATTTCTTCAACACAAAATAGTTGATTTGATTAATTTTAGAACTATATTAACATAGAACACTGCAAAAGTTCTATTATTACCACTGATACTTCTAAGCTCTATTAAAAATATCATCTATTCTTTTAACTTTCTTTAAAGACTGAATTTCACAGACCAAAGTAAATTCAGTACCAACTTTGAAGCGTTCTGATACCAGAAACTGTGTCTAATTCCTTAGAAATATCTTCAAAACCCAGGAGAGTATGCATTTTCCTCTTCTCCATTCAAAATGTTCTTTGTAATTCAGATAACGAGTTAACCAACTGCCTTTCAGGGAATAATTTTCTTTGAACTGGGCAAATGTCTTTTCCTACATATTACAGGCAAAACCTGTGTCTCTTTAGTGAAAGTGTTTGAAGCTAACTATCTCTACAATCACCTTAGAATTGTCTCTGAAACTTCCAGGGGTTAAACATCTTTAACTACATTATTACCAAAGAGCAGAAATTTAAAGATAAAGCACCTTTGCTTAAGAAATAAAATAAATAACAAGCATCCTCTCTGAGATGTACTGCAATATTGTGAGATCAGAAGGAAACCAGTGAGAGGAAACTAGATTAAGTCAGTTGATTAAATTAAAATGAACTGAGAGAATTTTATCTTTGATTCATTCTGTGTGCTAAATATAGATGTGACAGAATTTAAGTGAGAATTTAAAAGGACGATTAAGGGAAATCTTCACTAGAACAAAATATAACCAAAAAAATTATGCCCATTTCGAAGATTTTTACAGCAGTCATTGTATAATGGGGACTCCACCCTTGTCCAAATCATCAGCTGCAGTTAAGCCCACAGCTGTGGCAAAAGGTGAATACACATTTCCAATCCAACCCATGACTCCCATTTCCAGTTGTTAATCTAGGCTCTTTGGCACAGATTACTTTCCATATCTAGTGTCTGCTCAAACACAGAAGATTTACTCCACCTAGTACTATTAATAGTTTAGGGTCAGAGGCTGAGCACCACATAGCTGGAAATGAACACTCAGGTGGGCACAAAAAATTTATAGTGGAGCTTAAATGCTGCCAGAAGTGCAGATGATGCAGCTCAGCCCATCCAGAACCTGAACACACAGCTCCCAAAGGCCATCCTGCACCTTTGTGACCACCAAGTTCTCTTGCAGATCAAGTACTGAGACAGGACTGGGGTACAAAGATGCCAGATTGAGCCTGCCCTACTGCTGAAGAAAATGGTTCTCTGAAGAAAGCTGTGAAGACACACAAGGCTTATCAAACCCAGCCAAGCAGCCCAGATTAAGTCAGTCAGGTCAAATAATAAGATGAGCACAAGAGGAGGGTGTCAGTGACAAAGAGAAGGAGGTGTGGTTATCTACATAAACATTCAAAGACCATGTGAATTCCTGCAATCACCTTGAGCAAACTTCCTGCAAATAACTACTTTAGCTCATTTCCATAGCACTGGATTAGCACATGATGGCTTTCTAGTAAGATGTTTGCAAATGTTATCAAAAGCCTCCAGTTTGAGTCAAAAAAGTATACACAAGTTAAGAAGGCAACACCAGCTTCTAGCACCTTAAATTGCTCCGTAAAGGTGGCAGCAGATGTGACCAAAAATTAAACAGGAAGGTCAAATTAATTGATTGTTTAGCACCACTTCAATTCTTGGATATATTTAAACAAAACACAAGCAACATTCTGCTGTCGACCTGTAGGTACAATTTGTACACTGAACATTATTTGAGTTTTGGGGCAGTCATCTCATTCTTTCAGAGATTCCAGATGTTAATTTTCAGCTTATTTGTAACATGAATGCATTCAACATTTACAAGCAAACTTCAGTTTTACTTGGTTTTACACTCTGGGCAACTTCCTGAAGAGATAGGAAACAGGAAGTTGGGGCAGGAAACAAAGGTCACTGATTTTATGTTTCAATGAGGGTAACAGGGGTTTGGGTGCAGCAGATTAGCGTTATTGTTTCGTATGGGGTGGAAAAAGGCAAAAAGAGGGGGAGGAGAACTTCTCTAACAGTTCAATATTGTTAGGTTGTTCTTTCATACTAAAAAGACAAAACAGAACGCACACAATAGTAACAAAAAGCTAAAGCAGACCATTATTGATGTGAACAACAGATCAAGGCACCTCTTAAGTCACTGCTTTGCAACTTAAAAGTTTTCTCCACATATTACATAGGACGAGATTGAGCATCAGTTTATTAATCAATCTACAACGCACAGCATTTGGCAACCCCTGTATGTTTGTGAAAGAGGCTTAAAGCATAAGGTGAAGATCTACTTTGCACTTATTACCATTCTGAATCTCAAGCTACTGAAACCAAGTAAGCTATTGTGAAATGACAGCAATATGGTTTAATGAAGGATCATGTTCTGCAAACAGCAGTGCTTAAGAATTTCCACTGGGATTAATACACAAAATCAACTAAATCTAATTTAGTGGTGCATATTTCAATTAATTTGATCGCTTACAAGGATGAAATGGCCATCTTTGTTCCAATGGCACAATGTCAGAACACGCTGCCTACAATGGGAGTTAAGAAAATACCTGGTATGTAATTGCTCTGTGGTTCAATCCCAGCTGGAAAGTTAGTGTTCTCAGGAATGGAATGGGTATAGTCATCCAGAGGTGGCAGCTCCGTTAGGATCTCAGTGTGCCGTGGCACAAGCACGGGAGGCAAGACTGAAAAGGCAAAATTCAAAAATCATTGGTAATCAAAAAACATGATTTTGTGACCTAAAAGGAAAAAAATAAACCTAAACACCTAAGAGTTTCTTCAGATGTTTTGGAATCTTCTAAAACTCAGCACTGCTAATACTACATTTGCAGAGCTAGTTACTGGAAGAGATGGAATTCCTGAGGTGCCTCAAATAAGACTATTCCACATTAGCAAAGGTGAATCAGCTTTTTTGTCCTATTCAGTCTGAATTGCACCTGGCCAGCTGGAAACTGCTAGCAGTCCTGGAAGTGCTTACAAACACATTTGTAAAAATTTTTCACTAACTTTACTATTAAAATTTTCCAAGGATATGACCTCAAAAAGAATTTTCTGCATTTGTCAGGAGAGGACATCACCCTTCTCTTATTTTTCATTTAAAACATCATGCTAAAAAACACAGACCCTGCCGCATAAAGTCAGAAGCAGTCCTCCTACCTGGTGTCTCCACTCTCTGGTAGTGGTAAGGGTTTACACATACTTCATCCTTTTTAAGGTTAAAAGCATATTCACAGTTTTCAATTGCCTTAAGTTCATGGTGGCTGTGAAGGTCTGGCCAGCGCCACAGGCGGCAGTAAATGACATGGGGCAGTCCCTTGCGGTGAGACACCTGCAGACGGCCATCCAGAGATCTGCAGGGGAAAGATGTTCAGAAGCATTTACAGACTGCCTCCATCACTCGAGCAACACAGGACACACACGGGTAGCTCATTCTCAGAATTCAGTGCATTGACTCTGCTAGTGACATTTATACTCTAGTTAAAAGGCTTCAAATGCAATGAAAATGATCATATCAAGCAATGTCAACTTATTTTTGAGCTGCTCAAATTATTGCCAGTGAATTTAGAGTTCATTAAAAGCCACTTACATCCAACCAAGTATTTAGAATGATTGCTTCAAATATATATATATATATTTTAAATGCAGGAGACAGTTGTTAAAAATAAAATCACATACTTAATGGTCCCTTCCACAGCTAAAGGCACCTCAAGGCTTTGCTGTGGCATGGATGCTTTATGGTTTTAAGAATAAGAACTCCCACAGGACTGCAAATAAGCCTATAAGCAGTCAGCTGCCCAAGTGGTCCACATGGCAGTATAACTACAATGCAAAAAACATGAATGCACATCTTGTAAGGGCTGTACAGTTTATCTTCTTCACTTCATCTGCCTTGCTACCAGCTGAAAATGTTTTGCTAGTTTTAAGACAGACTGCATATGCTTACACAAATGCAGATGTTTATGATTGTTATGGGATGGGAGACAAACCTCAATACACAAATCAAGTAATGTGACATGAAAAAATAAAGACCCTGTTTAGAATTTGCCCACCATTAAGTACTGAAGAATTTACAAACAATTCTTTAGTAGCTCGTATCTGAGCCAATTAGCAAGATTTAACTGAAAGCTTGTGGCATACAAAGCAGTTTAAACACTTTGCAAGATTAGGTCTAAAGAATTGAGTTTTTCACCTTTGTTAATATAAATACCACATTACAGCTTGCATTTAACAAGTCTTCCCGTTCTTTCAATAGCACTGGCATGAAAAAGGAATAATTGTAGAATTAAAGAGTTTCATTGGTCAAAACATCAGCTGTGAACACACTGATTTCTATACTGGCAAAGAAATACTTCAAAATGCTGTACCATGAGAGGCCTAGGAATTATTTTAGTCTATTTTATGGCTAAAGCATCCCATTACAGACCCTCCAAAGCCAATCCCTCCCACAAGATTTTTATGATGCGAGAGGGCAGAATATTCACCTGGTTTGTTCAGAGAAGCTGTAAAGGCCTGTTGTATCCCACTGATCTATCGTGTTTGGTGTACTCAGTCCCCAAATTTCAGAGCAAGTGCTGTGCATAAATTGAAAACAAAAACAAAAAATTGATATGAATATGGAACATGGTTATTCAAAACACCATGATGTCAAACATGGAAAAATGTACAGAATACTTCCTTTCACATAGAAGATAGAGCATTGTTAGACTGGTATTTAAACTGACATCTCATGCTATATTTTCTATATGAAGGAGGCTATCAAAATGGAACAAGTGATTCAAGGTAAATGATAAATGTTTTTAAAGGTGAACAAGTTCTCAGGTTTTAAGTAATTGATACAGTTGCAATGTTCCTTAAAACAGGCAAAACTTCCTCAGCCTAGTTCTTTACAAAATTCAATTTTAAAAGGTAGTTTCTGGGTTGGTTCTCTTTTTGTTTGTTTGTTTTTTGTTTTTGTTTGTTTCTAAACATAAACTGCCCTAAGACTTAAAATAAAGCCATGGGTATTCAAAACTGAACATCACAATCTAAAGTTCAAGTACCACCACTTGAACATTAATCTCATTTTCCAAGCACACACTCATTTGTTGCTATTCCGAAAAATGGAAATTCAAACTCTGAAGAAAAACACATTATAGCTCATACTTAACTGTTTTCTGTACTCTCATTGATTAAACAGCTAAACATTATTTCACACAGCAGACAAAACAGAATGTTTAACACAGTTTTACAGTATAGTACCTTAAGATTCAACTATCACATAGCAGTTTTAATTGCTTAATCAAGCAGGAGAAAAGGAAAGACAACTAAGCCTTTACCAAACTGGTTCAAAGAACAGATAAAAATGGGAGAAATAAAGGAACATTCAGTCACAGACACAAACTAAAGCAGAGGCAGATTTAAACAAAGCAAGAAAACAGCATAAGATTGTAAAAAGGCACTGTTCAGAAGCATAAACAAAGCTCAGTTCTATAACATACTTGCTCAGTGACCACTGAAAACAGTTTATTTTATATAAGTAACGTACTAGACATCACACCTCAGAAATGAAGAGAATTTGATTCACAAGCAACTTGAATCTCTGCTTCCTAATTATGCAGCCTGAAATTTGGCTGGTTGCTACATTACCTTTAAAATCAACAGCTTCTGAAAAGTTGCAACAGGAAGAATCCAAGGTCATCAAGCTTCTGATTTTAAGTGTAGGTATTGTGACAAATTTAAATTACCAAGTTTAGCCAATACACTCCAGTTTGGACTGAGTGCTTAAGAAAAGTGAGGTGTTGGTGTTTCTAATTTCTTCTCATTACACAGGGAAAATTCATTAGTGTTACAAAACAAAAGAGCAGACAGCACATCATTGGACTTGAAGCCACTTTCAGGACTGACAACCATCTCAATTCCGCAGTGACTTTTAATAAAACCTAAGTAATGAAAGCAATGAATAGGTCTTGTTTCCTTCTTGCCTCTACCACACATCTCATTTCTAATGCTATCCCACTGAGGCTGAAATGTGCATGCCAGTGAGAAGTAACCCAAATTAATAAACTGGCTATTTGATCAGAGAACCAACATGGCTGAAAATACATGTTTTGAGTTAACTGTCAGTCAGATCGCTTCTATTCACTGTAGTTATATGAGCACTACAAAGAAGGAGAATGTAACTGGGTAGCAATAGCCTGCTTTTATCACAAACAAATACATTAAATAAAGTCTTTTGGTATATTACTGATTATAGATACAAGTAAAATCTTGTACTAGATTACTTTGCCTAGTAGAGAGCAGCAGAGAGCCAGAGATGAAGGCCCATTCTCTGGCACTGATCCAGCTCTTCAGAAAAGCCAAACATCCTGAGCAAGTTGCATCCGCGTTGGACTCAAGCAGCATCACAGCTCTCCAGAACAAGTGGGCAAAGAGGGGATCCTGCCCATGGCTGCATCAGCAGGGCCTGCAGCCTCTCTTTTCCATCCTCCTAAGACACAGCCAAAATCGTGGGCTGCCAAAAGCTTTGCAAGGATTGAAATAATTGCCCTGAAGACACTTGGGTAGCCTGTGGGACACCAGGGAGCATCTCTGCACTGTACTGTGTCCTTAAATATGCACCACTACTGCTGCTAAAACAGAGCACCCTGAACGTGCAATTAGGAGAAAAATCAGAAGACACAAAGCCTGCTGCATATTAATTGACACAGTGAGCTCTGACAGCTCGCTACCTTTGAGCAATGGATCCTTCATACAAAGCAGTGCTCAAAAGCTGATGCTGTCACATAGATTACACGTTCCCAAAATTGTGGGGTGCATCACTGGTGTAAGCATGAAATGCCACGCATTTGAGTTTATAAGGCTTTTAATACAGCACATGAAAAAGTAAAATGTCACAGCCCTTGACAGAACAAGATGAACATGAACAGTATTTTACACTGCTAACCTCTTCTCTCCATGAACAGTCAAAGCTAATAGCATATTCCACAACCTAAGGAAAGACAAACAGTATCCTGAAGTGGACCGTGTAACAGAGCCATAGCTTGGAATGAAGCTCAAAACACCATGGAGAGACAACAAGCCAGGAGGCACAGAAAAGTGATCAGTCAGAGCAGCAAAACTGCTCCAAAGTCATCGGTTTACATGGCATGCTATCTTCTGGGATGCGTATCTGCTTACAGCTGGGATTAGTATTAGTGTTTTACTGTTTTATCTACACCAGGACTACATTTAAACTCCAGTAATGCACAATCAAACACAGGAGAAAGAGCCTGCAGAAAATCATTCCATATGATCAATGAAGTCAGCTCAACAAAGCTTTTACTGTTTGCTGGAAGAAATGTCTAAAGAAATAGAGGTTTCTCTACTTCCTGCTGACATAAAAGATCCATTGCCACAAGGTGCAAGATCATCCCCTCACCACATCACCCAGGCAATAAATCAAGACACTCAAAATTCACACACACGCACATCAGATCAAAACTAAATTCCTCACAGCCCTAAAAACCATACTTCACACGCAGTACTTCCATGAAAGGCTACAGTATGTTCATTCATACACAAGCCATCGCCTGACAGAGGGCAGGCATGTCTACTCATCCCTGAAAGGTGGAGTTGGAAAGGTGACTGAATTCTGAAAGATATTTTAACCACCACTAAAACCATCGGAAAGAAAGACAGGAGCTACAGATTTTTAGTAGTGCAGAATTACTGCCTCAAATGAACAGCAATCACTCACTCCTTAATCTACCTTTCTGAAGCATCCAAAATCCTGTGTGATGCAAAGAGTCCTTTCCGTGCTTTAGGTTCCAGGAGAATCAAGTACTAACATCTGTACTCATAAGTCAAGCCTTGTCTGGAAATATTCCCAGGGCCTGGAACATGATCATGTACGCTAGAAAGCAGCTAGGACATTCCCCAGCACCAAGCTGTGCCAATTACTGCTCTCCCACACAATTCCCAGGTCTGTGAGTCGCACACCATTGGGACTCACTTACACTGGACAATTCAGATGCAGCTCCCCTAGCTCAGGGCTGAGGAATATAGACAAGGCGGTCCTGAGCCAAGTTGGACGATGCCTAGGAACGTTCCCAGGCACGTTTAATTTATTAGGAGGGAGGCAGCCAAGAAGTATCACCATTTCACCTTCAGTAAGCACTCAAGCTGAAGTCTGGAAGCACACTTCAGGGTTTGTATTTTACCAAACAAGGGGGTTTGGTTTTGAATTTGCTGTACACTCTATCACTGGTAAGCCATCATTGTTTTTAAAATATAATTAGGCTTCTGTGTCATTGTACCTAAATCTTTCCTGTGCAGACAGTGTTTAAATATACCCCAAAACACAAGTCCAAAGCTAATGTACTTCCTCTCTCCTGGACTCTTTCATTCCAAAGAATATTTTCACTGCTGTTCTCAAAATAATTTGTTGACAGAAACAAGTCAACATTTGGTCAACAATACAAAAGCTAGTTTTTTACCTTTTCAACACTTTCAACAGTAGTTCCCAACAGCAAATCACCATGTTCTGCAGCCTTTAGCAGTCCATGCTTGAAAAGTCGATTGTTACTTTTGCAGATCCCACAAGTAAGTGAATTTACTCTAAGGGACTTCAGGGATATAAAGCACCAATTTGATTCAGTTTCTCTGGTAATGTGGAGGTCTAACAAGAGAAAACTATTTCCTAGAGAAAGGAGAAATGCTGAAAAAATATTTGCAAAGAATAAGAACTGCTCTTTGAGATTCAGGTACTTTTAGGGAATGGTCCAAATCTAGCAGGTATGTAGTTAAGCGGCTACACACTAAACCTGGGACAACTGGGGTTTGGGACTCTTTAGGATTGACCAGAGGACTGATGCAGTAAAAAAAAGGATCAGAAAGGTTTAGACACAGTGGAATCAAAGCTACTTCTGTCAGAATCTTTCCCTGAATGGAAAGGGTTGTAAGAGCCGGTGTTTCAACCTCACTTTTTATCTGCTTACAAGAAGCATCATCTCATACGATACTGTGGAATTCTGGCAAGAATAATTTTTAATGTAGCTATCAGCATGCAACAGTACACATTATGCCTTCACTTCTTCCATTTCATCATTTCCTTTAACAGGAAAATCTCAGTTCCAAAAAACCTGTACTCTGGGCAAGAAGTTACCTACACAGCAATGAGCTGTAGCAAGGCTTCACAGTTTTCAGACGAAACACCAAAAGTGACTGTCTTTATTCAGTGAGACAGAAAACACTGACATTCACAAGAAAAATGTGGACACAGGAAAACACCAACTACTGAAGATAATCTGGAAGTGTTTGCATTGCCTTATCTACAGGGCAGAGATGATGTTGCCAGTCAGTATTCTACCACCTTTGTGGAACAACAGTTAACAGTAAGTCTACTACAAAAACTGGGCTATCAAGACCTGGTGCAAATACAGATAAATTATTGATCTGCCTATGACAAATGAACATGGACAAACAGTTTCTGCTACACTCATGAGTAAGCAATAAAATGCTTAAAAGAGGAATAACGTCCCTATCAAAGTTCATAATAACAAAAAAAAAAACCCTACATGAATGAAATAGCTTAAAGAAATGCACTGTACTGATCTTCATGAGCCCAAAAATACACATGAACCTCTTATCAACTGGAATATACTGCTCAAAAACAAGCTGCTGTATTTGATATGATTAGGTTGTAAAGGAGAACACTGCACAGGATAAGATGACCTGTGACAGCACAACCTCATTTCAGTGAATATAGAAAGACATTTGCATCTTGGCTTGCAGCAGGAGTAATTCTACACTAGGAACATCAGCAGTTGAGATGCATATACACAGATCAATCCACAACCCTTCACTCATGCCTAGATGCCAACTATTAAAGCCTACTGGTACCCAACATGCTTAATTAGGATCAGTTTCTCAACGCACTAAAAGCCAGAGGTACTGATTTGCAGATCCAAGAAAGTATATGCAAGTATTGTCCAGATATTCATGGCCACAGCCTCAACAAGCTGGTGTCTATATAGAGCACTGCATATACTCCAAGACATCCCTGCACTCTCCTCAAGAGCATTTGCAAAGTAGGAGATAAACAGGTGATCATTCTTACCAACAATACTCATTTTTACAGAGATGTAGTTCATTTGAGACTGTAGCTGAAAAACCTGAAGCCAGAGTTTTAATCAGTATCCTGTGTGCACCAAAACTGTCACACACATTGCTTGGGCTGATCAAGGTATATTACAGGTTGTTGCTACTATGAATTTATTACCAATTTTTATTGAGAAACAGAATGAACAAATAACAACCCCACCACTATTCACAATGTTGGCAATTGTGTGCTCAAAGTACTTTTTGTTCAAGTGCTTGCAACAAATACAACATAGATGAAAGCAGACAGAACCACTTCAAAGATATTTACATACGAAGTACCAGAAACTCTATAAAGAAGTTACTAAATATTGTCACAATTCATATATAACTGCAGTTACACATCTTTTCTTCAAAGTCTTGCAAGGTGGAACAGCTCTAAAGGAGCTAAAAGGCACCGAGTTCAGTCAGTAGCCTCCTCTTTACCTGAAGTGGCAGCACTAGAAATATGACAAATAAAACCTGAATTGCAAAGAGCACTGTGCTAGTCAAAGCCCACATTATACAAAAATACATTATAGAAATGGTCTTGGACATTTAATTTGCTTATTTGTGAAGTATAACACCAAGCCCCTAATATCCTTCCTGAATCTCACATCTTTCAGAATCTGCAGCCACTAACAAGTCTGCCAAGTTCATGTTCAAGGCAATCGTCCCTATTTGCCTTTTTTCTGCATCTTATAATCATGAGCCTTTCTCCCACTGAATCTAATTTGTCTGCCTCTACATTTTCTGAGGCATTTGTAGTGCTGGAGCTGTGGCTGAAATGAAAAGTAATTCCAGCAATCTGAGACAGTACTCCACTTACCTGTTATAAAATGAGAGATGAGAATCAAAGTCAGTTTTCCAATTCCAGAATTCTCATGCAAAGTATTCCCTACAGAAGTGAACCTGACACTAGTTTTCACACTGTTTTCACTCAATGACTGAACAAGAAAAATACTACAACAATAAAAAAGATAAATTTTACTTGAATTAGAAAAGTTACTTATATAAGCACACAGGTACCTTCATAACAGCATTTACTAGGCTTAGAGCTTTGACTGTTATTTTGTCAAACAGACAGGAAAGAGGCAGAAACTTTGCTTCAAGAGCTATACCAAGTATTCAAACTGGAGTTAGACCAGTAAGAAATAGCCACCAGACTATGGAATCCCATTTTTCATAACAAATGGGCAATGTCAGTGCTTTAGCACTGCTCATGGCTGCCTCTGTAAAATTTACCTGAGAAAACAGGCTGAAGTCTGCAAACTCGAGGTCTGTACCTTGTACACAGATTCTGTACCTTTGATTTATTTTTTTTAAAACAATTTCTTAGATCCAAGACTTCAGAGCAATGTAGTGCACAGGAAATCAAGGCAGCAACACCACAACACTGACTTGGCCTCCAATTTATCACAGGTTTGGCTACACTGAAGCTGCACTCCTGTGAACACATTACCCATTGCACTTCACTGATTTTACCTTTGAGAAAATTGATGTAAGTGAATTGATGTAAGGAAGAATAGAATCTTTCCTCTCATACAGTTGCCTTCTTCCTGATGCAACTGAGATTCAAGAACAGCTAAAGAGATATATCAAGCCTTTGGAGCTAGTTCAGAAATAGTCTTAAAGTCTCCAGTAATAGAAAAGACTGAATTGAAAAGCTTAGCTGTAACAGAGATGAAAATAAGTCTGCAATTTAAAAAGTTCACTGGTTTACATACATGAGTACTGTACTCAGCACAGACAGTTCCTACCAAACCTGCCTGATCATGGTTTCCTTAATTCTGGGCTTCAAATGAAAATACATGTAGCTGTTTTAATGCTTTGATTTGATAGTCCTTTCTGTACACTGACAATTAGCACTTTTCCCTACTACAGTCTAAAATGCCTACAAACCAGAAAGGAGCAATGCTAACTATATTACCTGTCAGCTAGCAGTATAGCCAACAGCCTGAACAAACACTAAAATGCAGTCTGGTTGACCCGAGTGCCTCAATGAAATGCATTTTGCTTGTGTTTCTTTTCCCCATGCTGGGAGTGACAAGGGCAAGGTAATTTGCACTATGCTCACTTAGAAAAAGCTAAAACAACCTGCAATAAGGACATAAATGCTAAGTTCCTTTCCTGACATATCTACCATACTCCTCCTTCAAATTATTTTGCATCCTTGCAGAATGCATCAATGTTTTCACTTGCATCTCCAGCTTCCATAATACAGTGACATGTCATCTGCTCACTTAAGTGTACAGAACCAGGCATAACACTTATGAAATGGAATGGCTCAAAGCTACAGCAGCTCAATGACATTGTTACAGAGGTCCTGATCTTATTATCTTGCAACAGAAAATGTAAAGATTCAGTAGTTCAGTACGAAATTTCTCTTCCCATCATCTGCAAGAGAGATGAGCTAATAAGTTAACAAATGCCAATTAAAACCACAGGTATGAATTCTTTTTGACCATTATCTACACCACTGTGGTGGCACTCGCCTATAAGAGGAGCTGGACAAAGATTCTTCCATGGAGATGATTCTGTGATAGACCCTGGGGTAGAAAAACAGGCCCCTAGAAAAGTTCTGTTAAAGGCCAATACTAGCAACCAGAGGAAATTAAAATTCACATGCATTTACACATAACTACAGATGGATAGTTTAGGTGGTTATAGGTAGTTTGCCACCAGAATCTCCCATTCTTCAAAGGAGAAACAGAGCCTGTCTAGGAAAAGGATATCAAGCAATGTCTTCCAAAGCCCTAGACTGAATCTTATTGCAGAACTGAAAGCACAGATTTGTCTCTCAGCACAAACTCAACAAAACAAGAGTAAAACTGTGGGCTGGGCAGTGAGCACCTACAATCAGGAGTGCTTCCTCTAGCCCTTTAGATTTACTTATTAAACAACTGGCCTTACATAGTTACAAAAAAAAAATTACAAAATTGAAAAATTGTTTTTCCTCCTTCCCCAGAATCCAAAAGCAGACCTTTATGCTTCAAGCAGAAGACAGATTACTTGCTGAAAACTGTAACACTACCTTATCTCTCTGCCTCCCTCCACCCCACATGCACATTCAGGACACACTACAGCCAAGAAAGATACATTTATATATGTGCATATTTAGTGGAATATAAATCAGGAACCACTACACAACCTCTCATCTTTCAGACTGCTTTTACGAATAAAGTTTACATAGAATTTTATATAGTATATTCAAAACCATTACATCAAATAAAAAATGCAGCATCTGAACCTAGGAAAATGACATAATAACCTTCCTTATAAATGGATGTATGCTAAAAAAATTAACACATCAAAATAGCCAGAAAAGCAGGAGGCACAGGATGCAATTAACCTCTCTAACACTGTGGGAAAAGAAAAAAAGTCATTGAATAACTCCCATTTACTTCAGATTAGAACTTCAAGAATGTCCACAGGGGACACAAAAGTGGAACGTGATGTACAAAAGATACTGATGGAGCCAAACATTTGAGCTGCCCAATGCTTGTTCCAGGGCCAGTAGCTGGTTTTCCCTAGTTTTGCTGAGTGCCAGGCCAACAACTAACCTTGATGAACAGTATACGCTTCTGTTGCCTTTTCTTCTTCCTGGTCACATGTGCAACAAACTGCCTACATAGGCAAAAATACAGCTATAAGGCTCTTCAAAGCACTTTATTATCCTCCCTTCTCCCAAATCCTGACATGCTAGCCCAGTGCTGTCAGACAGAATAAAACAGCCAACAACAATCAGTACTACCTTTATTTTTCTCCCAATGCTAGGAGATCCTGCAAGGATAGCACCTCAAAGTTCAAGAGCAATTTTCCCAGGATACCATGGAAACCAAGCTGAAGTAAAATATTCCTCTCTTTTCTCATTGTCCGTATGATCTGTTCAGACATCCGATCAAGGAGTTTCTACTCCCTGTTCAAAGGCAGGTGGGGAGTAGAGCCTAAATATTTCTAAATGACAAGGTCAGACAACACAGAGATGGTATCAGGACTCAGAAATAAAAGGCATGCAATGGAGCTCAGCCTCCTTCAACACTCAGCAGGGAGCTGGCCACAAGTCTTGTGCTCAAAGACCAAAGATGTGGAGCATCCAAAAGCAGCCCACGGAAATCATGAGCTAACAGTTTTGCTGGGAAACTTGCCCTGCAGTTCCCTACTCTCAACCAAACACCACTGCTTTTAGCAGCTTCACATTTCACAAACACTGAAGCAGTCTAACTGCAAATAAGAAGAACCTAAGCATGGATAAACTGTCCCCAGGCACATGCTCCAAAACAGCCAAAGCCAATCCTAGATGCCCTGTGTCTAACAAAGATGACAACTGTACAACAGCAATCACAATGTCAGCTCTCTAAAGACCAACCAAGGGGTGGAGGGAACCCAATAAACAAACAAAAAGCCACACACAAAAAAGCCAACAATAAAGAAAAACCTATTACCATGTGAACTGACAAGCACTGAAGACATGGATGTTCATGTTTTAAAATGGCATTCTGGAAACGGTAACTTGGAATTTCTACATTGCTTTCATTTGTCACGTTATTACATCCAATAAAGGTTTTCTAACAGCTGCAGTTTCACATCTTTAGAAACCTAAACTACTCTATGATAATATCAGGCAGTGGGTTGAGATGACACATAGAACATTTTCACAGGTTAATGCTGAAAATCAGAAACATTCAAGGACAAAGTACCTGTATATGAAGACCTATCCATCACAATATTGGCTGATGTATCCACAACAAATTGGTTTGTTAACAGCAGACAAATCTCACAGAAGATCATTCTTTCAACAGACATTAAAAAATGACCTTTATCTGAAGTTCTCTAACCACTATTAGTCACAGTAGGTGTGGTGAAAGCTTTCCCCACAAGCCAACAGGTACAGCTACCAAGCAAGGGCCAAGTCAAGAAATTTGTCTCAGGGAGTCCATCATCCTCTAAGTCAGTGAGTGGCTGATGCGACCACTTGCGTGGGCTGTTTTGCAACTGATGGACAGCTGAGAAAACATGAGATGTTTTGATTAACCTTCTCAAACTACTGTGTACTTGGGTAGTAAAGGGGAGAGGATTAGCCCTTCATGGTATTTGTCTACAGTCCTCAAAAAGTATGTTACTTTGGCAAAAAGATTACTCTTAGAACAACAGTTAGAGGATCTTTAAAAATCTAATTTAAAACTGAGCTTTCCTCTGGACAGCCCCCACAAATTACACACCCGTCTTGAGAAAGCCAAGAAGAAAAACAGTTTATATGCTATGAAGTGCTCCATGCAGGGAGGCCACCACAATCCCTACTGCAGCCCAAGCCATGCACACCTGGCAGAAAACTGGTGAAGCCAAGAATGTGGCCTTGATCAACATCCCAAACATCTGACTACCTTTATGAAAACTTAAAGAAGCACCAACTATTATATAGCTAAATCATATGTGTTTCCTATAAGGAAACTCAAATGAAGTTAAAGTTTGAGCCTTAGAGAAAGCTTCCCCAAGCTGAGGTAGAGAATGGAATACTTGTGGCAACACTGTCTCCAAAAAAATACCAAACTACGTCTGACAATGACATCACCAATACTGACAATGGCCAAATTTCATGACGAAAATAAAGAAAATTCACAACAAGCAAGGAAGCCATAAAAAGCCTAGAAGATTTGCATTGTCCAGATAGAATAAAGCAGTATTTTATTTTTTAAATGCACTTTGCAAGTCTGCTTAGATATTATATTGCGTTATATGCTTTTGGTAAGGCAAAAATCAAGAACGTAATAGCCAAGGTGCCTAATTAGAAGCCTCTACTCTCCTCAGGTCCAGGAGAGAACATGGGACCAGTACAGCAGATACTGTATTGGAATATGCAGGAGACACCTCTAAAATAAGAGCCAAAGTTACTTCCTATGCTTTGCTGACTAGAGCTTATGCAGAAAGGATGTGTTAAGACCTTGATCACGTACTGAAGTCTTCAACATCTTGCTCATGATCCACACCCACAACACACACCTGAAGACCGTGCCCACAAGTGCTCTTGCCTCACATCCAATTGCTTAACAGGTAAAGCACTTTCCCAGGACATCCAACAGTTTATTTTCCTCACTCCACCTCCCAGAAGTCAGCCCTGATCCACCTCCCTGATCAGCCCCACCACCCTGCCCTCTGCTGAGGCAGCAGTTGCCCCGCTCTCTCTCTCTCTGTCCTATGGCAGCCAAAAAGATGGGAGTTCCAAAGGCTCAAGGAACACTAACATTTAAGTTAGCAAATTTTTCTGGAAGGAAAACTGCTTAAATCCTTCTTGGAATGTCTGTGGTTGTTGGCCAAAGCATTGAGGGGTTCCCAGAGGATCAACAAACACATCGGCACTCAACTCCAGTAAAAATGTCTTCCCATCAGTGAACAGAATTACAGAATTTTTTTAATGACTGCCATTAATGCAGCTTGCCCTAGGTAGAGTCCTTCTGTTTTAATTCCTATATTCATCTAATTGAGATATACAGAGGACTGGAAATTTTTGGGTACTAACATGTTGAGACCAAGGCATGAGTCTGCAAGACCAGTACATGGGACAAACAAAACATTCAAAATTAAAACACAAAAGAACTGAAGAAGCATTTTTGTCATTGGTTTTGTGGAATTCATGGGTATGGGCACATCTGAATCCCTTTCCCTGGTATGGCTGTTAAGTTTTTATTCAAATTCCCCCCACTGCAGCAGAAGGATATATTTATGACAAAGAGAGTAAAGAGTTATCAATGAGCTTGGGTGACTGAAGGCTGCACTGCTGCACATTTATGCAAACACTGCGAGGTCCAGAAGCCACTCCTGAAAAACGTACTTGGAATCCATGAGGTAAACATTTGAGTAGTCTATTAGACAAGGCTTTTTCAGCCAAACACCTCAGTCAAAAACCATTTCAAGCACAACTTTCTGTGTCACAAAGCTATAAGATTCCACTTTGGTCAGTATAAGCCTTTCTTCACGTTCAAACCTTCAAAACTACAACATGAGTTGAAATTATTTCACATATCAGAGGAACTCAACTTGAAGCCTTCCACAAAACTAAGGGGAAGTAAACACTTAGTTCTGGGAGGTAACTCACTAATTGAACTAAACAGTAACTTTCAAATTCTGCTTTTAAGCAAATCTGAGTATGCTTCATTTGCACCACGCTTTTCTCTGTTCAGTATTCAAAAGAATAAAGAACAAACCAAGCACCAAAAAAGGGGCGTGTTTACCTGTATTTATGAGCAAAGATTCCAAGTGAAAATTTTCAGCTCTGGTTCTAAGACTTGCTCGTACATTTTGTAATGAAAAATCAGTTTGGAGGATCTTTTCTGCACAAACGCTGAAGTCAGATTACTGTGTAACACTTGTTCAAGGGGATTTCCCCAACCTCATTGTTCTTCTGCCAATTTTAAAGCATATGCAGCGAGATGTGAACCTACTCCAGCTCCCGATTGTTCTCTTGTATCCTGCCAGTCAGCTTCAAACAATGCAACATGACAGAAGCCAGAGAAAGCTGTTCATAATCAGACTACAGCATTGTACACAGTAAATTTTAGAAGCTTTTCACCAATCAGCAGTGCAACTGAGTCACAGTAAGTGAAAAAAACCCTCAAGTAGTAAACAAGACATGGGAAATTACTTTTATTAAATTAGCAGGTGTACATTACAAGTGGGATTAAATCAGTAGGGAGCCTATTAACCAGCTATTTGTGTTCAAAGCTGCAGCAGTAAAGGAACTGCAGTATCTTGTTTAGCCTATAAATTCTTCCTAGGCTAACAGCCTGAGCTACATATTTGGGAAGTTTTTCCTGTAAAATTGGGCAAGTTGTCATAAAACATTCACACTAGTAAAAACAGCACTCAGGTGTTTTGTTACAGTACCAAGAAAACTAAAATGGCTGACTTCTACAGAAAAAGAATATAATAAGGAGAGGGATCTTCACCACACAGAATAGCTGGCCAGCTATAAAGGTATGAGTTACCACAGCAAGCTAGGGAATAGTTTAGCATGGACTGGGACTGGGTAAAGACTGATTGCTTTATTGGAAAAAAATAATTATTTATGAGATAATTTTTGGCTCAGTATTGACAATAAAGCACAGTCAACGTATCTTTTTGAAGGGACTAATACAGTTTCTTAATGGCAGCATGAACTGTCAGGATGTAGGAATTGCTCTTCCTAGTCAGAGCTTTCTACCAGAACCCACCATGCAGGTGAGTTGCTAAGACAAGTGGCCTCAGCATCAGTTGTTAACCTGACAATTAACTGCATATTTTAAAAAAAGCAAGCTTTAAGACTAATTTTTGATTCAGACTCTTTCTGCTTCTTACCATTAAGGCAATCCTAATGTAGAGTAGCAACAACTTGAAAAAAGAACTTTTACAAATTCTAACCACTCACATTTTCACCTCTAAATTTGCTTTCACATCACTGGTACTCCAACAGCAAAAAATACTTTAAGCTTACTCTTAAACAACTAATACGTCTTATACCAGTGAGGGTGGCAATATTACAATCCTTGGGAAAAAAATAACTTAAAAAGCTCCACTTATAGCCAGAAAAATGACAGCAAAATAAAAACTTTGGTTACCTGGGAAAAGGCAGCAAAGCCAAGGCCAGAATCCACATTCCCCCAGCCTTTATCCACAGTTCCAGTTAGGATACAATGTAATCCTCAAAATTCAGCATTTCTTCCTCCTGACTCGAGAGACAAGCTCCTTTGAACTATACAGCATTTTGCTACTTGCTAAGTATCTCGCACACTTGTATTTTTACACATTGACCTAGCTCCAGTGACATGCCAATACTCTCTGCTTGGCACACCGACTCTAACAAATTATGTGGGTAAGTCACATGGCTTCCTGAATTGCACGAGCTTAAAACTGGCAGCCCTAAGTATCTTTGTTTAATACTCTAAGACTTCCTTTTGCAGGATGACATCATTGAGATGCTGTAACCTGAGCTATGTCTATGCTAAAGCTTAACCTCAGCTACAGCAATTCAGTCCTCACCACCAGCCACAGCTGTGCCACAAAGCAAGTTAACAGTTGTGTTTTAGTATTTGCAGTTAAACTTCACTCAATTACACTTGAACACAATTGCTATTCTTAATTTCAGGGAAAAGTTCATCCCATCCCAGTCCCTGCCATGGGCAGGGACACCCCCCACAATTCCAGGTTGCTCCAAGCCCCATCCAACCTGGCCTTGTATCCAGGGGCAGCCACAACTTCTCTGGGCAACCTGTGCCGGGGCCTAACAATCCTCTCAGGGAACAATTTCTTCCCAATATTCCATCTGCCCTCTCGCAGTGGGAAGCCATTCCCCCTGTCTTGTCACTCCAGGCCCCTGTCCCCCTCTTGTAGTCCATTTAAGGTACCTGAAGGAATCCCTGAAGAGAGACTATTCCAGTAGGAAGTGGCAGTAGAGGATAAGCTAAGCTATTAGAGGAAAAAAAACCCATTACTTTGTTCTCTGTTTATCCTGCATCCTACTCCACACATCAAATATAGCAACATCATGAATCAAACAGGAGAAAAGTAACAAAATTTGCTTTTAGACTATAATGTGGAAATTATATTGAAAGGGTTAATAAAAACAGAATAATGGTATTTAACAGGATAACATTATCAACATTGCCATATTAATTGCTAAACTGAAGTTTAGACATTAAGTTTCAGGGAGACTTGAAGTCAAACCTCACATGTATTTTTATTTCCCATTGTATGTCCATGCAGCATCTAAAGGAGTTTTGCAGCCTAGAGTTTGAACATGTCATTTTAAATAATTAGGGCAGCGTCCTTTTGTCTATAACCACATCCTTTAGTCTTTTACAGAGAAGAATATTTAAGTTCTACCATAATTAAGGGACTGCAGAGTAAGGACAATTTCACCCTCCTGCTGCACCTTTCCAATGAACATATCCAAAGTATTCACAGCACCAGATATCACAAGGAGGAGCACAGGATTGCGAAGCCAATCTAGGCAAATACTCAAAATCTCAGCTTTTTCTTGCCATACTTCCAGAAAAGACTTCTTTGGCTTTGTTCTAAAGAACTTTTTATTGAAATTCCAACAAGAGAAAAGCAGAGGGAGGTCTGCTTCATCCTCAATAATCCCATCATGAGAAAAGGGAGTCAGTTTATCAACAAACTATTTACAAGCATATTATTCCTGTAATCTCAGCAATAAAATTGGTACTCTCATGAACTTTGAAGCACTGTCTTAAGTATCTATATACATTTCTGAAAGCTTAAGATGTTCAACTGTAGTTCTCTCATTTAGAGAGCTACTTTACATCTAACTGAACACATCCAGACTGAGAAATACTACATGGTTTGAGGTCATTTTTTATATATCAAACTATGATTAAGAATAACTGTCCATCCCTAGCTTGACTAGTAAATTACCCCATCTCTGCTACAAACTATCAGACAGTGGTAAATTCTGTTTCTGTGAAAACAGGCTTCACCTCTGTTTGGACAGCAACGTCATTTTAGGATCTACTATGCCAAAGTGCCTACTGCTGTCTTCTTCACTAACTTGCTCACAACTCAGGACATATTGGCAAGTCCCCTAGAACAGTTTCCAGAGAAACTCTCCCTGCTCCTCAGTTTAATTGTTAAAATCACCCATGTCCTGTGGCTTTAATCTGAGAAGGAATGAAGGAGTACCTGTACTGCTCTCCTGAAGTAATCTACTTTGGGGAAAGATATTATAATCTAAAAACAATCTATTCTAGAAGCCACATCAGCTTGACAACTCTGCTCTATTGGTGATCAAAAGCATTCCTAAAACTAGGTTACTGCATGCTGCTATCCTGACAAATATCTCCAAGAAATTCAAGAAAACACGCTAACTGGTACAAGAGGGTTTGTTTTTTTTCAATAAATGCTGTGCTCTTTATACCTAAATTTACTTTTTACTCAGTTATGTGAAGAAAAAGGCATCAAAAAAGCTTAATTTTTAAAAGATTTGTTTGTTTTCAAACAGCAGTTCCGAGCCAGTTTCCCCATCTTTGAAGAGGGCATTTCTTTGCCCAGTTAACTGTTAACTCCTGTGTAGACACTGATCAGCACCTCTAAGTTCCATAATCTGAGGCTCAGAGTAATAATAAAGAAATTCAGAAAACAATTTTAATATATGCCATAAGCCATGCCTAGGCTCCTTCTCACAGTGCTAACTCACTGCAGGGAATGAGGAAAGCGCTGTGTGGCAAGCAACCAAAGGAATAACATTAATATAATAGAGAAATACAGTCTCTTTAAAGGATTTTGATTGCATCAAATGGCCTTGTTTTCATGTGTTTGATAGATTTTCATCAGTATCTGCAGTTTTAAGTACTGAGGCACTGCAGAACACATCAGAAAGACAGCAAAATTAAGATATACTGGTTTATTTCCTGGATACTTTAAGCAAGCCTAAGAGAAGAAGTTGTGTCAATAGCATTATTCACTTCAGCATCAAGAGCAGTCTTTCAGGCTCAGAAGTCACATGGATATTTACTTCACAAAAAAACCCTAACCAAACAACAGCCAAACCCTAAAACACTACAGCCTTCAGATGCAATCAATGTATGCTACTGTGTTTTTACATTCTTTAGGAAAGAATATCAGAAAGGTATTTTGAATGCAACACTTAAATAACACCTTATTTCCCCGGCAGAATCAGGGCGTGACCAATCCCATGGGAGCAGTTAAAATTACGAGCCTTCACTACTGGATTAGGTGAAAGCCATACAAGTGTGGCTTTAAAATATTTAAAATACTACCGCTACATCCTAAAAAACTCAAAGAAACACCAATGTTAATGAAGTTCATCAGTAATTCCAACCAATCACTTCATTTGTAGCTGTCTGCTTCACATTCCCAACACTCCCTCACAATCTACCACATTCCCAAAACCATGGAACCCCACTGCAGAGCTTTTAATTTTAGTCTGAATTTTACAAAAATTCCAAATTCAACTAATATTGGAAGCAGAAGCCAGGTGCTCTAGAAATCTAACTATGGACTGTAAATTCCATAGATATCTACACTATTACTCTCACCGTCAAAATTGGGAAGCTGAAGAAAAATCAAGCAAAAATAAGCTTCTAAAAACCATGGCACAGAAAAGCTCTCCTCATGTTAAAGAAAAGGAAGAGAGAGGACATGTAAGACCAGATAATACTAAAACTCTAAGGCAAAGCAGGCTGAAAAGCAAGAGCTTGACAGGAGCATAAGCCCTTGCTCTGCTCTGGAAACAACTGCTGTTTCTCCTGAGACTCTGAAGCACCTGCATGGTACCAGCACCCCACCAAAAAGACTCTGAGCTGCTATTTCAGAAAGCTGGTTTTTAAACCTTACTTCAGCCAAAAATCTGTCAGAGTGCTTTCCATCAACATTCACCATTGCCCTGCTATTGTGATGCAATTTAATATAAAGCAGGAGTAAAATTCACCTCCTCTGCAGGAACTAAGGACTCCAATTAAAGCTGAGATTCAAGTGTTAACTACAGTCTCAGAGTATCAAAACCAACTAGATATATAATAACTGTAATATGACTACTGCTATTAATGTCAACAAAAAGTTGTCCAAATTCAATGCTTCCTTTCCCTTAGCTTTTGTTTTTTAATTTATTTCCAACTTTGAAAATATAGGAACTACAACAGTCCAGGTCACTATTATCCCAAACCTGACCCAACCACACTTTTTATTAGCTGTACATTATAAGGCACCTTACAAAAACAACTGTTTTGTGGTCTCATTTAGAAGAAGAAAAACAAGGCATGAAGCATATCTGCACTCTTTTTAAGACAGAAAAAAAACTCAGCAGATCACACCAAAATACTGGGATGCTGAAACTAGTTGAGTTTCCATACTTTGGATTCCAAACTATCAGTATGCCAGCTATCAATATACACGGCACGGTTTGGTTTGCTAAATGCTTGGATTTCAGCTATCACTAGTTCCAAAGCATTCATAGACAGGGTTTTGAGGAACCAGGTCTCACGGAAGATGCCTTTGCACATGGTTATGGCAGGGGAGCTTGAGCTGGATGATCTTTAAGGTTCCCTTCAACCCAAATTATTGCAGGATTCTGAGACTGCAAAGAACAATCCAGGCTAGGAAAGGACAAACTGCTCCATTAGAAGAACAACGCTCACACTGTCTCCACAGACTGCATCTTCTGCCCATGTCAAAACTGCATGAGAGAGCATGAAGACAAGTTCCTAAATACCACCAAATTCATTATGTGTTTTAGAAAAGTGAACTCACGTGCCAACATTTAGTTTCAGAACACACTGGGATTATGTGATTAGAATCCCACTGGCTTGCTGGGAGGATTCAGCAAGATAACTACAAATTACTTAGAGGGCTAGTGTCAAAAGGACTTCTGTACTTATTTAGCCTCTGCTCTAGATTACTGACCCACTTATGAAGAGCTAAGCAGTCCTGCTGTGCAGTGCCAACACCCACTCCATCTGTTTGCTTCTGCTTTCTCAGAACCTCCATTAGTCTCGTAAGAAGTTGTGTTAATTACCACATGAGCAGCTTTTGTGTAGTACACACAGGATCAGCCTCCCTTAGTGTGCAGTCACCTTGACAAACAGTACAAGAGCAGAATAAACCTGATTCAGCACGATTATCAATGACACAGTAAAAAACGCAGATTTCTGAGTAGGTGATTTGAGAAAACTTTTGTTCAAGCTGCTTCCCAGCTCTGTGAAAGGCCTGTGGGAGTTTGAAAAAGTATACTAGAGTTAAACATTGTATCAAACCCTCTGGAAATCTCCCAGGGAACCAGAAACTTGTGAAACTGAAACTTTTTTTTGAGGGAATAATGCAACAGCCTCAAAGAGAAGCATCTCAAAATAGTTGTCAATATCTACATTGAAAAGCAGTAGTAAGTAAAACTAAAGCTAGCTAAAAAAAACCAACACACACAAAAACCCTCCCCAAGCAGAACAACATTTGGAAAGCTAGCCCAGCTGTCACATCAGAACTGCATCTCAGCAGCGTGGCACCAAACTTCCTGCTGACTAGTAAGGAAAAAAGTTTCAAATTCAGCATTTTATTATTTATCCCTGCTGATCTGCAGATCTTTAAGACATTCATTAAAGTGGGTCTCAAGCAGTGGTTTCATTAACTTACTAAATCCAAGAACTGAATCTCCAAGAAGTCATTACAGTACTGAGTTGACATTTGTTATTTCTTGGGAACCCACATTACTGCTGTCAAAGTGCAGTAATATCAACAATATAAAACCAAGATACGGAATTCAAAAATTCTATATGGCCTTGCTGGTAACCCTGATATCACCCTACTCATTAATGCCAAAATCATTTATTAATTTAAAATTAGACCTCAAGTAATAGCCAACATCCCCTGAAGAACTCTTCCTGGGTTACTCCCATGGTACTCAAGAGGAGTAAAATCCAGGTCCAGTTCTTTCTACAGCTGAGTGAAGGACAGAACAGCGAGAACTGCTGGTCACAGAATATTGGTATTCGATTTGAAAGAACTATTTATTATGTCTATTTTAGCACAAAAGGTCATGAAAGCATACTCGAGTCTACTCAAAAATAATGATTTATTAGAATACTGTTTGTATCTTCTAAAAAAATTAATTGTAGACATCCATTTTCCTGAAGTAACAATATCTACTGCTCCACTATCCCTGTAGGAGAGCTGTACAAAATCCAAGAGCTCTGGAACCTAGATACACACTTTATACTAAGCATGTTTAACTTCTGTCATATGAAACACCTCCCAGTTAAGCACTTTACCTTAGTCTCAGTAAAGACTTGCTAAACGCGTGGTGTCATCTCAAGAAAGATATAACCTTACAGGTTCCAATCTTAGTCTGCTGATAATACACTAAGACAAGAAAGCACTAATGTTTTTTAATCACTTGTTTCCATCTGGCAAAAGGAAAAAAGCAGAAGGGAAAGCAGAAAATTTTGGGTATATTTTAGAAAAGAGAACACAAGAAGAGGGCAGCATTAAAAACAAAAGGTGAACAGAAAAGGAAAGAAAGAGAATTAAATTAGTCATTAATTCAGTGTATACTCATTACTTTCCCAGACAGCTGTGTCAAATCGAAAACAGAATGCTGAAACCATTATCAGCTAACAGCCACAACACATATGATATATGGAATTATTAGTGACACCAGTCAAATCAAGTTTGCACTATGATTAATGCAAAGTTTCAAAGTAGCTAGGATGAATGTGCTAATACAGAAATGAAGTTGTAGTTCCTCTCCCCTACAAATAATTTTAGTGTCAAGTCACGTAAATGACCAGAAAAACGAGATCCTCCAACTTTTTCAGGGAAAAACACCTGTGAAGTGATTTGATAGTTCTGTCACACACAACAAGCTTGCTTGGGCACCCCAGCGGGATTTCAGTACAACATGAATCAAGAGCAGACTGCATTATACTTACAAACATAACCCTTGCTCTCGCACAGCAGTTGCTATGAATTCAGCTGGGAAAGTCAAAGGGGTAGAATGCAAGTTGTTCACCTACATGTTCATACACATCAGGAGCAGAAGAGCAATTCTAGAAATACCCCAAGTTAATAAAAAAAAAAGTTTTCATTGCACAATAACAACAATTACAGTAAATAAACTGGTCTTCAGACAACCTGCCTCCAAAGATAAAATTTCCCTTCAAAAGGGAGAATGAAGGTAGCATGTACAATTTAAACTAGCACATATAACTGAAAATAATTACATTACTGAAGTGTTGACCAAGGAAAAAGTAGTCTTTTGATATTTTTTAAAATGAAAGTGTTGGCTCAAGTCTGACATCCCCTCCCCAAGCATAGACAGGTTATTAAACAAAAGCGTAAGGCAGTGCTACAAACTAAGAGCAGCGTTAAACATCATCAGAATACACACAAACAGGACCCTGCATATCAATGAAAATTGAAATGTAACGAAATTGTGACTTCACAAAGCATGTCATTCAGTTATAAGCAAGCACTGTATTAATCCAACACAGGTTATTAATAATTTTAAAGAATCAAAAGCATGCAACTTTTTTTATCATTTGTTCACAGAAGGTCTGAGCATCCATTAAGTCATTTCCTAAGTGGCTGTAACAATTTCAAATACAACAGCACTTACCTTGGTATTGTCACACACTTTGTATTGCAATTCTGAGTGGTAATTGCCTTCTCAAGCTCATCCAGCTGTCCTGTTTTCTTTAGCTTCTTGACCAAGCTTTTCACTGCTTTCTCACACCACTTTTCCTCCTGACCATTCTGCTCACCACCACCAGCCCCTGCAGTGCCACCAGCAGATTTTTTCCACCCCAGAAGTCTCTTCACAACTGGTGGAGTGAATGGCAATATAGACATGACTTTCACCAGACAGGACACTCAGCAAGCAATGAATTGGAGATTCTCGTCTGATCCCTAAAAACACAAACCAAAACAAGAGGCACGTTAGCACTGAGGTTTCATATGAAACAAATACCTGTCTGCGTCGGCACCTTTCACTGCCAAATGCCACAGGACACCGCATCCCAAANAAAAAAAAAACAAAAAAAAAAACAGATAAAGAACATAACTAGCCTGTAGCATGCTTAGGTACTTCATCAATAAAGAACAAGTTTGCTGTCAACTCTTCAGCAGCTAACACAGACCAAGATTACTGCTGGAATAGAATTTTTTTTTTTTCTCAAGTCTTTCCTGAAGCAAACTTCATCAAATACAAAAGGTAACTTGAGCCTAGCTTTGTACCTAGGCTAGCAAATTTTAGTCATTTATTAATATTTTCCACAAGTGACTGACAAATTGCACACACATATATGCATGTTCTGCTCATCTCCAAATTAATTTAGCAAGTAAAATTGCATTTGGAAGGTGATTTAGTCATTACAGCTTGATAGAAACCTTCCAACAGCCAGCCATTTCACAAACCTTCTCTCATTTTCTTTGCCATGTTTTAAATAACTACCAATTCTTTTCCCATGGGGGAACACCAATTTCAAATTCCCCCTAAGTCTAGCAATAAGTCTATTCCCTCTAAATTTCAATGTCCTACCGATAATGAATCTTCTCAACTGGTAGGCCTTAAAATCAAGTCTTTCAAAACTCACTAAGGGAACAGCTAAAATCTTAGTTTGCAGGCATCAGGGTAGTAGCCTGTCTGTTTTCAATTATAAAAGCCTTTCATTCAGTATAACTACCTGATCAGGATATTAATATAAAATGAAATATTAAAAGGGATGCTGAAACCAGAGCTATGTTTAGCATTCGCTGCAATATGCACTTCAAATCATTTAAAAAGAGAAATGATAGCCACTTAGAAAAAAGCATCTTGCTTTTGCAGCTTCCATTAGGCTGGTTTTAGGCATTAAAATAAAATACCTGAAATCAACAGACAGCTGTTAGAAACTGCTCAAGGACATTAATGGTCCTATGGATGAAAGCAGAGCTTTGAAGTCAAAAATTATCCTATTTCCAAGCAGCAAATGGGTATTTGAACTCCAGGAAGTTCCCATATTCTCAAGCTGTGTAAGTTAGTTCAGTCAGCTGAAAATACCTTGTTTTAGCTAAAAGCTAACACTACCTTCAGGCTACTTGATTTGAGCTTTGAAGGCAGCTTACGTGCCTCTCCAACCTGTACAGACACACTCCCCACATCTATCCAAAATATACCAACTTCATCTTACTCAAGTCTCCCACCTGCACAACAGCATGATTTGAGGTACTTCAGGCTGCAGCATTCATGGCTAATTTATGCCTTGTCACATTTCTGCAGTTTCAGTGGGCCAAGTCAACAAACACTAGATTATATTGTACAGGTAATTTAAGTCATAACTTTGCAACTTACACAAGACAGAACATTCAGTATAGGCATGACATTTCAGTTTCAAATAAATTACATTTCCATAAACCAGCTTCTCAGAGCACCCAAAAATATGACTGAAGCAACCAGTGGTCAAGGAGACACAGGTTCTAATTAACAGAGATCAAGATCAACACTGGTAATTTTATCCAAGTCATTGAAAAGACTCCATCCTAAAACACAGAAACACTGTGGGAAGGGACTGTTAAAAATCATCTTGTTGCACCTTCTGCCATGGTCAGGGACACCTTTCACTATCCCAGGTTGCTCCAAGCCCCATCCAACCTGGCCTGCAAAATTTCCAGGGATGGGGCAGCCACAGCTTCTCTGGGCAACCTGTGCCAGGATCTAACCCTAACCACCTTCAGAGACAAGAATTTCTTCCTTAAACCCAATCCAGATCAACCTTCTCTCAGTTTTAAAACAGTGCACATTTTTTGTCAGTAGAGGCCTTGGTAAAACATTAAAGCATTCATTTTCACACAAGGCTATAAAGAAATTTCCTTCTTCCAATAATACTACATTATTACTGAATCGTGCCCAGTTACTCCAACTGCAGGTTTTGATGAGCACTGAACTGGAGGCCTGGCTACAGCAAACAAGAACAATAAACCGGATACACAACATTTTAAAATGAAACACTGACTCGGACACTCAGGGTGAAGTATCATAAGGAGTCAAGCCAACACAACAGCTTCTTGACACAGGAAGCCCAGCTCTCCTTCCTTTTCTCCTGTGGCACCACCAGCTCAGCACTCAGCACAGTGCTAATGCTTCCACAGAAATTCAGCCAGGTAAGAGTAAATACCCATCAACTTTCTCAATTTTTGCCAAGTTAGCTCTCTTTCAAGCTAACAAGCTGCTCACACATGGTATTGACGTACCACAAGTGATGTCAGATGAATTACAGGAGTATGTAAAGAGAACTCTAGTCCCAGACTTCAACTGCAGCACTAGTGTTGACTGCATAGCTGGAAATGTGCTTTAATTTGAATCATTTATTCTGATGACAAAGCCAAATTAAGCAGCCTGACATGCTCTGAACCAATTGAGGGCCTGGCAGTGAGACACATTAGACCCCTAATGAGTACACTAAGCAGCAGCTCCAGCGATTAAACAGACAGGCTTGCACAGCCTCCACTGGTTGAAGAAACATACTTGGTTTCTAAAACCAGGAGCAACAATCACTGGGGGCTTTGTAAAAATAATTCAGCCTTTGAGCAAGGCCAGGATTGGGTGCTTCAGAGGGACACAAGAAATTCAGGAAGCCTGAACTAAAGGAGACAACCTCTTTGGCTTTTAAGATCTTGTTTCAAAGAGCAGCAATTGATAGTATAATATCTGAACATTAAATTCAGTGCCAACAGATGTAGGCAATCAACCACCACTATCATTGCTGATCCACACACCAATTCTTATCTGAGTATTTTCTGTTCTTTAGTTTCAAATTTGACACCTTTCAGTGCCACAGAATACTCCTTTGACTGTCAGCCTTATAAAACACAGACTACAGAAAGGTCTCATTTACCACCAAGGTGGTAAACAGCCTCTTTCAGAGCCTATTCTTCCAGACCCTCCAAACATTCTCAATACTTCTATCCAAATTTTCAGCTTTTTAATACTCCTTGTGATGAGGTGCTCAATTTTGCAGTATTCTCTCCCCTAAGATTAAAATTTAATTTTCTGTATTGTGTGGTGGTTTGTTTCGTTTTTTGGTTGTTTTTTTAACAAAGATTTGCCTTTCTGCTTCAAATCTACATTGAGTAACTTAACTCTTGGAACACGGAAGAATTTAGAAATTCCATACATTTCAATTTTTCTCCATATTTGAACTCTCATATTATTTTGACAAACTCAGAGAAATAATTTTAAAATTCTCTTTTCATATTTCCAAATGACTATAGGATCAGACCTAACTAATCAGAAATTTCCAGATACTACAGTAAACTGTAGTTTTATACAGTTGCCTGACAGATGTGTGCTCATCCAGCTTCTTCAGAACATGTCAAAAAGCACAAGTTGATCTGTTGCTTCCATGAAAAAAAAACCATAAAAAACCCCAAAATACCAAAAGACACATTTAAAGAGCCCTTTCTAACAATGATTTTTGCAGCTTAGCAGCTATTTAACAAAAACACAACAGCATCACAGCTGCGGGCTAGGAGTCTGGGAGGCTTAAACTAACATCTTCCTTCTAGCTATTGTTTTGCTATGTCAGGGATTTGCCAGAAGTTATCAATAAGAATTTCAGTAACTTATTTCAGTAGTGGCCCTGTATCTTTCAAAGGGTGAGCAGAGAGAATGTGACACAAGTAGGACAGGACTTCATAGAGCTTAATACTTCAGCTGATTGTGATGAGTACTCACATGGGAGTACTTCAGCCAGCTTAATTTATGAAAAAAGGCACTCTGCTCCAAGCCTAGAGAAGACAGTGCAAACTGCAAGGCACGAGTGGGCTGAATCGAAAGCAGTTTGTATAAATGAAGATTTTGCAACGAAAAAGCAGCAATGGTGCATCTAGCCTAGTGCTCCAAAGGTTCCTAAGGTAGCAAAAAGACATGTTACTCAAGGAAAGCATATGAATCTGGATGTTTTCTGCAGTCCACTCTACTCATAATCCTTCTGCAATTTAAACTGTTAAAACACAAAATTAAAGGCTACATTGCTACTTTCTCCCATCAGAAGCAATTTATGGACTTGCTGTCCACAAATCCATCTAACCACCTTCTGAATATGCCTTCACAACCTCTTGTGGCAGACTGCAATAGTATTTAACTGTCCACTGTTAAAAGAACTACTTCAAGTAATTTCATTTATTCCCTTCCTAGTTTCAAAAGTCACTCTTGTTCTGAAAACTTTGCTGAAGAACTATTTGTATACACCTGGTCTGCAAGCTTGAGGATTCTCAACACTTCAATCACCTTCCCCCAAATGAGAGGGCTCTTGATACAAAGAAACTATCTGAACACAGCTCACACAGTTTGGGATGTTCCCCTGGAGAGATGCCAAGCCTGAAAGCTTTACTTCTTCAATTAAATTACAAGTACTTGAGGACACCGCCTAAGGACTACTCTAAGGACCACGGGAAAAAAAAAAAAAATGTATCAGCCTGAAATTATCTTTACACTTACCCCTTTGGTCATTTTATCCTAAGGCTCCTAGCATTATAATTTAAATAAAAAGTACAAAGGCAGAAATTAACACCTCCTGAGGAACTGGAGATAGAAGGCAGGGTGCAAATGTCCGCTGCTGAACATCTGTCAAGAGCTCAAATAAAATAAGGAGCCCTAGACCTGCGCTGGGTTCTAAATGCACCCACCCAGATGGTATCAGAAACGCTTTGTTTATACCAGTGGGTTTAGGAGTCACTGTTAAAGCTCATTTTTGACCAGCAAATCCCACTCCTACTCATCAGTTACAACTTCTACCTTCAGATGGATATAGCAATAAGAAGAAGCTCTGATCTCCTAAAGAACAGCAATTGCACACACTGCCACTGCTGATACTTGCCACTAAAAAAAAAAAAAACCAAAAAAACCAAAAATCACGCTCTTCCCCCAAATGCACATCTTTAGCAACGGTGCAAGAAACATTTCCACATTGCTAAAACGGCCTCAGATTAAACACATGCTGAATATGTAACACCCCCTCTTACTTTAAGTCACTTTTTGTGATACCCTTGCAGTTTACAGTCCACCTTCCCAATAAAATTGACTACTCACAGCCTTTGCTTTCAGTGCTTCACCATCACTCACTCTTTGCACCATGAGCTCTTTGCTCTCTTCTGCTGAGGCCCAAGCTGATCTTTTTTCCTCCGTGTGTACCACTTCCAATACTCACTATAGCACACCAAGATTCAGGGACACTGTGAGTAACTATAGGAAGATTTTCAAGATCCCTTTCCAAGCTCAACTGGTAGTTGAACTAGCAGTACCAAGTCAGCAGCGTGTTCCACAGCAGAAAACTTCCATTTCATCCCTTTCCATCCCAAGTCCATCTCTGGACTGTGCCTTCAAACTGCAGCTGTGGGCACTCCGGAAGTACACAGTGTTACCCAGAAAGGTACAAAAGTTCCTTTAGATTGATGGAACACAGAGAGCATGTGCTGTTATTCCCAACAGATTAAGACTGGAAAAACTACAAATTGCCTAATTTTGGTGGTATTTGTTTCATCTCTGCCCCCGCAGCATATCTCTGCTCCCTGATGCACACATGTTTCTATAGTTGGTCAAACAGTGTCATAGTTGGCAAATTCTGAAGTCAAAGTTTGAGTCATGTCTGCTATTATTCCATTCTACTGTGGTTCTCTGGAACAAGTATTAAATATTAAGCCCATGATCGCAGCAATAACTAAGCATAAAAGATGAAGAAAACCTTAAGGGCAGCATGCTAGCAGACTAAAATCTTCAAAGAAAATTTTCCTTTCCTGAGTGTCTGGAACATACTATAAACACACTGATGCTACCAAAAATACCAAGTGATTCCTGGCTAATTTATTCTAAAACCTTATGCAACATATTTCATATCAGTCTGCTTATTCATCTTAAACTTGAAATAAAGAAATCTGATCTCTCCTGGTTTTACTAGAAGTATTCTGGCTTAGAAAAATTTCATTTATAAGAGGTCTTCTGGAATAAAGAGGACAGAAGTTAAGCTCCTGAGGAAAGAAGATCGAGGAAAATAATTTGTGGTATTTGAAAGAAAGTCTATAAACTCATTTCCTCCCTATTTCAGTCCCATTTTTGAGATTTTTTAAAAGGCAATGTTTTTTTCATTAATCCTGGAATCTGGGCAAGATTCTTTATCAATTTCACCCAGTGCACAACATGTACCTGAATTCAGTATGAACTTAAAACTAAAATCAGTCGGTCTTTCCCACTTCAGATAGAATACACTCTAGCCTAAATCACCCAGTGGAATGGACAAGGGGAATCTATAGTACCCACCACTCCCCCAAAAACTGCCTTTCAAGATTCCAGAAGGGCTAACTCTTTCATACCCCACAAACAGACACCTAGTTTTGTCACACCTTTCTGAAGAACCAACACCAAAAAAAAAAGTGATACAGTGTTCATTCCTACCTCCTCATACTCAGGTCAGAGTAGAGCAGCATTCCCTTACTGGGGTTGGGTGTTGGGGTTTGTTTTGGTTTCTTCTTTGGAAGGGGAGTTCAGCCCTACTGGTAATGCCCTCAGTTTGGGTTTTCAGCCAATCAGCCCAACAAGGGGGGTGGCTCTGGAGAACTCCCATCCCAAGGAGCTCTGCCCAGCTCAACTCAGACACCAGAGCTCTGAACAGCAAGAGTGAGGTCCTGGCTCTGTTTTGACACAGACTGATGAATTTCAAGGCATGATGCTTGTGACCTTGGAGGGCAGGAGGAGCAAAGGGATTTCCTGTGAGCCATCTTTAAGTGAGAAACTGAAACACACCTATACAGAGACTCAATTTATACATCCATTTTTTAAGCCTACCATGCTCTAGTATTGCAATGCATGTTGAGACTTTACATAACGGTACTCATTGAAAACATAGTTACTCACCTATCATGACTGTATCTCACTCACTCCATGATGTTTGTTTATGAATCAAATGACAAAACTTGGATTTCTCATATACAGAACTAAAGACGCATGATCATGATCTTAAAGCTTGGGAAACTGGATTTTTCTTCAATTACTAAGAGCTACCTCAAATTGTAGCTAATGCAGTAATGAAAAGGTGTACTGCAATTAAAAAATTAGCACTCCATCTAACACATGCACTCATGGCACACTAAAATTGCCTGCAACAGGAGAAACAAGAAGGAAGAAACGCTAACTTTCAGGGAGAGCCCAGGGAGAGCCCAATGTATTTTAGCAACTCTTCTAAAACCGCAGAAGAGGAAAACCACCACAACTACCCTTCGCCAATCCACCTGTCTCTACAAAGGTGCAAAATTTTTCCACTTATTTTACATCAGAGTACTGCTTCTTAAAACTCAAAGGACATTAACAGCCCCAGAAAAGCAGTGACTAAGCACTCCAAAACACAGCAGTTTAAACCCTTCTCACCTCATTAATTTTGACTAAAATTTTCCATGTGCAAGAGGCAAGTGTCATTTCCATATTTTAGAAAACAAATACTCCAGGGCTAAATTTGTCAAGAATATTCACAGAGCTGCTAGCAGTTACCTAGGTACCTGTTTCAGTTTATAGCTTAGCAGCTCCTCCACTTTGTTAAAGTCCAAACAATTGCATTTAACAATTAGTTAATGCGAGTTCACTTTCAATAGAGGCCTAGTGTTCCTTAGACAAGCCAGCCCCCCACCCCTTTGATAAGCAGGGTTCCATTATATTATGTATCTGATGTTAATCTCTTATTGCTCCAGGGTTTTAAACCAAGCTTGAGCCCCACACTAAACTGATGGGAGAGTCAAGAGCTCCCCTCTTGCAGTCTCTGCTTGGTCTTACTTCACACTGTGTCTGTCAAACACATAACCATAGCAAAAAAGTCATCTGGAAGGAAGGCTTGCTGTTTGCAATGGAGTTTCTGTTACTGGAAGTGGAGAGGAATGTTTAGGAAGGTTTTCTGCAGTGGCCAATTTCTTCTAGCCCAGAGAGTATTGAGCACAGGGCTGCCTGTACTCTCCATTCTATTACAAAAACCTAATCCCATCGCATGACCTGCAGCAATTCAGTTTAACAAATCAACAATTACAAATATTTTGGCAAAGTAAGCTTAGGTATTGTTTGCCTCTCGGCACAGTTCACAACCAGTTTATGGCTTTATGATAAAAGTCATTAAATCCAATCTGAAAAGCAGAATTTACAGCTCACTTAGCAAGTCAGGCCCATAAATGGATGCTTTCAATTACAGGGCATTTACATGCACAGCCATTAAGGCAGCACTAAATACATTTGAAAACTCTGGAATACTTTTTATAATAATTAAAACTTTGCGTACTGTTCTTTATACAAACAAAACTTAGGAATTTGCTTCAGTCTCAAGCAGAGCTCAGATTCATTGTTACCCAGAAAATACTACAAAGCCTGTTCTCCAAGTACTTTTGTGGGAAAGGGATTAGAGAGATGGAAACAAGGTTTTTTAAAGTTGCCCTCAGTAGCAGGGAGGGTTTTCTGAGCTCCAATAAACTCAATTATATCAACTGGTGCTCAAGACTTCTGAAAGATCAAGTGGAACAGGAAGATGGAGGAGAACCCAGAGAGCCTTTCCTGTGGAGATTTGCTGTGTAATTCCAGTGTATTTGATTTTGTTGGTGAATCTAGCTGCTGGGTGGAAGGAAACAAGAAAACAGTTCAGAGACAAATTCTTTAACCTCATTTTTTCAATTGTCCTGTTTTTTTACTGTTAAACAGAACCTTGGGAAAGCCGATGAATTCTTCTCCAAGGCTCTACCATGCACATCCAGCCTCCACAATAAAGAAAACTGGATCTTCAAACATTTACACTTCTTTTGGGGACTGTCAGCGTGTCTGACCCGCACAGCTGCAGAGTAACAATCAGCTGCCAGGTTACTCTTTTCAACACCCCAATATGCTGTTCAACATAAGCTCAGACTCATCTTTAAGTGGAAACCACCTTAAACAAGACCCTCCCCTTTCACTTTGTAAAGGCATTTGTAACTAATGTTATCTTTCATCATGATAGTGCTAAGCAAAGGGGGGAAGGGACTTCACAAACACCTCCTTTACTCACACCCCCATCCCCCTTGAATTCACCGGAGCTTGTAAACGTTAGAAGTTTGAAAGCTGTGCCTCAGAAGGAGCACACAAATAACCCACTCACGCACCAACACCTCGACAAAGCATGAGAAAATCTAAACAAGCAACCTCGCTCTGCTGGCCTCTCCCCTCAACCAGAGGGTGTTTCTTTTCCAGCCTGGAGAACAGAGCAACAACTAATCAGTCCCTCACTACAGAGTTTAGCCCCAACAGAAATAATGCCATGAATCGGTTTGAAAGTACAGCTCTCCAGGCTAAGCCAGAACACTTGGGAAAAGACAAACCTGCTGTTACCTGCGGTCTCCTAACAAGCTGTTATTATAAACCTCTCACTACCGATGGAAACTGATTCGTTTATACCCATGGACTCTGATAGCATGAGCTTCACACACAATAATACAAAAGCTGCGTTTTTTGGAGACCCTTGTTTTGGTAAACCCAGTAAACAAACTTTTTTCTAATGCCATCCCGCTCGCTAGCATTTGAAAAGAATACAACACGTGTTGGGTTTTTCTCAGTCAGAAACTGAGACGGACAACCAAAGAGACACAAGCTCAGCCTGAGTCCCAGCTGTTCAACAGCTCTCCACAATCATCACAAGAGCTCTTCACTCATTCACACACTTTTCTCCATTCTTTTATTTCCCCAGAGTGAAGACTAAAAGACCAATACGCTGTATTGCACTTCTCTTCCCCTCCACTCTCCAAAAAAAAAAAAAGAAGAAAAAAAAAACCCCACAAAAAACCCAAGAAAACCAACCCTACAAACAGGAACTCCACAACTCTCCACAACCATTTGCCCCTATCACGACAGTTTCCCTCGTGCACTCATCGGGACAGATGAGACACCAGGTTGTGTTTGTTTACAAACACCACCAAGGGATGGAGCTTCTCTGGACAGCCTGTGTCAACGCCTCACTACCCTCTCAGGGAGGAATTTCACCCAGTATCCCACCGACCCCTGCCCTCTCACAACACACAGACTGCTGCAGCATTAAAGACACGAATAAAACCAGTAATCTCAAGCCCTGTCTCACGGGGGCTGTGGGTATTTTACACCCGCGGCCCTGCAGACAAGGAGAGGGGACAGACAAAAGGACGAAGCGAAGCCTCGCAATCCCAAACACAAACTCCTAGCTCCAAACTCAACTCCTCACCCCACACCGCTCCTGACTTTCTCCTCCAAAACTCCACGGAGTTTCGCACACCTAACCCTGACTGCACGTCCAGGAGGCACATGGGGGTGTCCTGTGCAGCGCTAAGGGCTGGACGCGATGATCCTCGCGGGCCCCTTCCAGCTCGGCATATTCTGCGGACCCCTGCAAGGAAAACACACCGTGCACGGAGGGAGGGAGCGGGGGAAAGAAGGAGCAGCACAACTTCTTTATTTCCCCCCTCCCCTCACCCACACATACACACGGGCGGCACAGCGCGGCCCTCCCACCACCGCCCAGGGGTAATGCCAGCGGGAGCAGGATAACCCAGCCCGGGTCCCACCATAACAAAAAGGGCGAGGGCGTAGGGAGGCGCCCCCGGCCCCGCCGGGACCAGGCCCGGACGGTTCCTCACGGCCCGCGCAGCGCCAGCGGGGCGACCCTGCCCATCAGGCAGGGACGCCGGACCCAGCAGCCACCAGCACCTACCGGGAGCCACCAGGATCTGCCGAGAGCCACCGCTCCTTCCTCCCCTTCTTCCTCCTCTCCCCTTCCTTATCCTCCTCCGTCCCCCCGGGTGCTGTGCGGCCGCCGCCTCTTCCCTCACTGTTACCTCCTCTGAGGGCCTGCCCCCTGTTCCGCCCCGCCCCCCGGCTGGGCGAGGAAGTCGCCCATTGGCCGCTTTTATCTTCTCTTTAAAGAGTCGCACTACGATTGGTCAAAGAGCTTAATTGGCAGTTGAAACCACCAATGGCGTGCCCGCAGCGTTAAAAAAAAGACAAGGGAATGGGAGTGGAAGAAGCAGGCGTGAGGCGAAGGGAGGCGGGTCGAGATCGCAGCGCTCATTGGTTGGATTGGCTGTCAGTCACAACCCGCGCACCCGCCGCGGGAGGTTGATCGTGACCCATCGGAAGTTTGAGTGAGCTGCAGCGGCGCAGCCGCAGTGTGGTGTCCCGACTCCGTATCCCTCCGCGGCGGGCGCGGTGCAAGCCGAGAAAAAGTGCCTGGATTCCCGGCGAGGATTGTCGCTGGGCTCCAGCTGGGGTCTGCACGGCTGGGCAGTGGCACCTGGCTTCTGCCGGCAACAGTGTGACACGACAACCAAGACAGCGACCGCCCCCCTGTGCTGGCACTGCTGGGACACCTCCAGTGCTGGGGACAGCTCTGGAACCCTCAGGACAAGAGAGACACTGAGGGGCTGGAGCG
>PYHW01009372.1:6012984-6025465 GCA_013186435.1 Turdus rufiventris
TTTTGTAGTATTTTCGCCTAGTTCCAAAGAGATTCAAGCTGGTAATGAAATTAACAGCAAAGTGAAATGGAGAAGATCCTCTTTGCAGACAAAGCAGAGCATCTGAGAGATTGCCATCGTGTTTTTGAAAGATAAGGTGTTCCAGTCATGTTGTGCCTGGAAACATATACAGACTATTCAGCCAGCACTTGCTTTATGAAGGTTTCAGTGCATTCAGAGAGAGTTTGTTGGGTTTCTTTGGTTTTTTTTTTCTGTGAAGAGTAAGTTAAGTAAGCTCAGTTTTCATATGGATTTGCGTCAGACATTCCCTTCACCTCTCCTCTGCAACAGATTCATGGCTTCCTCTCCTCCTATCTCCAAGCCTGATTCCTGATACATCCAAATCTCCCTTCTCTGTCCCCAACCTACTTGTGCTGGCCTTCTGTCTGGAGCAGCACATGCTGTGCCTGGTTCAGGGATGTGTGTGCTCAGTCTGGCCAGCTGCCTTCTCCTTATCTACTGCCAAGAAAGCCAAGCAGTGCTGATAAGGGCTGAGCTCTCCCTGCCTTTCTCCCCAGCAGAGCACTTAGCAACATGTGTCTTCTCTAATGTAGCCGCTGTTTGCTGTGAAGCTCGACAGACTTTGTATTTCCAGAAGCTCTTTCAGGTGTGATTGAAATCCATCAAAAGGTTGGCCAGCTTACACTGGGGAACCATAACACGCACAAAAATCCAACATTTGCACAAACTTTTCTCTGGGAAATGACATTGCAAGCAGCAAAAGGAAGAAAGCAAATGGAAGAAGGCAGCATCAGGGCTGCAAATCCCAGAGCCCAGAAGTTAGTTGAGAAGCAGAGTGGCTGTGGAGAAGGCAGGCAGGCAGCATGTACATCTGCTCTAGAAAAGAGCTCCCAGCCTTACACCTGCACCTTCAGGAAGAGCACTGATTTAGATTGGTTATTAGAAAGAAGGTTTCTTTTATGAGGGTGATGAAGCACTGGCACAGGTTGGCCAGAGAGCTGGTGGATTCCGCACTCCTGGAAACATTCAAGATCAGGTTCGGCAGGGCTTTCAGACACCTGATTGTGGATGATACAATTCCTCCAAAACCATCTTCCTCTGGCCCCTGGAACTTGCTATAATAGATAAGGTATCCTAGGCACCAAGGTTGAGCCAAATTCCTTAAGAATTTGGTCACACTCTAACACCTTGGAAGATAATTGGTTAGAAATTAGTTTGTGTAATCGGTCAGTTCGCCTTTAGAACTTCTCACTTAGATTGGATGCTGTTCTTTGTATAAAATTTTATTGACTGTAGTTTGAATCCCTCCTGAACTTAAAAATATGACTGTCTGCCCTTTGTTCTGAGAGAATCCTGCTTGACCACCCTTCGCATGAAATAAAGGTTCTTGTGGAACTCATCAAGTAAGGCCTCTGGTCTTTCTCTGCTGGCCAAATGTGAGCTTCTGAGAGATGACTAATCGATGTTAGCACTCTCAGGCCCTGGTAAAACAACTACCAGGGACCAAAAAGAAAGTTTACATCTTATCTCATTGAAGATATCCCTGCCTTTGGTAGGGGAGTTAGACTGAATGACCTTAAAGGTTTCATCCAAATCCAAACTATTTTTTAATTCTGTGAAATAGTAATTGATTTAGTAAAACAAATTGCAAAACTCGATCCCTGACACCAAAGCCGGATATTGCTATGTCCTATTAATTAATCACAGAATCCTGGAGTGGTTTGGCTTGGAAGTTTGGAAGTTCATCTCGTTCTACTCCCCTTCCACTATCCCAGGTTGCTCCAAACCCTGTCCAGCCTGGCTTTGGACACTACCAGGGATCCAGCTGCTCTGGGCAACCTGCATCAGGGCCTCACCACCTTCAAAGGGAAAGATTTCTTCCTCAAATCTAATCTAAGTCTTTCCCTTTTGTACTTTAAAACCATTTCCCCTTGTCCTTTCACTACCTGCTGTGTAAAAAGTTGCTCTCTGTCTTTTTTAATAAGATCCCCTTTGGTACTGAAAGCCCTCGGTGAGCTCTCCCTGGAGCCTTCTCTTGTGCAGCTGAGCAGCCCCAGCTGTGCCAGCCTGGCTCCAGCCCTGAAGCATCTCTGTGGCCTCCTCTGCACTGGCTCCAGGTCCACATGTTTCTCAAACCATGTAGCTCAGCACATTTTGGACATTAGCAGTTAGGCACAAATGCCTGTCAGTCCTAACCAGATTTCAGGCTGCAGTGCGAGAACATGAGCATCTCCCTTAAGGTCTCTGAATGTGAGGGGTTCAAATCCTCACAGAGGATGTTCATGTGCCGAGACAGCAACAGCTCCATGGATCTGTCATCTGTCTGCTAAAAAGAACAAAGGAGGTTGAGCAACTTGGTCTAGTGGAAGGTGTCCCTGCCTGTGGAACAAGATGATCTGCAAGGTGCCTTCGAACCCAAACCATTCTGTGATTATATGAAAAAATCTCAGACCTAAAAAACATAGTGAAGCAGTAGCTGCCTATACTGTGCCACAGAGGATACATGTTGACTTCCCAAAGCCAAGAGTGACCAAAGGAAATACAACATGAATTTCAGGTAACTTCAAAGACAACAAGGATTTCTGAACGACTCAACAATAGCAGATATCCCTGTGTGGAGGTAGAGACAAATGCAAAGTGCAATGCCAGAAGATAGGTCTTGGAGATAGAGCAGATAGTTTTTGTGTTGAATTCATTATCAACAACATGTCAAAACTGGAAAATATTGAAGATTTTTGAGCAGAGCTGTGATACAAAAAGATCAGCCAGCATGTTCAAGACAAGTAACAGTGTATGACGGGGTGAATGCTCATCCTGCAGCTGCCTCATGAAGGGAGCTGAAGAGTCAAGCACTGATTTCTCTCTGGTGACCACTGACAGGACCCAGGGAATGGCTGGAGCTGTGCCAGGGAGGTTTAGGTTGGATTTCAGAAAAGGTTCTTCCCCCAGAGAGTGCTGGCACTGCCCAGGCTCCCCAGGGAATGGGCACGGCCCCGAGGCTGCCAGAGCTCCAGGAGAGTTTGGACACTGCTCCAGGGATGCACAGAGGGGATTGTTGGGGTGTCTGTGCAGGGACAGAGGTTGGACTTATGGTCCTTGTGGTTCCCATCCAAGTCAGGGTATACTGTTTACTTCTGTGTATACAAACAACCACAAATCCATGGAAAACTACTGTTAAATGTTCCTGGTTTTCTTAGCTCATTCTGTTGAAGAACTGTTCTGCACTTCATTAGGTGCCTAGTCTGTTGCATCACTGGCTGCAGTGTTGCTTCTCTGCTTTCTCTAAATGCCATCTGAACACATTATTTTCTCTCCAAACTTACATGGAAGTAACTTTCCCCTTGCATAAATCTGCAAAAGATTATGAAAGAGGAAATGGCACTGAGGCTGGAAGCTGTGAAAGGGGTAAATTCCCTTTCACTCTGCCTTACTTCATGGCCAAACATGGAAACAGCCTGTCCATGCCATTGCAGGACTGCCTGCTGTGGGGGAAGCACTGGCAAAAACCACCCCTATTGTTGGTACCAGCATGAAAAATCTCATGGAGGACTGAGACTGTGTCTCCCTCAGAGGGTTAAATATGGATTAAACCCCTTTTTCTTGTATCTCGTCCAGCTTGCACACAGCTTCACGCTGTATCAGTTCTTCTGGCAGTACAAAGAGGGTTAAAGAGAAAACCACACTCTGCTTTCCCCATCACATCATGAGGAACATGTCAGTTGATTTTCAAGACAAGTAATGTCTGGCATACCGTCAAAACAGGCATTGCATTAAAGTGACTAGAGAAGAGCTTTAGTACCATAAATTTAAGTAAAGCCATTGGACGAGGGATAAAAATCTCCAAAATAAACAGCAACTTTACTCAGTCATACCAGCAAAAATTAAATACTCACAAAGCTTCTCAAACTTTAAAAAAAAAGTGCTGCAACTTAGGGTTGGGAGAAACAGCAAAATACATTTAAAAGGCATTGCATATTTCTGTTACTCTTATCTTTTCAATAATGAAATTATTCATTATTTCAGTAATGAAATGAGTAACCTCTGAAGCCTTGAAACACAAATCAGTTCACTACCTCTTCTGAAATGCAGAAGTATGTTTCCAATATTACACAAATCACTGTCACTTCAGACTGGAAGATTTCAAAACAAAGCCAAAAAAAAAAAAAAAAANATCAGTTCCACAGTGAAAAAAATATTGACAAAAAATAAAACTTTACAGCTCTTGATGTAAGCCTGTTGTGCCTGTCCTACCCCCTTGGCTAAGCAGACTTAAGAAATAACCATTATTCAAAATAATGGGGTAAAAGCAAAGTTCTGCCTTTGTGATCCATCACTGCACGAACTGGTTGGTGTTCATGCTATAAGGTACAGTGTTTTCATCAGATGGAATAGTTAGACATAATCCTTAGAAGTGACATCCCCCTTGAGACAATCATGGCACAATGAGAAGACCTATATTTCTGTTCTTAATTTGCACTGTATAATTTTGATGAGTAAATGATTTAACTGTGTTAACTTACCTTAATTCCTAGTGCCTTCATGCACATAGACCCAGTTGCTCTGAGTAACCAAAAGCTTAATTAATTGACAGACAACTTGGGCAGAATCAGACATACGAATTTTAATTCCTTTGCTGCATTATCTTATTTGATTTTGTGCTGAAATTGACAGGAAACTTTCATGCACCGAAACTGGCTTTTCCTTCCCCAATTCTGTTTTTTATTGCTTAGAAAGTTTGCATGTTGCCAGCATTTCTGTTTTTCCTCAGATTATTCCTTTGTCCTTTTTTATTCTTCCAAATACTGCACCATTCATCTGCCTACATCCTTTATTTTGGATTAGTTGATTAGAAACACATTTATGCTAACCCCAAATAAGCCATCATTAAAGTGAAATAGCCTTGTTTACAAAGAGATTTACACAAGTTTATCTCTATTGACTTAAATAAACAAGTCTAATTTGTCAGTAGGGCCTGGGGGACATTAGCTTTGTTTCTGAATTAATGGAGGGCCATGGTCTAGGAAAGATTTGAGTACGTGTTTAAATCTATGCAGTGTATAAGCCAGTGGGACCTGTCATAGAAACAAAATTCAGCACAAATGCAAACCTGGTATGATTAATTTTTTTATCATCTTTATTTTTTTTTCAGTGTTTTTTTTGTTTGTTTGTTTGGGGGTTTTTTTTGTTTTGTTTTGTTTTTGGGTTTTTTTTTTTTTTTTTGTTTTGTTTTGGTTTTGGTTTTGTTTTTTTTTTTTTTCTGGAAGCTGACATTAATTCATTACACTGAAATCTACAAAATAATCAAGAAAAAATAGTTTGTGCCTCCGTAGGAAGGATCAAAATAAACCAATTTATGCCGTGATCAGTTATTGCAATACAGTCTCTTTCTGTTTTACACTGTGTAAGATGCACTATGCTAATTAAGCATATGTTTGTATAGATTAGTCTCAATGAGATTTACCCCAGTTTTCTACGCCATCTGTGCAAGATTGGTAGCCGAGTTGGGAGTGATCTCTGTACATATTGTCTATACTAGTTGAAGAAGTGTTTAGAACACTTTGAGGTAGTTTTCTTTTTGTTATTATTGGTCTAGCAAACCTTTATTTCGGGATTTTGGCCATTGTCCTTGTTGTTTTCAAAAACTAGTGATTTATGACATTATCAATTTAAAAGTTATGATTAAAAGTTATCATCTTAAAAGATTTATTCTGCTGGACCAAATAAATCAAGCAAGACTTTAAAGGACCTGACAAATCCTTTCTTGCCTAGATTCATTTAAAGATATAAAACATATATTACTGTTAAGCAGGTGAAGATAACACAAAATAAAAATGTTGCCATAAAAAAATTAGGCCTTAAAAATATAGTGGGACTTTATCACTACAAAGCTGTCATGTTGTTTATTTTAGCTCTTGGCATTTATCATGATGAATAACTGATGCAAAAAAAAAAAAAGTCTATCCTTCTCACAGTGGTTGCAGCCAACTGATAGCTTTTTCTGTGTAATCCCAGGGATGTCTGTGTCAGAGCCTCCATCCCTGGCATTCCACATTGGCAGGGGCTGGTTTCCTCATTTGGGGTGATGGGAGAAGGAGCTCTTTGCTCTGGACAGCCCTGGAGCGATGCTGTGACAGCCGCTGTGGTTACGAGGAGTTATCCGCTGCTTGGTGCAAGAGTCAGCTGCTGTTTCCTCTCTCAGCACAGCAAACTCCACTCTGAAGAAGGAAGTTTTGCCCTGTTTTACACATAGGAAATGCCTTGCTGGCAGCACAGACCAGATCTCACCAGTATGTGGGCAGTCATTGTCGTCATGGCATGTTCATGCTGCCAGACACTGAGAGGTTAAAAATTAACATTTTACTAGTCTTCAAATTTATAACTAAAATGGGTCATTGCAACCATTACTATATATTGTTCATTTCAAAGACAAAATAATTTCCCCCAGAGGATCCCTTTTTGGGTCCACAACCTTTGCAGCTGTGTTCCAGGAAGGCTCTGATGACAAACTTGGTTCGAGAAGGATTCCCTATGTGCCTGGTAGGTTGGAGTGATGAAAACAGGGGTGTCTCTCTTTTATCTTCATGCCATCAGATCTTGTTATACCTTTTTGTTGGTTTTGTTTAGTTACACTGATGTCTTCACATGCAAATCTTTATCCCATGTAAGTATTTGGCTACTGGGAGTGAGACGCCTCAGTGGGTTTTTTTCTTAGGTAAACACTCTAAACCAAAGTTTCTTTGGTCTGTCTCTGCTAGGAAGATTTCCAAACTCATTTATCCCAAACCCTCTATACCTCTTCAGTTTTCTTTTTAAAGTATGCACTTTGCAACTGTGAACAGCCCTTTAATTAATTTACAGTGGTACAACAGTTCTCTGCCTTTATTCAGTCGTCTTCTGTTTATGCATTCAAGGTCCTGCTTTCCACTGTGGGCTACTATCTAAAACTAGGACTAGAGACAGTGACCTGTAAATCCTTTTTAAAGCCACTGCTTTCCCTAACGCAGTCCCTGCTCTTCATGTTGAGATGTGCACCCCTGATTCCTTCAGACAGCTGTCTTAAAAGCACCGATCTGAGTGACTACATTTACTGCCCCGTGCAGATTGGTCTGTAAAAGTAATTTGTCAATATTTATGAAACATGTCAGTAAGAAAAGACTCCCAGCCTCCAGCCACAGGCAAGGACAGCTTCTGATTTTTCAGACCTTCATGCTTACAGGTGAAGAAAGGCCAGACAAAAATGAGAACTTAAATACTTTACAGTGGTATTGCTGGTGGAAATGGAAATTGAGAGGTATGTCTTCTGGTAGATGTGACCAAACCAAACCTGAAACTGCAGTCTGGCTGAATTAGCTCCTTCATGGAAGTTTGACACAGCTGCAGGCAAACAGATTACAGATCATACAGTTTTGCACAGCAGAGATAAGGAAATCACCGCATACACACTGCAAAAGTCAGATTCAGAATTAATCAGCCTGTTGATATGTGTCACAGGAGGGAGCAGGGCAAGAATGAGCTACAAAAGATTAAAACCTTGGAAAACATGGGAGACGACACCACGGACAATAAAAAGGAGCAGCATCTGAAATAGAGGCAGTGGTCTGTAAAGGGCAAGAAACAAATGGAAGAGGCTAACTTTCAATAATCCTGCTTTATGTGTTCATTCCAAGATACACGGCTTTCCAAGCCTGCACAAAGAGCAATCTGCAGCAGTTTGGAGTCTACAGAAATAGAAGAAAAACAGTAACAGCCTTCAGAAGGAGCATCTTGCTCTCATCCACTGGCTTGAAGATTAAAGCAAAAAAATCCAACCAACCAACCAAAACAAAAAAATAGTTTGCACCTCAAGAACTATTAAGACATTACATGGGAAATGTTCCAAGAACATTATGTCTTCTTTGCAGAATGAATGCAAGTGTCTTTCACAAACTTAAAAGCTAAATTAAAGATTTAAGTAAAGATTTAAAGCAAGTTTTTTTATTTTGGACTCAAGGACCCACCATGTCCTCTGTGTGTATTTTTGACATTAACTGTGTTCACTGTAACCACAGACTTCTCCTTTGATAACAAAGGGGATAGATGTTTGTGGTTTTCAGGGTAGAGGCTAAGAATTTTGGCCCAAGCACTCCTGGTGGGTGATTTTATCACAGTGCAATGCTTTGGAGGACCTTGAATTGGGTGCAATTGTTCAATTTCTTGTATGAAGCTCAGCTGAACTCTGGCCCACCAGTGAGAAAAAAGCCCCTTAGAAGTTAAAGGAAACAGAAGAATCATCTGGAAAGCTGTTTCCAGGATTAATCTATAGTTTAATGAGAGATGAAAACCTCTGTGGAGCTCAGTGTCCCAGGGTTTGGGAGTGCTGTAGCCAGTGCAGTGTGGAGTTCAGGGCTGGCTGGCTACCCAGGCCCTGGTGGATTTTGCAATGCACCAAACTTGGCAGGTGATTGCAGTGTTTGGGGAGGAAGAGAGTCAGGGAATGTCGGTGTGAACTCTGCCCATTCTTAAGAAACACCAGGGAGGCATGCCTGGAGCGGGTTTGAGTCCAGCAGTCCTTCTGCCCAAGGAAAGTGCCCAGCAGAAGCCCTAATAACTCTGCTGACGGGCACTGGCAGCCACAGCGCGACAACTGCCCATTCCTGAAAATGCTCAGAGAAGTGACAGCCAGTCACTTGGCCTTCTTTCTGATCATCCATTCCTGGATGCTGTCTCCCCATCCTTCAGCTGGTGTTGCTGCTGTTTCTGCTGTAGTTGATCCTGCAGCACCTGCAGTGTCTCACCTTCCACGTGTCAGTGCCAGACAGCTGATTGTCAGCCTACCCCTGAACTGTCTAGACACAGCGATGTGCTGTCAAACGCACCAACTTAACAAAGTGATAGGGGAGAATATTTTCCCCATGAATCCTCTTTCAGTAATGATCTCAGAGGTTATTTGTGTCAGTGGCAAGTACAACGTTTTTAGATGAAGACACAATTCGGTGAATCAACTCTGCCTCTTTAAGATGTTCTAGGGTTTGGGGTTTTTTTTTTTCTAAAGTCCATCCCTGTCATCAGCTCAGGCTCAAAGGAGTTCCTCAGGCACATGCAATGCTGCAGTTACAGGTAGTTTGCACTTATTTAACAGCTGATGTCAGTAGATAGTGGTCTCCTGCTGCTAGATAAAGCCAGAAGAAAATCCATGACAATTTACAGAATGCATTTAAAAATAAAAGGCAGTGACTTGGAATTTTTTTATTTTCTCTAACTGAATATAAGTATCTCTTCTTAGCTTGTTTCCCAGCCAAAGGGTGAGGAGTAGGGAAGAGTGAATTATCCCAGCACCATTTATGATCCAGATAGATAGGATTGTCCCCATGAATGAATCTGCCCGTTCTCCTCTCCTATCTTTCTGCCCTTTTCTGAGAACAAAGATGGCTCAAGTCTGTGTCATGACCCAAGCACAGCCTCAGCTGTTGGTGAGGCTGCCAGGTCTCTGCAGAATGCTTTTCGTGGAAGATCTCTGTGCTCCAGGCCAGGAGCTGCATTGCATGGCCGCTGTCTGTGGCAAGAACAAAGCCTTGAGGAGGGAGATCAGGGGAACAGCGCCAACCTCATTCCCATGCAAGGATATTTGTAACATGGTTTTGTTCCATAATATATACCAAAAAAAAAAAAAAAAGGCATTTGTGGGATTTACAGGCTAGGCCTGTGCTGGCTTTTGAGGGTGCCTTGAGGCTATCTCCAACACCAAATCCTCGCGGACAGATGGTTGGATGCACTTCACCAAATGTTAGGAGTTAGACATCAAAGAATAAGTTACTCATCCTAAAGTTTCTAGAGGACAGTTCATCTGGCCTGTTTTAGAGATTGTTTTAGGGTGAGATGAATAATAATAGGAATTCCCTCTATTTTTCTGCACTGACTATAAATGCAGCCTCTTAAATTTTAGATACCTCAGGCTGCTTCAAGTCTGCAAGGCTGGCTCTGGACACACAGCAGAGCACGAAGGGCCCAAACCTGCAGAGTCTAAACCTGGAACCAGGTCTGAGGCTGGCCACAGCAGTCTGATTTTCCCCTCCTGCAGCAGTGTGAGCAGATCAGCAGAGCATGGTGCAGGTACAGCAGCCAGCCTGCAGCCAGCAACACCCAGACAGAGCCAGAATTTGTGCTTTCCAAACAGGGCAGGCATGTGGAAAACCTTGCTGCAAATGGTCCCTGGCCTGACCTACATCCCAAACCATGCCCAAAACTTGTCTGTAAAGTCCCAGGGCCCAACCTTTTCCAGCACTGCAGCAATCAGAGAGCATGGACAGCAGAGCTCTGTGTGTTGGGCTTTCTCATCTGCATCTGCTTGGTGCTGGGATCAGGCTGAGATGTCCCCAGGCTTTGGCATCCTGTCCTGCTGCACAGCAGACCTGACATCCTTCTTGGAGCCACTTGGAATTATCCCTGAGTAGGGTAATACCTATACTAGGCAACAGGCTCGGGTGCAGAATTGGGGTTTTTGGTGTTTCTGAAGGTTTCAAGCTTGGATCTCTTTGTTTTGGCAGGTTTGGGATTTTTTGTTTTGTTTTGATTTGATTTTTTTAATGTACTGAGAACAACCTTGCTGTCCCAAGCATCCTCAGCACAATCCCAATATGAAGCCTCAATTCTCCAAAGGTAGGCGTGATAAACTCAAGAATTAAAATACAGATCTGTTGACTACTGGAATTTCTATCTGGCAGGTAAATCTCTGGTGTAACACCATAGTGCCCAGCATAGCTGTGTGACAAGGTCAGGACAGGGGTTAGTCTGGGAGCTCTGGAATTCCCTTCCTTGCTGATCTTGCACAACATCACTGTTTGCCAGCTGTTGCCTTTGCCTCCTGTTCTTCTTCCTACAAGTTTTTAAACAGCTTTTTAGATTATTGTGCATTTGCATTTCAGTGTGTTCAGGAAGAGAAAACTAGGAAACTTCAGTAAAACTTTTTTCACCTTTTGGTTTTCTTTTTTTTTTTTTTTGCTATTTTTGTACAGTTTAATATCTGGATGTGGGGTGTTCTCCTATAGGGTCCTGTGAAGGAATTTCTGATTATTTTGCTGTCCTTCATGTCAGTGGACAGCCATCCATATCTGCCAGCTTTGTTCCTGACAGCAGCTCCATCCTGCTCAGGATGAAGGAGCCAGTGTGTGCTTGCACCTTGCATAGCCCCCCTTTACAAAGAGCCAGTAATTGTTAAATAAATTATATGCTTTATTGTCCGCATGTTAATAACTCTAATCCCACCTCCAACTACCACATTTAGAAATGTGATTAGGGAGGATTATGCCTCACCTAATGCCTAATCAGTTGTCTGTTCCTGGCTGGCCTTTTATTTCCACACACGCAACAGAAGGGCTCTAATCAAACATCTTGCACGCACGGAAAATGCCGAGCGAGTTAAAAATCAGTTGAGTGAGAGCAGGTAACAGCTAGAAACCAGACATGACTGAAACATCAACCAGTGTGGTTACGGCTCTGGGCAGCACCCAAACTCACACCCTGAGCATTTCTTTAGGTTGATGAAAAACCAAAAGGGCTGGAAGTAGATCGCCACCAGACTGGTTTTATGGTGAGTTGTTGTTTTGGGGTTTTTTTGACAAAATGTGGTTGCTTTTTTTTCCTCTCCTCATGCATTTCTTGGTTTTATATAGGAAAACATGGATGCCTTTTCCATCAGTACTAATGAGCAGGCTGCAGAGTGCCACGTTGCAGAAGCTGCCTCAGCACTGTCCCTCAGAGCTGGTCCCTGAGCACCACTCCTTGCTCCCTCTCTTGATGTGAGGTCCAGTGGATGTCACTGCTAGGATGTGGCAGTGAGCATGAAGTAATATCCTGCTGTCCCAAAGTAAAAAGTTGGGACACTTTTTGAAGTTTCATGGGTGAAACTTCAGTGAGCAGAGTCACAGGATGGGATGCCTTTCCCGCTTGGCTGTGCAACCCCAAATCCCAACCTACTACACCTTACCGAAGATTCACATCACACAAGCACCCAGAAATAATCACCTCTTCCCCTAAAAAAGTTCAGGGCAGACAGGCAGCACCTCACGGAGATCCCCAAGTACTTTAACACCAAGAGAAGTGGCTCAGTGAGAAACAGTAGGGTGTAGAAATACCCTTCCAAAAAGATGAAGGACCAAAAAAAGCTTCCCTACAATAAGTTGCCATAACCCTTTTGGCACTATGGAAGCCACCCCAGCTATCCAGCTGAAGTTTAGCTCCTCTTTTGTGGAACACCAGCTCTGTGTGCTTTCTCCTTCCTTTGACACATCCTCACACCCAGCAACAGAGCTGGGTGAGCTCGTGGGCAGGCAAAGCCAAAGGGACCCAGGAGCTGGGGGCAGGGGTTAGAATTCATCCCTGGTAGCTGCAGTACAAGAAAGGTTTGTCAAGTCTGTGCAACAGCACAAGGACGTGGAGCTGCTGCAGCCAGTGCAGAGGAGGCCACGGAGATGCTCCAGGGCTGGAGCCCCTCTGCTCTGGAGCC
>PYHW01009372.1:6037986-6061629 GCA_013186435.1 Turdus rufiventris
CCCAGGGCTGGGGCAGCTCTGCAGGTGGGGTCTCACCTGAGCACAGGGGCACAGGGGCACAATCCCCCCTGCCCTGCTGCCCACACTGCCCCTGCTGCAGCCAGGCTGTAGGAACCAGGGTGAGATGAACAAGAAGCCATCACACCATGAGCTGGCACAGAACTCGTGTCCTTCCAGCCCGAGGTTTGGTGCTCTGTACACCCGTCCTGCTTGGGAAACGGGAGCAGATCCCCAGGAAGGTACCTTCACACTCAGCTGGACTCCCATGTGGATACCTGTGGCCTGGACTCACCACACAACATCAAAAGGGGAAGAAACAGGGTTTTCTCTAATCATCCCTCTACACCCCAAAACATGATCACTGCCAGCACTCAGCTCCCTCCAGCCCTACCCAACCCAGCGCCAACGCGGGAAAATCAACCTTAACTCCAAAACTGTCATCAGCATCGCAACGCCAGCAGCCCCTCGGGCTGGAGCCCAGACCAGCTCAGTGTTTAATTAATAAGTGATTACTCTGGCTTTCCAAAAAGTGTCAGGCAAACATCCACAGAGCTGAGGCCACATGGATGGCTGTGCTGGCAGCTCAGCAACCGCAGCAGCTCTGCCTTCTCACCATGGCCACAGGCAAGAGAATCAAGTCCTGCTAATAATTTAAAAGCATCAATTAATACCATTTAATAAATACATAAAATGATCTAGTCTCTTTTTTTTTCAATCTGCTTTTTTAGCATCAATCAAAGTTAAGGGTGATTGTCCCGTGAGTAACTAAGGCAAATTTGTTTGTGTACGTGTGTGTTACTCTCTCTACTTTTTTGATTTTTTTTCTATTGTTTTGTACATAAAGCAATCACATAAAAATAGTTATAAATAGAAAAATTGCAAAGGTTTATCCCCACTTAGACATATAGGAAAAAAAAAAAAGAACCCAACTGACCTAACAAACAAACCGAGACAGAAAAAACACCTTGCTTCAAGTCCTTGCAGATCATACAGTACTCAGCATCTTTGGATATTTTACAATGACTCCAAATTGTAGACAAAAAAACACCTGAAGGAACCAATCATCTGCAAAACATCGCTTGTTTAAGAAGTTGATGTGGATTAAAAAGAAAAAGTTTGATGCAGTTTTAAGAAGATTTCTTTTTCTTCTTACTTTCTTTCTTTCTCTCCATTGACTTTTGTTGCACGTGGAGTCTTTACAGATTTCATTTTGGAGAAGGAAGCCGAGTGTTGGGCAGTTCCTTGGGACCATTCTGCTATGGGTGGGCTCAGAGCAGAAGTCCCTCACATCCTCCTGGGGGCTGTGGAACCCTTGACTCTGCGTGTCCCCCTTCTTGCCTCTGGTGGGCAGATTCTCATCCAGCCACTGATGGAAAAACCAAAAAACTCACAAACCCGCAGTCCTCGCATTCCCTCTGATTTTGCTGATGTTGAAAGGTCATATTAAAAAGAGAAATTAAAAAACCCTAATTTGTAACATTTACATTTCCAAGTGTTGGTTTCGTGTAAAACAACCACTGCAACCCACCTGAGCCAGTGGTGGAACTGGGGTTCCACCATGTCTGCGTCCCACTGCTCACCCAGGAGGAGCCATGAGAGGCAGATGGCCACCAGAAGCCTTTATCCTTCAGATAGCTCATGGATTTCGGGCTCAAGGAGGTGGACAGGGCGACCCCAGCCAATCAGCCACTTTTTTTGCCCAAAAGAATCACCACATGGGGTGGCCAAGATGGGCTCTGCAGGGATGCGGGGGAGTCACCCCAAATCTCTTGGCCACCGTGGCTGACCTTCACAACCTTCTCTTTTGAACTAACTACAGTGGAGAAACAGCATTTCTGCTTGCTTGCAATTAGACAGCATCACAATCAAGACACCTTTAGTGAATTTTTTTCCACAAAGATCCCTTGAGACAAGCAGCAGGGATATTTGCACACCCAATTTTTTTCCCATCAGCACTGCAGATTTGGGGACACAAGTGTGTTGTAAATTTTTCTCAGCACTCTCAATAGTAATTTGAGGGATTAAGGACAGAACCCCAGACATTTCAAAATGGTCAGTGGCAGCAAATTCTGACTCTTTGGTTTGAAACGACTTTTTCATTTCAAAATTCCCACTGGTTCATTTTTTTCAAAGCAAGGGTTTAATAAAAGCTCAGTATCGAAACATTACTGATTCTTCTAAAACTTATCCTTCACCTTTTCAAGCAACTGAAGTTAAAATACTCAAAATAGGCTTTGGTTCTCCTTTTGAAACTCTGAAATAGCTAAAGAACCAAATAAGTAAAATCCCCCTTTTCCACCCAGCTTTGCACTAGGTGTTCGATCTCCATTTTTTTTTTTTAATTTGTTTTTAAGGTCCCAACTCATGCTGCAGATCAGGGCTTTCACCAGCCCTGTAAATCTGATATACTGCTGAGAAAGGCAGTGGCCAGGATCACTCCTCTCTCCCTCTCCCAGCAAGGCTGCTAGACACCCCCGTTTATCCCTTGTGGAATAAATACTGTTGCCAGACATGGGAATTAATTAATAAGAAAAGAAAACAAAACCAAAAAGAAAACAGAAAAGTCCTTTTGACCAAAAGGGCCAAGGAATGTAACTTAACAAACCCAAGTCTGGACAGCTTGTCAGTGTCTAGTGAGCTCTGTGTGTGGGAAAATGGGGAACACTTCCCACAAAAAAGCCATCTCATGGTGATGGCTGAGCCCTGGACTAAGGCAAGTGACATTTTCAGGGGCGTTGAAGAGAGCAGCAGTCCTGGCCTGGCCTTCCCAGATGGAGCCATGAGTGGTGGGATGGGGACAGTGAGTGCCCAAGGGCCCCAAAGCCAAGTGCAGAGTCTAAAGTGCCGGTGGCCACAGGGCACAGCACCTGCCCATCCCCTGCTCGCCCCAGGGATGGCCCTGTGCCCCAAGCCCCACGGCAGTGAGAGGACAAAGAGCTTCTTGGGAAGCTGCTGATGGCATTCCCAGGAGGGCAGATGGGAGCCCCAGGGGGAGCGGGCTGCCTTGCTGGGATGGGAGCAGACGCATGGTGGGACCGGGCTTGGGTTTAGTTGCTGGCCTCTGAGATGGGAGCCACGTGGCCAAGCCCTGCCAAGCCACTGAAGCCTGTGCTCCAAGGGTGAGAGAGAGGGAAGAAGGGCTGGGCAGCGAGGTTTTCATTGTGGCCCAGGGCGAAGGCGAAGATGCCCGCGTTCCTCTCCATGTCCATCTGGGCCCGCCTGAAGAGCTTCATCTGCGTTTCTTCAATTTGGCTCTCCAGCTCCTGCAGGCTGAAGGGCGCCTTGGCCCCGCTCAGGAAATGTTTGGGGCTGGGGCCGGGAAGGCACATGGCCGTGCTGCTGAGGTGGTTGCTCATCTCCTCCAGCATGGGGGGCATCATGAAGCTGTTCTCCACGGGCTGGGCCCCGGGAGCGAAGAGCAGGCTGGCCGCTCGCCATGCCGCCGGCTTGCGGCCGCGCCGAGGCCGCACGATGCGGCAGCTCTGGCGCTTGATGTGGCGGTGCAGGTGGTCAGAACGGGTGAAGCTCTTGTAGCAGAACTCGCACTGGTAGGGCCGGATGCCCGTGTGGATGCGCATGTGGTTCTTCAGGTCATAGTTGTGCACGAACTTGGCGTTGCAGTGGATGCACAGGTACGGCCGCTCCCCCGTGTGCTTCCGCATGTGGATTTTAAGCTTGTCCTGCCTGAAAAAGGAAAAGGAGCTTGGTCAGGCGGGTTTGGGATGGAAGGGGTGGGGCTGGGATTGCTCTTATTTTTGGGGTTGCCTCCCTGATTGGGATCGGGGAGAGGAGGTGATGGGAAGGTGGGGAGCTCGTCCTGGTCTTGCAGGCTGATTTTGCATTGCCTCCTCTTTCCTGGGCACTGAAACACCACACACACAGAGCTCTCCATGTCAGGAGGCTGCAGCCCATCACAGAGTTCAAAACAGCTTAAATTGGAGGAAAAAGAAATAAAGCCCTGGAATAAACCCAAAATATGCAGAATCATTAAGGCTGGTGAAGACCTAAGATCATCAAGTCCAACCATTCCAACCATTCCCAGACACGGCCACCACTAACCCATGTCCCCAAATGCCACTTCCAGATGGCTTTTAAATCCCTCCAGGTATGGGGATTCCACTACTGCCTTGGGCAGCCTGTACCAAGGCTAGACAGCCCCTTCAGGGAAGAATTTCCTGATTTTCCAAGCTCAACTTTCTCTGGCACAACTTGAGGTTATTCCCTCTTGTTCTGTCCCTTTTTCCCTGGGAAACAAGGCTGACCCCCACTAGGCTACAACCTCCTTCCACGTATTTGTAAAGAACAAGATTCTAAACACAGGAATATATCTATATATAACTAAATTTATTAAATAAATACAGCCCCATTCCAGCCTACAAAAAGGAAAATTAGTTTGGATTCAAGAGCCTGACAATGTGGGACAATACTGCCTAAATTCAGTCCCTCTTGGAGCCGATTTTTCTCTCCTTTTATTCTTGCACTGACCACACGGTGTCTCAGGAGCTTTCTTTTGGAGCAGGAGCATCACTGAGGGTGATGCTGCCAGAAGTGCAGCACCCAAGCACTCTGTCCTTCCCTGCCAGGGTCTCCAAGGCACACATCCAACCTCCCACACCGTCTGGAGAAGTGTTTTTTTAATCCAGCCACGGAATAGCATAATATTCATCACAACGGCACCTATTTACAAATATTTATATATGTATTTTTTTAGGGAAACATCTAAAAAGAAGAATATTTTCCCATACTGGCAATCCAATCACTACTTTTTCCCCCAATAAATAAATGCTTCCTTCTGCAGCCAAAAAAAAGGAAAAAACCCCAAAATCTCAGCTAAATTGTATGATTTTAAAAAGTGAAGCTGATTATGGCTCAACTGAGCTGAGTGCTGCTTCCTAGGTTGCACCAGTGGAGTTCAAGTAAAGAGCAAAGTGGGAAAATTAATATTGTTTTCCAAAATTATTTCAGTATGACCCCTCCAACATGCTAGTTTTGAAGCTAAAAATATGAACATGTGGAGTAATGTCATTATTAGATATAAAAGATATATATTACAGACATGCCATATAAAACTATATGGTATATTTTAATATAAAGAGTAAAGAATATACAATTTATTATTGTTTTATAATATAATTATATTATAAATCACATAATGTAAGTATATATCATGATGATTTAATTTATATAATGTAAAAGCCACACAAAAATCCATTTCTTCTGGCAGGTCAAGCCCTCAAAACTTGCTAGGTGCTGCCTCTGAACTAGTTTCTGCCACCCAGCCCATGTGCATATTCAAACAGTTTTTGGTGACATGCCCAGCAGCACCATGAGGAATGCAGCCCTGGGCTGGGCATCCCTGCACACCAGTGCCTCAGGATCAAGGATGCAAAGGAGTATCCCTAGCAGGAGAATCACTTCTTCACCAGATGATGCTTTATTGCTTTTGGGAGACTGATCCCAGCCTGGTCCTGCACCTATGGATTTTTTAGGGAGACAACACGAAAAAAAGGCCTCTCTCAGTCCCTGTGCCAAACTCAACTTCCCACTCTGGCATGTTTAAAGCTGGTGTTACCCCAAGGTTTTCAGAAGGGTGCATTTCCTCTGGAAGGGCTGGGATCAGTGCTCAACAGCAGACAAAGCAGCAGCAGGGAGAATTTCACCCCGAGCGCAGCAGAAGTCGCGCACGGATGAGCGCGGGGGCTCGTACTGCAAAGCAGGGGGAAATGTTAATAAAAAGCAGAGCTGCCGACCCCACCTATAATTTAATTTAAACCCCTGTATGTAATGTTTAACCTAGCAGGATCGCTTTTCCTAATAAACACGCTGCGTGCCAGGACTGCATAATGTAAATACAGGCAAAGCTCTTTTCAGGCTATTACCCATCTCCGGCAGCAGACGGGGAGAAACCCAATCCTCCCAATCCTCCCTGCCCCAGCAGCATCTCCGGGGAATGCAAGGGAGGCTTGTGGCTCCACCTGGAGCTGCTCAGAGGCTGGGGGAGTGAGGTGCTCTGTGGTGAAGCACCCCAGGGGGATGTGGCATGGGGAACACGAGCTGGGAGCTGGGCTGGAGGCTCGCTCCGACGGAGATCCACGCTCCGTGTGTGTGAATAACCTTAATGCAATTGCATTAGGAGAGCGATTAGGGCTCTGCGAGCTGTCACAACACAAATAATAGGAACAAATAATGTTAACCTTTCCAGCTGGAACAGTATCTCCTTGAGCACTCTGGGGTTGTCTTGGTGGGAAAGCCGAAATAGTTGCAGCTTTCTCTGGCGTTCTAGCAGGGTAGAACAGCAGACTAGAAGCTGAGCAGCCTTTGTTTAAGGAAAAAATAATTAATGAGCCGTTAAATGAAGTCCTGCTTGCTGCCATCAGATGTCCATGGGCAGCAGGAGGGGCAGATCCAGGTGCTTGTAGGGTCCTTGCTGGGGATGCGAGACCCCATCGATGTGGAGGGGAAGGGATCTGCCAGGGAGGTTGGGGCATTCCTCACCCAGGAAAATATATCCTCTCCATCTCCCCAGGAGATTTTCTCCTCCACAGTTCCTTAAATGCAGAAGTAATGCAAAGGATTGATTCATACCGAAATTCAATTTGGGAACCTCTGCTTCCCTGCACCCTCACTCCCAGGGGACCCCAAAAGGGACAATCTGAGATCGCAGCTCCCCAGTGAAGGCACCGTGGGTGCAAGTCCAATGCTTTCAGAAAGCATGGTATTCCCTCCCCCACGAGAGCAAAACACATAATGCAAGTGGCACACTCAGGAAATCCCAGAAGAAATCTGTTTCTACATCTCAATCACTCCACTTAGCTTAAAAATACACTTTTTCCTAAAAGAGAGCTCTTAAACCAGAGTAAGGACGAAAACAGCTCAGAAAACCCCACCCCAGACCAAACCCATTAGCTGCACTCTACTCAAAATCTTTCCAAACACATTTAAAAACAAATCAATATTTTAAAATATTAATTTTGCTCAGAGTGTTAAAGAAAGAAAAGACCCTCCAGCGCCCAGCTCTGCACAGGGTGACGCACAAGACCAGATTTCACCAGTGGTGTTGGGGGACTGCACTGTTGGGTGAGTTTTTTGATTTTTTTTCCTTGGAAGAAGTCCCCCTGCCCCTGTGCCCTGTATTTAGAAGCTGCTGAGTACATGGGGGATTTCAAAACTATCAGGTTTAGTCCTGCATTAGTAATGGGTCATGCTAGACCAGCTCTGTGTGGAGTTTTTAACCTCTACCACGCTGACATAACCTGTCTGGCTTGGGCATCAGTACCAGCATCGCTCTGTGCCTCAGTTTCCCCAACAAAGCGAACAGTGCTGCCCTTTCCTATAAAGGACTTTGGGTCTGGGAGGGCTCAGCTCTATTACTCCTGTTAAAGGGGAGGTGTCAGTGATAGATCTAACCAGGCTATTTCCCCATCAGCAATTAGCACCCACAGCAGCACACACAAGAGAGCAATGGGCACCAAGGGATGGGACTGGCCAGGCTGAGATGCCACCACACACCACACAGAGACAACAGCCCAGTGCTGATCTGGGGAATGCAGCACTAGCAGGAGCCAGATCCAAATTCCTGCAGGCAGGAATTATCACCATGCAGTGGCCTTTCCCCTGCAAATACCAGGGTGAGCTGGCTCACGTCGCACATGCCTGCCCGAGGCACGATGCTCCCCGCATTATAATATGCTGTCTGCTGCGTTAATGGAGGGGAGCATGGAAATTTATTTTCAGGTCAAATTCTCATCATCTGCATATCTTCCATTCGAATATTATCATAGGGACAGGAGAAGAAAAGACAGGCTGAATGCAGGAGCACCCCAGGTGTCCGGCCATTGTCAGGAGCTCGCCTCTGCCTACTGTGCAGATTATTTTCCTCTGGTTTTCTCACCCCAGCTTAATAGGGCTCTCTCTCTCACATGCAGCCAGAAGCTGAAATACCATGCTCTTGTCAGAAAGCTTTATTATTATGGTAAAGATTGTTCTCATTAGATATTAATTATACTCAGCAAGAGCAGGTCCAGGAATCTATTTGTCTCCGCTCACCGATTAAATTTGCCCAGCTTTGCAGAGCATGGTTTCAGCCTGGAACATTAGATTTGCACAGCTAAATACAACTTGGCATGAGAAGTTGCAGCTGCCCCATTTCTGGAAGTGTCCCAGGCCAGGTTGGACAGGGCTGGGAGCAATCTGGAATAGTGGAAGGTGCCCCTGCCCATGGCTGGGTGTGGGACTGGATGAACTCTAAAGATGTTTCCAACCCAAACCATTCCATGATTCTGTGAGTCCAACTGTTCCCTCAGCAGTGCCAAGTCCACCAAACCATGTCCCCAGGCATCACATTTACACATCTTTTAAATCCCTCCAGGGATGGGGACTCCTGCACTGCCCTGGACAGACTGTTACAGTGCTTTGCGTTAAGAAATTGTTCCTAATATCCAATCCAAACCTCCACTGGTGAAGTCTGAGGATGTTTCCCCTTGTCCTGTCATTTGTTACTTTGGGGAAGAGACCAAGACCCCAACTGCACTACTGACACATAATAATTAGGGCCACTCCAGCCCTAAAAAGCCTAGATACTGTCATGTCCAAACATGTGCAACTTGGTTGTGGTCTACACTGATGCCAAAATGTGCAAACCCAAACTAATTACATCCTGTGGCTAAATGGCCCTCCCAACTCAATGCATCTCTCAGCACATTAGAGATGAAGCCTCCTTGGCTGTTTGACCATCTGTTTTCCAGCTCACTCTGGTCCCACTGTGGTGAACTCTGGTGGGGTTGAAAATATCCTGTTACTTATTTAAGCTTTTGTCCAGCAACAGGATGGATTCAGTGAGCTATGGATGTCATCCACAACCCACAAAAATCAGTAGATTCTTCTTCTTCCTCCACCCTCCCTTCCTCNTTTTTTTTTTTTTTTTTTTTTTCTGAAAGGATAGAGATCTTGCCCTAATTTTATTTTGGGAAAAAAACCCCAAAACTCTAACGAGTTTTCTCTAATGAGTAGCTGAGAAATCAGTCATGGGTTATGAAGTGGCCCCTCCTGCCACCACCCCACTCCCCACACACAGCAGAGGTGACCAACACACACCTGGTAAAGCGAACTTCACAGATATTGCACATATAGGGCTTCTCCCCCGTGTGGGTCCTCATGTGCCTGGGCAGCTTGCCGGCTCCCATAATGACTTTGTTACAGATGGGACACTGCTGGGATGCCTTGGGCTTTATTTTCCTCTCTTCCTCCAGGGGCCATGGGGGAAAAACTCCTCCGAACTGGGTAGCACTTAAGAAATTGAGATAAGCACTGTAGTCAGTCTCTGCCTTAATATGCCCTAAGGGAGCTGCTGGGGTGTTGGCAAACATGTCCTTGAAGAAGTCATTAGGAAAAGGAGGCGGAGGCAGGTCTTCCTTCTCCTCCTCTTCCTTGATCTTCCTCTTTTTGATCACCAGATCCAAAGGACCATTATCTACTTGTGGCTCCTCCAGCTGGGAGAAGGAGTTGAAGTCACCGTTCCACAGATGGGGGAAGAAGCTGGGGGCGAAAGGAGACAGAGCTGGCCTCCTTTCTGGGATGTCTGCCTTAGGGTACAAGTTTTCACTCAGCAAGGACTCTATGGAGAAGTCTCGTATCATGCCCAAGTGTCCAGAGGAGTTACTGGCTGGGAAGTGATTTGGAAAATCTTTAGGCGCTTCTGTATAAGCTTCTTCGGTGAGATCGGACTCAGAAGGGCTTTGGTGGCAGCTTACTTCTTGTACATCAGCTAGGTTCTCCTGACTGACAAAATCTTCCACTTCCTCCTCCTCCTCTTCCTCCTCATCTTCATCTTCGTCTTCATCATCATCGTCGTCCTCTTTGTCATCCTCCTCCTCGGCCTCTCTGTTGGGCTCCATGATTTCAAGGCATACGTTGATGATGCTCTGGATCTCCAGCATCTTGGCAGCACTGAGGATGTGCTTGACGTTTGAGGTGGTGATGGTGAGGGTTGAGGTGTAGGCAAACTCCAGGATGGCAGAAAGTGCTTCAGGCTTGACAAAGTCAATCTCGTAAACATAGGGCTGGTCTGTTAAAGTGCCGGTAGTGAAGAGTTTTTTGAAGTACTTGCTGCAGGCAGCCAGGACGGAGCGGTGGGTGCGGTACTCCTGGTCCTGGACGATGAGGATGACATCGCACAGGAGCCCGTCGTGCCGCTGCTCATTCAAACCACACAGGACCTCGCTGCTGTGGTTTGGGAATGGGATCCCAATAAGATCTTCAATGCCATTGGCCATATTCTCATTTAGTGCCCTAGGACAAAGCACAGGCAGCAGAGCATTAGCAGGGGATTCCCAATGGATAATGCCAAAACTGTGCTGCCTTCTCCCAGAGTCCTTCCCTCCTCTACCTCACCTGCCATTACCTCCTGCTCACATTTTCTCAGTGTCTCTCTAGGCCACAAGCTCCTTCCAGATCCTCTGTGACTGAACCTCTGCTTCCGTCCTCATCTCTTAATTTTCTTCTTTGTCCTCATCCTTCTTGATCCCCACAGTGTTACCTTTTCATAACCACCACAAGCTCCCTCTTTTCTTTCACACCTCTCCCCCAGGAACCTTGTGCAATGACTCTCTCCCCATCCCACTTCTATCACATCCTCCTGGAGCCAACATTGTTCCAGGTACATGTAGGATTTGCCCTGCCAGGAGCTATGTGGGGAAAGTGTGATGCTGTATTGCTTCACACTGCCAAGAGCCAGCACCTACACTGCTTGAACAAGATGAGCCAGGGAGTGCCCATCTCATCTACAGGATTGTTTTTGGGAATGGTACAACAGGACATCCCAGAGAGAAGGGTCATGGCTTCCTGCTGCAGCAGGAGATGATCCTTATGGATCTTCAGTTCTGCTACTTCATGCCTGGAAGTTACAGCATGTCACCTCACATGGGGACAAGCCATGTAGGGATGTCTTCCTGAGCGATCTGGGAATGGGGAGGAAAGCAAGGATTTGTGTCACAGTGTGCACCTAAACACACAGAGGAAGACAACAGGTAGCAAGGACCTGACCAGACACAGATTGTTGTCAACTATCTCTTCCCATGAGCTGAGCTTTCTCCATTCCCAATCCTGCTTGGACTTGACAGCATGGTATCAAAATGCCCTGTGCATCTGGCAGATATCTTACTCTACTAGAGCAGCTTTAGCTTCAAAGGAAAACTCGGAAGCAAAAAGCCCACACCCAAGAGGAAAACCTAATTTTTTTTCTTTTTTTGCCATTTTTTAATCTGTAAGATGTTTCCTCTTTCACATAGCTCCAGTAGCCCTTCCACATGAGAAATCCCAGGAAAGGAAAGCGATTTCCTCCAGCAGGCGACGAATACATTAATCCCCTCACAGACAGAATACATCAAACAGACAGAATAACTTTGAATACACTAACCCTTGGAAACCCCCAGGACACAGAGCATGTGTTCAGGCAGTGTCACCTCTACCAGCCCTGGCCCTGCTGCAGGTAGACACTTGGTTCACAGCCGAGGGACAGAGCACTTAGTCTCCAGGAGAGCTCAGGGCACGTGAAAGCAAACCTGCAGCCCCACTCCATCCCTTCTGCAAGGCTGACACCATCAGGCAGGTTCCCCAATTCCACACCACCCCACCTCACCTCTGGAACTCTCCTGAGATCCACTGCCATGTCCTGGGTGTCCTTCCCTGCCCAGTTTTTGGCTCTGCTGATTCCAAACCTCCTTCCAAACCACCAGCAGGGATCTGGAATACCTCAGCTGGCTCCCACCTCCCCAGCTGCCTCAGGGATGGAAAGAACCTGGTCTGATGGAGGCTGTCCATGCAAACCTGTGCTTCACCTTGGCCAGCAACCCTTGGGGAAGCCTGGGGGGGCCGGTAAAGGGGATCAGACTCTGCAGGAAACATTCCCGTGGGAAAAGGAACGCTGTCTCCCTTTTCCTCCCTCCCCAGGGAGACCTTGCAGGTATCTCCCCCACACCTAATCAGCACTGCCAAAAACGGGTGTGTGGGAGAGTGAAGGTCTCTGAGGATGGTGCAACACAGAGGGAGGTGAAGGAAGGGGATAAACAGGGATAGGGGACAGCTGTCCGTGGCCAGTGAAGCCTCACAGGGGCTGGAGGGCAGCTCCAGCCATGGGAAGCCCTCACCAGCCACCTCCCCTTGCCCAGAGCTGGGCAGAGGAAGCAGGAATTACACTCAGCCCCAGCCACCGACATTTTCAGCAGAGGGAGGACGCTCCAGCCCCACATCCCACTGTGTGCCCATTACCTCCACGCTAATTACATCTGTTGTCTGAAACAAATTGATTCATTACAGTGTGCTGTGCTTAACCATGTTAACCAGCAACGCTCCTCTGCGATCCTGACCAGCTCCGTATCAAATCCTCCTTGAAAATCGCCGATAAATGACAGTAAATCCAATACCTTCTCCAAATGGAGTGTAAGATAATAAATAACCCCTGAGCCAGGGAGGAAAAGACAGCTTCCTTTCTAGGGCTTTGTATCCCGAATAATAAGCGTGAGCAATTAAATTTCTATTGCTGTTTTTATCATCTACTCATTTATTTTTGTTTGGAAGGAGCCTGAGTGTTAAAGGAGCTTCTTGCATGAAGGAACCTGTCTTCCTATTTTGATCTTTCACTGCCAGATCACCCTAAGTGCCAAAAATCAGAGCAGCAGAATATTAGACTACCCTGAGAAATGTTTTTACAGAGGGTTTTTTCTGGACACTAAGCTTCATTCTCCTTAATTAGTGGATTATTTGCTCAACAGCAAGAAAAAATAGAATTGGGAGATTCGGGTGTGATTATATACATAGTTACATATAATTTATATGTATAAAATACATTAAAAATTATTGGGTGGTGGTGGAAATCAGCTGCTTTTCGTTTTTTATCTCCCCCTGGTCCTCCTGAGATGTGGCTCTGTTAACTGCAGCATTTAGGCAAGCTGATAACTTTACAGGATGCTGGCAAAATTGAAGGTGATTCATGTCATTTAAACCGGGGGTGAGGGGGGAGAGGGAGAGAAACAGCCCATTCATTTGCATACATTTGCATTTTTTAAACTCTCAGGGTGGTTTGACAGCTCTGGAGCTCAGCGAGCTTGAGAAATGACCTTATGGTTCCCATGCCCCCGGGGAGGTTGATGGCCAGAGGCTGGAAGTGTGCTGAGGCTGACGTTTTCCTTCCTTCCCCTCCCTCCTCTCCCTCCTCCTGTGCTCCCCCCTTCCCATCCCCAAGCCAAGGGTGGGGTCCTCAATAATAACAGGCTTAAAAATAGCATCTGATGGTGACAAATGTCACCAGTGCATGCACACACACACACACATGCAAATGCTGGGCAGACGACATGGAGTTAAACAGCAAAATCCCATTTTATAATAGAAAATTACAGCATTGTTAAAATAAACTGGAGGGAGATGGTGGAAAGGGTGGAGGGCACCTAAAATAAACGTATTCTGCAGATGACGTTGTGAAAAATTGCATTTATGGCCATGTTAAAACTCATTCATTACTTTTTTGCCAAGAAAGCCCTACTTATGAAAAGATGATGGTGGGATACTGGACTGCTTCCCTCACATTCTGCCAACAGATTCAGACACCTGAAGCTGCAACAGGAAAAAAGAGGGGTTGGGGGAGCTAAGCTTTGTTCCCTTTTTGGATGAAAAATGCCAGATACAAGCCAGGGACTACAGCAATGTCATAAACCACCTGCAACATTCACTGCCTGAGTGACCCAAAGCTCATCCAGGCTCTCTGCTGCTCTAAAACCCCTTCTATTAAAAAAAAAAAAATAATTAAAATAATCTTTTTTCTCCAACTTCACTCTAATACTGAAACATCTCAGCATCTCCAAACCAGCAATGTAGAACTGAAATATCAGAGACAGGAGAAATGCTCGTTTTAGCACCGTGGCAAGTAAAAACCAGAAGTACACCCAACAGATTATAAAGACATATGCAGAGAAAATAGATAAAGCAAACTCATAATGCCTCTGCTCGTTTGTAGGAGTGGAAACGGAGCAGTGACGGAGCTCACTGGGATGATGTGCCAGCCCTGGGGAGGGACAGGATCCTGCCCCCAGGTCTCAGTATTGCCCAATGGCAGGAGCAAGAGACCCGGTGACCTGTGAGGGCTCTTCACCAGCACTTCCCTTTCCCATCTCCTTCCTCAGCCCCGGTGACAACGCCCTGAAAAGCCAAGCCCTTGGAGGAGATAAAGGCTGCCAGGGAGAGCCCAGGCTTGTGCAAGGTGTGGCTGCTGGTTCAGGGCTGTGTCAGGGATGGGGGATGTCCCCTCCCCATCCATGGGGACAGTGCTTCACAACCTGAGCCTTGGCTGGGAGATTGCAATTTTGGCTTTCCTTTGTATGTTGGCACGTAGTATAATTGCTGTAGCACAAAGTGTTTCAATATTTTAATACTCTAATATTTGAATCTATTAATATCTCTGTACATTAATATTTTATTATTTGTGTATTTTATATATTTATAATTTTGCATTAATATTGTATATATTCATATTTTATGTGTTTTTATTTTGTATTTTGATATTTGCATCTTGATTTTCTGAGCGTCTCCCTTTCAAATGTGCATTGCTTGGCCTTCTCTTTGCTATGATTTTCCCTCAGGAAAGTGCTGGCTCCTGACTGTGTTTCTTTTTTCTGTGCCTACAGTGACTCTCTGTGGGAGTGCCCCCCCAAAGATATGGGGGTGCCCCAGGGCAAGCAGGGGATGCAAAGCAGCTGCCCCCCCATGCCAGGCTCATTCTGCATTCAGCACAGCGGAGGAAGGAGCCTGAGGCTCTGGCTGATCTCTGCCTGCTCCTGGTGTCAAAATGTCATTTTTCCAGGAAAAACAAGGTGTCTCCAGTTCTTCCCTTCACCCTGCCTGTGTGTGTAGAGGGATTAAGAGTGCAAGGCCAGGGGCAAGGCTTGGGGTTGAACATCCCTGACCACTGCTCCCCCATCCCAGCCAGCTGCTGCCCACCCCTGCTCCTGAGCATCCCTTGGCTCTTGCTGACACAAAACCCCTGGAGGAATTCAGCTTTACCCCTGAAGCATGAGACCACCCAGCAAAGCATCCCAGAAGTGTCAGAACCAGGCTTTGTGGTGCTGAGGATGCCAGGCCACCCCAGGCTGCTGACCCTGTCAGGAGAGGGAGTCAGAGAACCACAGAATAAATCTCAGTAGGGTCTGGGCTGGAAAAGATCTTACAGCTCATCTCCTTCCATTCCCTACCATGGGAAGGGACACCTTCCACTATCCTAAGTTGCTCCAAGCCACATCCAAGCCGTGAACACTTCTAAGGATGGGAGAGTCAGTAGGAGATCTCAACACCTTTATTTTCTACCATCACCTCCTCAGCCCGGGGCACTCATCACCCTGAGGCTCAGATGCTTTGGCTCTGCTGCTCTGCTACCTGCACCTCTTTCCCAATCCCTGCTCCAGGCTGCAGGAGTGGAGGCAGCAGACAGGGTGGGCTGGCTGCTCTCCCTCTGCATCCACCCATGGTCCTGTCTGTGCAGACCTGCCTGCTACATCCATCAGCCCATAAATATATCTGGGTTATTTTTCCCCCCAGTTTTATTTGTGCCTCTTCATAATGAGGCAATTAAGATGTGCATGTGAGATCACAGTCATCTGTCAAAATATTACAGCTACTTTCATTGGGATATACTGGCCAGTGATTGATAACTCCTGCTCCTGTTACTTGGTGGAAAAACACTGGCACAGGTTGCCCAGAGAAGAAGTGGCTGCCCCTGGATCCCTGGAAGTTCCCAAGACCAGGCTGGATGGGGCTTGGGGCTACCTGGGCTAGTGAAAGGTGTCCCTGCCCGTGGCAGGGGGCTTGGACACAATGGTCACTTCAAACCCAAACCAAACTAGGATTCTGTTTTGGTGGCATAGGGATGCTGAGGCTCTGTTCTTGCATCCACCAACTGCTTCATGACCTTGAGCAAGTCCCTTGTGTAAATGTCCCTGAGTAAAGCCACCCACACTGACACCCCATTCTAAGCCAGCCCCACTGCCTTGGCTAAGCACTTCACTCCAACTTGGAAGACCAAGAACTACTTGGGATACCCAAATGCCTATTTGGTGGCAGGCAGAGAGGCAGGATTATCGTTTTATTTGAAAAAGAAGGAAGGTGTAAAACCTAAAAAAGGTAAGTATTGCCTTTATATTTATTCCTTACTATAGGGGCACACCTCCCCTCTGAACATCTTGTCTCCAGAAGAACATGTTATTAAACCACCCACCCCAGCAGCAAGCGTTTCTGCCCTCCAGCAGGAAGGTGGGGCAGAGAGCTCCTCACCTTTCAATCACTTCCCTGGGATGCCTGGAACAGTGGGGAAAACGTGGCGACATCAACCACTGCCTCCCTTGCAAGGAAATCACCAGGGTTCTGAGGGACACCATCCCCTCTGCAGACCCAGAGCTGGTTCTGTGGGAGGGAACCACCCCACAGCAACACCACCAGGGTTTTACTGCTGGGTTGGGCACCCACCCCAGCCTCCAGGAACTGTGACCAGTCTGGGAGACACAGGGTTGAGCTGGGAAAGTTGGGGGTGTTTGGCTTTTAGTTGAGCTGATCCACACGAAAATGAGGATCTCGCCAAGAACTCATGGGTTTTTTGCTTGGATCTGGACAGAGCAGAAGAGGGAAGATGTTTCCAAAGTGATGCTTTGGCGAGGAAGGATGCACAGAAGGTGGCATTCTTCTTGGAAGAAGCCCTGGCAGCAGGGATGGGGAGGGAGCCCCGTGGGTGGGCACAGAGGTGGCATCACCCCCACGTCTCCTGGCAAGGGAGCAGCTCTGTCAGTGGAACAGGTCAGCACAATTTAAAGGGATACTCCGTGGCACACCAGTGGCAGAAGCCAAGCAGAGTCCCCACGATGCTGACACAGATGGAGACCTCCCTCTGATGCCAGGAGGAGAGGGCTGGCCAAGGAGCCCAGCCCTCCACAGGATGCATGAGATGGAAGAGCCCCAGAAGTCGAGCATGGTTTGATCACATAATTAAAGTGGTTAGGTTTCGGGGAGTGAAATCACAGGGGTGACCTTCACCCTGGTATTTCTTCATTACTTACTGAACTTGTCAGTATTCCTACTAATCTCTGAACAAAATCCTTTGGCAAACAAGGATTCATCCTTACCAGCATCTGGCTGGTAAGTTGAGCCCAGGTGAACTATTTATATTTGCACATACTATATAAAACTGACCTTTTTTTCAGCTGGAACTATTATCTTCCTACAAGCAGGCCACAAAAAAGCCATACTCACTGAAGTCCCATCAAGGAGTCCAAAATAAAAGGTGCTTTACAAACATCTCCAGACCTACCAGTGATCCCAACAACCCCTTCTCTTCCCAGTTTTCCAAAATCCATGCAGGAGTTTATCCAGCCAAGCAGATCAGGGGCACGTTAGTACTGGAGATACTTGCTGGATATCTCTGGTACAACACCACTTGGGAAGCTCCACAAGGACTATTTGCTTAGGGAGGTGGTGACAGGTGCCACTCATTTGCTCACCAGGATGTGGAGACTGACACAGCTCCTGTGCCCTGTGTGAATCCATCTCAGGGAATTTTTAAAGACTCCTTACACATCACAGCAAATATACACCTGTCAACAAATCCATCCCTGTAGGTTAATTCCAGGTACCCAGAGCCTACATGAAGTACTCTGTACTTCATCAACTTTGTTTACACACAGATATGATCTGGCAAAATTGCAAATTATGAATCAAATCGCCCCTCAGCATGCTGAACAGCTGGGTGCTGCTGGCTGTAATGGCAATTTGCTGCTGCTCCATGACCACCAGGACCTGACTCTGGTCCATGTAAGGCCAGATTTTCTGTCCTCAGCTCCTCTCTGGGGAGGAACATGTGGCTCAAGTTGAGCTCTTGGGTGGCACACGCCGATGAACAGGCTGAGCTCATGGCAGAGTGCTGGAACTACCTGCTCTTAAAGGTCCCTTCCAACCCAAACCACTCTGTGATTCTATGATCGCAACACCAAGTCCCATGCCACTCCCATTTCCTTGGAGCCAGTTCCAAGCCCCAGATAAACACCAACATGAGCCTTGTCAGGGCCAGAATAGAGGTCAATGCCTCCTGTAATTGAAGGGCCATGTTTGCACTTAGGCTTCCTTTTCCCACTTTCTTCAAATTGCCCATCACGCTGCCCAGTTTCAGAATTTATACAAAACTCCAAAATCAGGAGCTCCAGGTCACTTCTGGGTGGCAGCCTGATGAAGTCTGCAGGCTGCATGACAAATGCCATCTGATGTGCTGAGCAGGCCTTGGCAAAGGGGCATCCTGGTGATAAATGGTCAAATAAACATAAACAATTAGTGGAGCTACATCAGAGGCACCGCCTGGCTCCAGATGGTGTTTTGAGGGCTTCATCCACGCACAAAGCAGGGGCAAATTAATTAACCACAGCATCAAGGCAGGTACCAGAATACAGAATTTTCACATCTTTTCACATTCAGTCTTTTCTTGTAGCCTTGTCCCCCTCATTCAAGCATTTCCTTGGAGTAATGGAGCTTGAGGGGATGGTGCTCTGGGCATCAGCTCCTCTCTTCTGAGGCTTCAGTAAGTTCTGCAAGGCTGAAGATGCTCAGTATCCTTTTTTTTTTTTCTCCTTGAAACCTTTAGTGGGCCCTGTCTACACAGCTCTGTGTAGCCTTGATGGTCTCCTGGCCATGCTGCTGGCACAGGCAATGGTGTTGGGTGAGTATTTCTCTCCCCACCGAAATCTATATGCACACACACTTAAAACACGTGTGGGAGGGGGGAATATGTTAAGTGAAACAGGAGAGTTTCCAGGCATCCTCTGCAACCACCCCACTCTCATGGAAACTCATTCACACTTCAAGTGACGCTCTCCCCCTCCCACACCACCAAAATGAGGAAGAAAAGAGAGAGAAAGAGGAAAATCCCCACCAGAGACACATCCATGCCAGGGTCTGGCTGAACATGGTGCCCCCAGCAGCTCTGGCATGACACAGATGAAGGTCCATGAGGTATGTGACATTGCTGGTGGCAATTTATTGCACATATGTGGGCAGCCACTCTCCTCCAAAACTTTCCCATTGTGCCCAGATCCTGCTACAGGGACTGATACAGGATATACATATAAATATATATAAATACATAGGGTACATCCCTATTAACACAAAACATTACAATCCAATGAGCACATCAGTAGTAGGTACCTCCTTCCAGCACGGCCTTAAAAATAGCCAAAAAAGCCATTTCCTCCCATTCTGAACTCTCCTGGGAAAACATGCTGGCCCCTTCACTCTCTCTCGTCCTGTTCTTCTTCAGAGCCAGAAAAATGAAAAGAAATTTTTAAAAAAGGCTCCTATTGAATGGCCTGCACACACTGGGTGGGTTTGCTTCCTGACAAAAAAACCCAAAAAAACAACAACAAAAAAAAACCCCCAACAACCAACCAACAACAAAAAAAAAAAAACCACCCCAACCAACCACGGCGGAAAAATGTGCCCAGCTTAACCATGGAAAACTGGTTTGGCTGGCGTCCCTCCGGAGTGGACAGGATTGCGAGGGACTTGGACTCGGATCCGGGTGAGGCTGTCACCAGCCTGCATGAAAACACGGCTCCAAAATAAATACATTTTTTGAGGACTCCAAAAAAGCAGAGCCCAAAGGATGGGGATCCAGCTTCCCCTTCTCCTCTCCCCTCCTCCCTCGCCCCCAGAGAGAAAGCCACCAACGGGAGGACTTTGGGAATAAAAATAAAAGGGTCAGAGCGCTCGCACATTAAATCAGAAGCAGATGTGTGCCTGCTCGCCAGCCTGAGTCACCGCGGGAGGGTGGGGAAGGGGGGGTTATCGCTATTTTGGTGCTGGGTGTGGGGTACAGAAAACAATGTGAGGAGAAGGCGGTGCAGTGTTTGAGCAGGCTTAATATCGGCCTGGGAGCAGGTACAGGCAGGCTCCAGCCGCAGTGGGGTGGGAAGCTCAGCTCGGCGGTGGCATTGGCAAAGGCTGTGCCCCATCCCCTGCCCGGGCAGGACTGCTGCTCCAGACCCTGCCCAGGCTCCCTGGCAGCATCACTGGGCATCCCCAGTGGCACACATCCCTTTTGGGGGGGTTTCTTGCTGATCTCCATTAGTATCAGCCCTCCAGGAGGAGCACCCAATCATCTCCATGTGATGGCCAAGATGCTGCTGGGCCTTGAGGTGTCTCCAGAGAGAGGCAGGAGCTTCATCCTTTCTCTGAGGAGGACAACCTCAGCAGCTCAGCACCCCTTTAAAGCCTACTTGCTTTGGGTCAAGTCCCATAAGTCAAGCTTGGCTTCTCCCTTCAGCTCCCACTGTGCCCTGCGCTGCTGACACCGTGTTGCTGTTCATTAGGCTCAAAATCCCACAGGTATTTAGGAGAAAGGTACCTCCGATTGGTCTATTTAACTCTGGCATAACTCAAAATATTCTATTCCTGCTCGACTCTCTTGAGAGCCCTTGCAGCCTCATTGGTTTGTAATTGCTATTTCAGTCCCAGAGCTCTAAACACACGAGCTCCCGTGCTATGGCTGGGCCAGAAGAGTTCCCACACAGACATGAGGTGGCTTTTGGAGAGGTGTGTTCATGGAAGGTGTCTCTGCAGAGCATCTCATCCTGCAGTGGCAATCCAGCTTGCAAAGACACAGTCCCTCCAGCACCACCAGCCCATCATCTGAACCATGGGCAGAAGGACAGTCCGGGGCTTGTATGGCGGTGTCACAGTCAAACGCAACACGGGATGAAAATTCAATACCCTGGTTCAAGAAGAGACCAGAGAGACACAGATGTTACCTGTGAGTGTCTCTTCTGAGTCACCTACAGGCCTTGCCCCACCACAGAGGGGAGTGAGACAGAGTAGATGAATATTGCATCTTCCAGTTTTTGAATATTGCATCTCCCCATCCTTTTCTGTCCCGAAGAGGAGATCCATCCATGGAAACAAGAGGAGATGGCTTTACACAGGAAGAGTGGAGATTCAGACTAGCTAGGAGGAAGAAACTCTTATGATGAGGATGGTAAAACACAGGCACAGGTTGCCCAGAGAAGCTGTGGCTGCCCCATCCCTGAAAACATTCCAGTCCAGATGGGACACGACTTGGAGCAACCCAGTTTAGTGAAAGGTGTCCCTGCCCAGGGCAGAGGTCTGTAATGAGATAACCTTCAAAAGTCACTTCCAATCCAAGCCATCTGATGATTCTGTAGTCCCATGACCATTTTTTCTGCAAGCCATCAATGTCCTGGCCACGATGAAGCCCCAGTGAGATGCATCATGTCCTAACTCTTAAGCTGGGAATTTCTAGTAGAAATACTGCCAGGTTTCAGCATAGGATGGTCAGGGAAGGGGACTTTCATCCAGACTTTTTATATGTAAACCAACCATCTAATGAGCTCTCTGAAGACCACAGGTAATATATGGGCATACCCTCACAGCGTGGCCCAAGAACCAAATATCCAGAGGCAACTCCCTGTCTTCCAGGGGTGATTTAATCCAGTGCTCAAGGTTACTGAGTAATTTAACTGAAGATATAGGGTCAGATTCAGATTTCATTTGTATCTCAGCTCTTTCTGTGTGCAAAGTCCCTGGTTCCTCTGCCAACCTGGCTGCAAGCTAAACAGCAGCTGAGTCCTCAGCTCCTGCAAAGCCTCACCCGCCTGAGCAATCCGTGTGATCCGGCGGGGCCCACCCATGCCCAGCTTGGTAAATATAGTCAAAGCTGGTGGAGGACCAACAGAAAAAAAAACATTTGAACTCTCCGTGGAAGAAGGAAAAGAAAAATACCCACTGCTTAGATGTTTCGCCTAAGCACATGGAAAAAAAATAATACTGAAAATCAGCGGGATTAACTTTTTTTAACCGATGCTTCTGCAAGCAAGAGGGGTCTGCAGGATCAAGTCCCTCATCAGGCAAGTCCTACGTCCCAGCTGACTCTCTGCACATGCCAACTCACAGTCTGATCTGATTTAAACCAGCTGAGTTGTAAATGAGGCTTATAATGGAATTGGCAAATGACCCTTCAATACAGCATCACAAACCGACAGCACTCAAAAATAACCAGGGGTCGAGTCAGGACTCAGCTCTGGGCCAAGGGTGAGTGCAGGACCTGGGGTGCATCATGCCACAGGCTATGAAACACCCCAAGCAAGCAGGGAGAACTCCCAGCCTCTCCCCTCTTTAGAGGGGTGATCCTTCCAAAACAACAACAAAATAAAACAACAAATAGGGAAAAGGAGGGGAAAATGCAGCCCTGACATGTAGAGAGACAGTCTCGCCTGTTTGTGTTGGCCTATACTGAACTCCAGGCAGTTTCCAACTGGAACCCAGAAATGCTGATGGTGTTTGGAGTCTGTCTCCATCCCTCCCATGACGTGAAGAGGCATTCAGGATGATGGGCTAGGATGTTGGTATTTTTTTTTCCCCTAACAACTATATTTACTGTTACATTTTGAACTCCCCATGCTGTCATTACAATGTCAGATGAAATTACATATGTGATAACCATAACACTGACACATGCACAAGTTCACAAAGGCTTTACAAGGAAACAGCTTTAAGGGAAGAGAGAAGCTGCTCACATGCCTCAACTCAAAGGGGATGTCCAAAGGAGTCTTTGAATTACAGGGCACAGCCTACAGCCTCAACTTGGCCTTGCTGGAACTGAATTACATTTTTGGGGTGCTTTCCTATTTATCCTAATATAATTCTGGATTGACTCCAGGGATTTAACGGAAGTTGTTCTGGATTTGCACTAGCACAAAGAGGATGAGGATGTTACAGTGGTCTGCAGGACAGACTTGCAGGGTGATCTGAATCGGGATTCTGTGCTGGAGCCACTGTGAAGGTCACAAATCCTAGAATGGTTTGGAGGAACTTCTATTAGACCAGGGTGCTCCAGGCCCCATCTAACATGATCTAGAACACTTCCAGGGATGGGATATGGAAGTGCAGAATGAAGACAGCTACACCACTGAAAAAACATCTTTAACTGAGGTAGATGATCCCCTTTCCCACATATGCCCCTACAGAGCACTACAAGACTGAGGACAGATGCCCTCTTCTGATCCGAGATATGCTAGAGCCATAAGAATGAAACCCCAGCTTCTCACCCACTACTAGCCCAGAGGTAACTGCTCCACAAAGTTCAGCCTTTAAGGTGTTAAGAAAATCCCAATCTCTGCTAGGAAAAAGCAGCAATCAGATTTCTTCCAACTGCTATGGACAGTTGGGTGAAGATAACTTGGCCGGTGCTCCTGGAGCATGGTTCCAGCAGCAAACTCCAGAAGAGAGGCATATCTTCCACTGGCACAGCTGGGCGTGTAAGGCAACATCTGTACAGCTCTGACTGCATCTGCTTAGGGGGAAATGGCACAAATTTGGCTAGGTTGGTCCAGTTAAAGTGCTGCAACTTCCAGAGAAACCAAAACGATGTTACACATCAACCTTGCAGTGCATTGTGACACATTGAGACAGACTGAAAAGTTGGGGATGCTCAGCTGCACAAGAGAAGGCTCCAGGGAGAGCTCAGAGCCCCTGGCAGGGCCTCAGGGGGCTCCAGGAGAGCTGCACAGGGACTGGGGACAAGGCATGCAGGGACAGGACACAGGCAATGGCTTCCAC
>PYHW01009372.1:6064855-6079479 GCA_013186435.1 Turdus rufiventris
GGAGGGTGGGCAGGCCCTGGCACAGGGTGCCCAGAGCAGCTGGGGCTGCCCCTGGATCCCTGGAGTGTCCAAGGCCAGGCTGGATGGGACTAGTGGAAGGTGTCCCTGCCCATGGCAGAGCCTGGCTTTAAAAGCCCCTTCCCACCCAAACCAATGTTTGACTCCATGGAGACCCAGTGGAGGCTGTTGTGCCCTCTCTGGGCTTCCCAAAACTCTAAGCCAGCCCTGTTCACATGCACTACCAGGCACGGGTTTTGTCACATGTTCCCCAGGATGGACCCACCCCACTGCCATGCCACCCCTCACAGAAGGTGAATGCACCCCAAAGCAGCCTCCTCTCCCTGCCCTTTGCACAGGGGGGTCATGGGGACAGCTCCCCTGTGAATGGGGACAATGCCACACTCCCTCCTCTGTCATGCAGGCAACACAATTCTAAGATCTTATGCCCATCTTGACTCCAGACCACAAATAAAAATTATTATCTTTGCGAGCAAGCAGGGATGGGCAGTGAGGCTCACGGTTGCCTCCACAGTCCAGTTTAATAATTCTCACTTTTGCCAACTCCTGCTGTTCAGACAGTGTCTGCCCTGTCTGCACAGCAGAAACACACCCCCAAGAACCCTGCTCCAGTCCTAAAAGACTTCTTTCTCCTCTGACCTTCACCATGGGCAGACTGGACCTCTGCTCTTCAGGTGCATTTGAGTGAATTGGATTTGAGTGCATTGGAGAAAGACCCATTGAGAACAAAGAAGAGACTGCTTGTGGAAACACATGCTGAAATTAGAAAATGAAATAAACAGCTAGTTCTAAAAGAGAAAACTCCTGCCATAAAGTACATTTTGAGAGGGGGAAAAGGGAAAGAAATGGTTGTGCACTGCCCTGCTTTGCTAAACAGGCAGATGGGACCAGTATTTCTCTTCTGAAACTTTAATGGAAGGATATGATTCTGCTGCAAGCATATTTTATATGCCTGGCGATTAAAGAGGAAGGAAAGGGCATAATTTATAGAATTGTGAAACACAGAGGATAGCTTTCTGGCTGCAATGTTTCTTTATTTTCTTGTTATTCCTCTTATTCTTCCTTTTGCTCCTAGGCTTGTGAAAGGTGATGGATGGGCAGTGGTGGAGACAGAAATCTTCCTATTATATTCACAGGGCAGATACTGAATCAGCAACCACGGTGGCTACATGAGCTGCACCTCCTCTGAACAAGCCTGAGAACAAAAAAAAAAAAAAAAAAAAAGAGCTTTTGTGTGTCCTCAGTCTTTCTACAGCACTTTCCAGCTGCTACAGCTACCTCACCTCTCTGCAGTCAGCAGGTTTCAATCTTTCAAAGAGGAAATTTGAGCCTTGCTTGGTTCTTGATGTAGATGGGAAGATGACATGGCCAAGCTCTTGCCCCATCTGATCCTCCAGACCCTGGATTTTTATGGACAATCTGCCAAACTCTGCCTGGCATTTCTCATCCATCCCACCTCAGAAGAAGCATTTGCCACCGGTATTTGTCTAGAGAGACACCTTGTAGACAAAGACCTGGCAGCCAAGAAGGTGCCCAGAACTCAGTGGCACATCCTTGCAGTGAAGATGGCCAGGCACACACTCAGCTGAATGAGAAGTGGTGCTCAGAGGTCGAGGGAAGTGAAACTTCCATTCCATTCATCACTTGTGAGACCACAGCTGGAGTGCTGTGTCAAGTTTGGAGTCTCCAGAGACACACTGCCATTGTGGAGGCACCAAGATGGGCAGTGAGCTGAATCACACCAGGTAAGAAGAGAGAGTTTGTTCAGGCCAGAGAAGAAGGCATGAAGGGGAAATCTCATTTTTTCATCTACCTACCTAATGCAAGACTACAGAGAAGAAGGAGTCAGACTCAGAGCACAAGAAGCCACGGGGAGAAGTTTCAGCATAGCAAGTTGTTATCAGACATACAAAAAACATTTCTTACTAAGAGGGTGGTCAAACCTTGAACCATGAAGCCAGAGAAATGCTGGGATTTGTATCCCTGGAGATGCTCAAAACTCAATCACACAAAGGCATGAGCTGACTGAGAGGTGTAAGTTGGATCAGGAGTTTTCAAAGGTTCTTTCCACCAAAACTATTCCCTGTCTCTGTGCTCCAGTCATGGAGACAGGGAGCCAAGGCACAGAACAGATGAAATAACACAACCACAGGTATGCAGGCAACCTGCACCTGAGGCCACATCTCCACAGAGCAACCTAAAGCCCTACCCTCACTGTTTTTGAGCATATAAAACCCCTCACCAGAGTCATGTCTGTGTGTGCTGGGCTTTCTGGGGTCACCTGCTTCCCTGGTAGAAGGCTAAGCTTCTTCTGCTGCAAAATTCTCTGGATTTTAAATTTCTTTTTCAACTTTGGGGCCATCTTTCTGCTAAGACTGTCAGTGAAAGCATCAACTGCATGGCTGGTTTCTGTGATGTGGAACCATGCCCACCAAGACTTGGACCAGGACTGTGCAGCCCATTTTGCATCAGCCACCATCCAGCCCACACTTGGCAAAAGACTGAAGACAGTATCAGCCATGCCTGCATGACTCCTGGCTTTGGGCCATTTTTCTCCAACCTCTGAGCAGCCTCTGATATAAATCTTGCTCTTCTTTCACTGGTCTTTGCCGTGACAACACAATCACTTGGCTGCCCATGCCAGCTCTCACTGGGCGTTTGTCAGGGATGCGTCAGTGGAAAAATGAACTCTGCACCCTGGTGAGGAGGGGGAGCAGTTCCTCATGAAGCTAAGCACTGCTGCCCTTCCTCAGCTCACACATTTACTGCAGGAGGAGTGCAAGTCCTCGTGAAATCACTGTGAATATTTACCTCCACCAGGAGCAAATCCGTATTCCTCCCTCTCGGTGAATAAGCAGGAAGACCTTGCCCAGATAAATGCAGGGTGAGAGCTTTGCTTCCCCTCCAATACTAGCACTCCCATGCCTAAATATCTCCATGAAATGTATGTGTGTGCATGTGTACACATCCTTTGTTCAGAGCTATATTTACTCTTTAGAAAGAAGACTGCTTGTCCCACTGAAACCAGAAAGAAGGAAGGAATTCTTTACACTGAGGGTGGTGGGGCCCTGGCACACGTTTCCCAGAGCAGCTGTGGCTGCCCCATCCCTGAAAATGCTCAAGGCCAGGCTGGACAGGGCTTGAAGTAACCTGGGGTAGTAGGAGGTGTCCCTGACCATGGCAGCGGATGGGGATGGATGAGCTTTAAAAGTCCCTTCCAAACCAATCTATGATTCTGTGATAGGTCAGCTGAGTCCTCCTATTTACCCCAGGAATGCTGCAACTCTTGGCAAAATAGAGAAAACCATTCCATGAAGTTGTAAAATGAGACTTTCTAGCAATTCTCACATATTACCTAAGTGTTTTGGGGTTTATTTTTCTTTCACTGTCTGAAACCTCTTTAACTGAATCACTCCAAACTGTGTGAATCGCAGGGTCTGGTCAGCGGATGCAGCACCCCAGTGTGTGCTGGGCAGTGTGGGAATGCACAAACCCAAAAATCACCCGCGGGGTGACCACCGGGCCAGCAGAGAAGTCAGTGGGGATGGACACAATGTGGATTCAGCTCAGGAAGCTCACATAGCTACAAGGCCATAAGCACAGGAGGGTGGAGAGCTTCTTCTGTCCAGAGAGAGGGAAGGGAGCCCGTCCCCTGCTGAAAGCTGTGGGTGGACGTATTGCACTTGGCCAGCCAGAAGATTAAGGCAGGTCCCCTAATTGAGCATTTCCCAATGGGAGGGAGATAAAAAAAGCAATCTGAGGGGTGGAAAGAGCGCAGGTAAAACATCATCTGGAGAGAACGGGGTGGGCAGGAGAGGCTCCTGACAGAGAGGAAGGTTTGTGGGGCAGAGGAGGATGCTGGCTGCACCAGCCACTGCGTGCTTCAAACACAGGGAGCAGATAACTGGAGTCACGGAGCAGGGTGGGAGGAGGTGAAGGAAGCAGGCAGGAGAGAAGATTACAGGAGCACAAGCAACAACAAAGAGGAGGAAAATGGAGAAGGAAAAAATTATTCAGGGCCTTGAAGGTCAAAAGAGTCAACTTCAAAAGGATTCCTTGAAGACATAGAGCAAATGCCTTTATATTCAATTATTTAGTTTCCACACAAAACTATGTNNNNGGGGGAGGGGGCAAGGGGGGATTGCCTCCCAACACTCCATTTGGCACAGAGGGAAGACAAAGTGGAAGGATGATAAGAGAAATCTGGGACTCTCTGTTTTTCTAATGGACGAGACAGGGCTGAAGTTGGCAAGACCCCCTTGCAAAGGATACAGAGTGAAGCGGAGGAGGCATTTGAGGAGAATGATGGGAGCAGGACTTCTCCTTTCTGGAACTGAAAAATGTTAAAAAATCACTTGCTCAGCCTGAAACAAAATGTTTTCCTAAATTCCAGGCATCTGTTTAATCAAAAACACAGCAAACGTTGAGTTAAACAAATCATGCTGCCTGTGAGAGTCAAGACTTTCACTTTGTAGATGCTGAAATTAAATGCTTCCATTTTTTCACAATTCCACCATTAATCTGACAAAACTGACCCAGACGCAGAGCAGTTCTTTTGTCATCAAAAACCTTCACTTTATACTGAAATGTATTTAGCTGAATTATCTCTCCCCATTGTACTTAAGGAAGCTAAGTGAAGTACAAAGCCAGAAGAGTTGGCTCCTCTATCCTGGGGCGTTCAACCCATTGGCAGAGTTAAAATCACTGACAAGCTATGGCAACCTAATGTCAGTAAAATGGTACCCAACAGGAGGCTTGAAGCCAGCACAGTGAGCTGTACAATAAGTTCCAGTCCTTTAAACACCATGCTTAAGTGAAACATTACAGCAGGTCATGTTTTAAAGCAGACAGAATAGGTGAGGGAATCACTGAGAACCCATGAGGATCCTCTTAGAGGAGAAGAGAAATTCTGCCTTTTTCATCTCCCTGCCCTAATCACCACCACTTTCCTCCTGACTGTCTGTGCTTCCTTCCACTCCACATCACTTCTTCCACATGCTCATCCAGTGGTGGATGGCAGCAGGGACTTGTGTCACTCAGGCAAAGACATGGTGCCGCTACATCAAGAATTTGCAGGACCACCACAGGGCCCAGCAGGGTGGTAACTGCTCACACTGGAAAAAACACAGGAAGAAAGTGACTTGGTGAAGGCCATGAAAAGTTAGCAGAGGAGACAAGAGCGGAAAACTTGTCCTCCTGTTTTTGCCCACCTGTATCCCAAGTGTTTAGTACTTTGCTCTGTTCAGCTTTGACCTTACGAGTTCCCTTAACCTTCTCCTGGCAGTTTCCTAATGGGCAAATAAATCTCTGGAGAGTATCTTAAATTCTTTTTTATCACAGACTGTATCAGTGTGATAATAAGATCAGCCTTCAGACTCCCCATTAAGTCACAGAAGGTGTGGTCATCAGTCATGCTTTTTCCAGACTTAATTGCCAGACAGACACTTTAAGTGGAAAGTCCACCTAATGAGCCCAATCATTAAAACATCCCTGGTTCCTATTTGAGATGGAAAATTATATTACTCTAATAAGGGGGTTGCATCCTTGCCCCCCTATTCAATCATGTGGCACAGGAAAGGTGAGACTTCTCTGCAAGTTTGCCTTGGATGTGTTTCATTTAAATACAGCCCCCTGCTTCAGGCAAGAAAAAGTAATAAAACTCTTCACAGAAGGAAAACTTGGAATAAGTGGCAGCAACCTAAAGGTGAGCAAAGGAATCACCACTGATGGGTATCACACCAGGGATGCTCCTGAGGGCTCTCCAGCTGGAGACAGAGGAAGTCTCACCATGGTGGCTGTGCCAGGGTGGAGAAGATGTGACATCCGCAGGGTGTCTTTCTGCAAAAGGCCATATGGGGATGTAGGAAGTGGGCTCTTAACTGTAGCACTTCTTTCTCAAACAGTTTGAAAGACATGGCACCACCTGAAAAAGGAATTGGTTGTATTGGCCACCTTCAGGACCTGCACCATACAGGAGAAGCAGCTGGGCAGCTGCCAGGAGTTTGGGACACTGAGGCAGAGCAGCTCACTGACCAAAACCCCTCACATGGGGCATCTCCAGCCAAAGTGCCCAAAACAGGAATCAGGCTGCAAGTCCACTGCAAAGGGATGATCCTCTCCTGGCCCATGCACTTCTGACAGAAATACTTTCCCACTTCTCCGTCTCCCCCCATTATCCATCACGGAAAGCTTTGTCAAGGTAAGCGTTGTTGGAGAGCTCAGCCCAGTTAAGACCAGCTCAAGCTCCTAGTGGTCTGCAGCTTTGATTAGAAGCCATCAAGGCCATGGAGGTGCCCCAGTTGGCCTGCTCCCACCCCAAAGCACCAGCAGTGAGAGCTGCTCTGCAGGGAATCCCAGCGGGAAGCCTGGGCAAGCCTAAGTTAGGAGCTGCACATCCAGCGGCGGCTCTGCCAGCTGCTGGGAGCGCAGGTTCAGAGCAATCCCTAATAAAAACAAAAGAAGCACGGAAGGGCGTGTTGCTTTTGGGTAATAATACATCTTAGAGCTGCACGGTGAGGCAAAGACAACGCCACACCCTAAAGCCACCCGAAGGGTGTGGGCATTATACAATGATTCGCCCACGCCCAGAGGCTCCGACGACAATTAACATCCAGCAAGGATCAGTAAATGCCGTATCTCAAACCAGGAAACGCAGGCTTTTTCCATGCGCACGGAGGGAAAAAAAAAAAGTACCCAAACCAGAGATGCGTCTTAACACGAACATCACCCCGGGCAGATCCGCACCGTCGCTGCACTCGTTACTTTCTGCCCTTCCCTTGGAAGAGGCCAGCAAAGTCAGTGGCATTCATATTCTGAGTTATATTAAGCATCAATTTCGGGGATTTTTTTCATCATTTCCCTCCTAAATGAAAGAAAAAAAACCAAAAAACAACAAACAAACCAACAAGCAGAGATGATGGAATTATTTAAATGCATAATTACATTTTGATAACGACAAAGTCAAGCGAGGCACTTAATAGATAATAAAACGACAAGATCTCATCACACCCAAGCTTATTTTCACAGCTGTAAATCTACTTCTGGTAAAGTTGCCGGGAAAAGATTTTACTATTGAGCAATAATGGGTATAAAATAGCACTTATTAAAGGGAAATGGGAGCAAGAACTCATCAGATGTTGAAAGACAACAGAGAAAATCAGTTTGTTATTAGGAGACAGGAGAAATAACACTGTTCTGTTGGTCTGAGATATCAGCAGCAAGATGTGTTGGTTATTAACAGAGATCCCACTTTTTTTTTTTCCCTCTAAACCACAGTGCATTTGCTGTGATGCTCATGAAAACAGCAATTAAAGATGCAGCTCTGGGGTTGCACCTCCAGGAAAAGTGAAAAAAAAAAACCCAGCAAAATGAAAGTGTCTCCTGACCTTTTCCAAATCGTTTCTGAGGTCAGGAAATTCAAGTTGTTTTTCCAACATAACTCAAGTTATGTTTTCCAACATAAATTCACCTGATCATTTAAAAAAAAAAAGAGAGATGACGACTGTGATAAATCTACTTTCTGAGTGATCCCAGGAAAAAGGCAGTGGCTTTGAGTTGGCAGGAAGGATAGAGTTACTGTGTACCTGTCTGAAAAAGGGAGGCTCAAAGCCTTCCTGGGGCCAGGTGGTGCACCCAGGGAGGAACAGTTGTTTCAATATTAACGAGGGAGAAGACAGGAACACCAGGGACAACTGAAATATATATGCCTGGCTGGCACAGCAGACACAGTTCGGGTAGCTCAGGAACCAGGGGGTCATGCTGGACGTGGCTACTTGCCCTCAGGGCAGCCAGCTGGGGCAGATCAGGAGGTGTTTGTACAGATAACGAAACTCCTGCTTCAATTTCTGAATCCTGAGGGGGGCTGGAGAAAAGATGGATTTTAATTCTCCAGCTGCAGTCGTGAGCAACAGGAGTGAGGCATAGCCCTACCACTGAACACACAAGCAAAGAAATAAAAATATCCAATATTATTGTTTACTGATGATGGCTCGGTGCACGCTCAGATCTGACTAAGTTTCTACTAGGCAAGCTTTTATTATTAATGTTGTTATTATTATTACTGTTATTATTATTGTTGCTATTACTACTACTATGACAATTACTGTTATTATTACTATTGCTATTAATTGTAGTGACCATGTAAACTGCACTAGTGTTTTACAGCTCCACACTGGATGCTCATTCCCTTAAAGGCACCGTGTAAGTGAGACCAAGGAAGGAACAATCCATTCCTAAATGCTTGTGCTGCAAAGAAAGAGTGGGAGAAAAAAAGAGATTGCCTGTTTTGTGCAGAAGAGGAGCAGATAGACTTGACAATTTGCAAAGGCCATGGAGGAAGCCCTTGGCAGAGCCAAAATTTGATGTTAGCTTTTACAAATCCCAACTCAGCCTGAACTAGTTCTCATCTAAGGTTCAGCTTTAGTCAAGGATAGAGGCAGCCTAAAGCTCAGAGGGGCTCTGGGTAAGGGCCACCCCATGAGTTCTGATGGGGACAGACCTTTCTTAGCAGGGGTGCTGTGACAGGATAAGGGATAAAGGTTTTAAACCTAAGAAGAAAAAATTTAAATTAGGTATGAGGAATCGTCCAAAGCCAGGCTGGATGGGGCTTGGAGCACCCTGGGATAGTGGAAGGTGTCCCTGCCCATAGCAGAGTTTTTAAGATTTTTCCAACCCAAAGCACTGAGTGAATCCCTTATGCCAGGTGGTTGCTGTGTGTTGAATCCTGAGCCCACACCCCAGGGTTGGTGGCACCAGCTCAGCAGCTGGGTGGCTCAGCCCATCACTGGCAGTGTTTTGGCACCTGGCAAAGCCAGAGGATGTTGAAGTACACCAGGACAGAGTAAATCACCCAAAGGGAGCTGTGATCCCCAGGGTTTGTGCTGGTGCCACCACTCAGCACCTCCACAGCTCAGCTGGGATTTTCACTGGATGAAACCAAAATTATGTGAAAGAACAGTGGGATTCCAGGGGAAAACAGGGACAGCCAGAAAAGTTGGGAATGACAGCTTGTTCCATCTACCACCCAGCCTGGCAGGGTGCTGGGGAAAGGACAGGGCAGGGTTTTGCATCCAAGAAAGGACACTCAAAAAAAAGTACCAACAAAGTGAGGCTTTTAAAAATATAAACAGTTTTGGGGAACAAACACAAATGGTGGGCAAGCTAAAAATAAGCAGCAGCAAGTGCAAAAAAAAAAAAAAAAGGATTAAAGGAGCCCGAAAGAAATGGCGAACAGCAAATTGCAGGGAATTGTTCGGCAAACAATAAAACGCTCCTTTGCCATCTCCCTGCAAAAGGCAGATGGCACTGGGAGAAAGCAACCCCCGACAAATGATAGCTGCAAAAGGGGTGAAGGAGGAGGGGGGCAGAAAATTTCAGACCTGGCAGATTTGTTAAGTGGTAATTTTCCCTCTGTCTGTGCAGAAGACAAAGGGGAGGGAAAGCTCCCCAAGACAGGGATTGTATTTCACTCCGCGGTTGAGAAGGCTTTCGAGTGTCTGCAGATAGCAGTAAGAAATGGTCCTAAAAAGATTAGAGCTCTTAAGGTAGGGCAAAATACTATATCCAGACAACACACTCGAGTTTTAATGACAGTGGGGAGAGGATTGAGTGAACCATTGTCTGCTGCCTCTAGGAAACCAAAAACTTAATTTGAAACAGCACAAGCTCGAGCTGGACTTTTCTCACAGAAAGGCTTTACTCCTGCCTTTAAGCATCACTTTTTATGCCTGACACATATTTTTCATTCATCTTTTTCCCACAACCGATACAAGTTTAAGAAGAGTCTTCCGTGTTTTTAGGGTGATCTGGGTGGCTTGCCTGTGAGCATCTCCCTGTCTGGAATGCACCTCTTCTCACTGTATCCCTCTTGCCAGGCCATTAACCATGTCTGTGGATACCCACCCGATGGACGAAGAAAGAAAGTGACTTCCCAGAGATGCATCGGGAATGTGCTGGGAAAGAAATCCACCCGAGGTTTCCCAAATCTCAGTGCCCAGACTATCCCCCGCCCTTCCTACCCCTGATTCCACTGTGGGCTTGCAAAGTAGGTGTAAACCAGCAGAGCTTCCATACAACCCATTTTACACTGGGACCAAGACCAAGCATCACATCCAGCCTTAAATCATAGAATCCGAAAATCGTTTAGGTTGGAAAAGGCCTCTAAGATCATCCAGTCTAAGTGTTAACCCAGTGTGGCCAAGCCCACCCCTGCATTTGGACTAGACTGGGATTTCTGTGCCTCCCCAAAATATGAGGCTGACTGCTATGACCCCACAGTAGCCAATATGCCCCTTGTGAGTTACCAGAACTTCCCTGGCCTGGCTTGGGACAAGGACAAAACAGGGCATGGCTTTGCTGCCAGCCTCATGACTGCGCATTCCAGGGCACAGGGCACATCACTGTCATCCCCACCGGCCCCAGCTCTGGCAGGTGACACTGAGGTGGCTCTGCCATCCCCCATCTCAACTCTGGCACCCCCCAGCCACAGCCTTTCGCTACAGGGACCCCCCCCTGACCTTGCCCGGGGCTCTGTTGCTAAGAATAAAACACAGAGGGCTGAGCAGTGCTGGCGCGCGGTGGGATAATTGCAGGGAAGCGGCTGCTGTAGCCCAACGACCGCAGTAATTGGGCATGGGCCATCCTGCAGCCAGGTTTCCCGTGCTATTATCCCCTTATTAATAGAAACCAAATCTACCTTTGCAGAGGCAGCACTGCGAGCCTGGAATTATGCGGTGTGAGGCTGCAGGGAGGCATCCGCGGCATCTCTGTGACAGCCTTTGCCACCCAAGGGGTGGGTCCTGGCAGGATGCACAGGATGCTCCCGCCCAAGTCGTGGCAAAATCCCAGCCACACAGACTCAAGGTCCCCTGTGGTCATCAGAAAGGTGAATGTTAGACTCATCCCACAGCCCTCACAGAGGCAGGTGAGCGAGATTTGTTCTGTTAACTAATTAATCCCAGCAGCATCCCTCCAAGGTACGGCAGGGAGTATTAATTTCATCTCCCAAGGAGGAAAGCTGAAGGTCAAAAAGGCTTGAATTTCTCCTTGCCTACCTGGATGGGGTATGGTGGGGGGCCGCAAGCCAAGCGTGCATGGATTTAGGGCTGGAAAAGAATGCACAGCAGCTCAGCTGAGATGGTGTTGCCAGGGTACCACAGGATGTTAAATGTAAAAGAGGCAGGAGTGAGAGCATCATTTTAAGGACAATCATCCCACAGTCCCAGGGCTCTCTTTGCTGAAATATGTGAAATGCTGGTTCTTGAGGCACCCAAGGACAAGGTGGAAGTCTCTTCCAGGACCTTCCATGTCAATGTGGTCATGTGGCTTTCCATGTCCAGGACTAACACCAGTACTTCTCTCCATCCCTGTCTTATTCTTATAAGGCCAACCTCCTCTCTGAAGCCCAACTTGGGAACAGTCCTGAATAAATGTGTGCCCCATCATGACTTCTTACCTGCCTCAGAAAGAAGGCAGCAAGGTGTGAGTCAGGATTAAAGCTGTAAAGTAGATTGTTTCCATCCAAAATGCAATCAACAATCAAGAGAGTAAGGTCTGGTTTGGCCCAGTGTTTTTTCCATGGAAGTTTATTAAGGTCTGCAGGGCCATCTGAATCTTATCTCAGATTTGAGATTTGCTTTGAAACATTAAGTGAAGGGTCTGGAGCACATGTCTGATGAGGAGCAGCTGAGGGAGCTGGAAAGGGGCTCAGCCTGGAGAAAAGGAGGCTCAGTGGGGACCTTGTGGTTCTGCACAACTCCCTGACAGGAGGGGACAGCCGGGGGGATTTGGGATCTTATCCCAGGGAACAGGGACAGGAGGAGAGGGAACGGCCTCAGGCTGAGCTGGGGAGGTTTAGGTTGAAGATTAGGGAGAATTTCTTCATGGAAAGGTTGTTCAGTCATGACATGGGTTGCCCAGGGCAGTGATGGAGTCTCCATCCCTGGAGGGATTTAAAAGCCATGTGAATGCGGCACTTGGGGACAGGGGTCAGTGCAGGCCTTGGCTATGTTGGGGGTATGGGTGGACTTGACGGTCTTGGGAGGGTTTTTCCAACTTGAACAACTCCATGTTTCCATGACTGCCCAGTGAGGCTCACTTCTACCTCCCCCAGCATCCATGGCAGGCAAACAGAACAATTATAACCATGAATGTTAATAAACTCAAGACTGACACAGGGAATTACCAACACAGAGTATTTCCATGCTTCCCTCTTTCTCTCCACCTCTTCTTCACCCAGCTTTTAGTATTTCTCATTTCAGCAATTAATCCCAGCCTTTCTGAAGAGGCTGAATCCTACAAACTTGAAACCATGTCCTCACAGAGCCAGATCAGCACAGATGTGCCAGAGAGCAGTGCAGATGGTTTTTCCTTCCCCTGAAACTCGAGACTTTGCTTCTGCTCAGTGTTGTGGTGTTCTGCAGACTGGGGGTGTCAGGAGCCTTCCCCACATGGCAAGCAAGGAGTAACCCAGGGAAGATTAAAGGAGAGAGAGAAGACCTGTGTTGCCTCCTGCATTTTTCAGCCCTTCTCCATCCCTTTGCAAAAGGCTGGTGCTGTTAAGCGACTATATAAGAGATGAGAAGAGTCAGGGGAAATAAATAATACATAGATGTTGAAATGTGTTGCCAAGGCCACCTCCAGGATGGATCTGTACCCTCTGGACAGCTGCCTGCTCCTGCCCTGGAGAGATGTCACTGGGAGTGAAATGGAGCTCCTGGGCAAGACGTTGTTCCAGAGTGATGCATCAGAAAACCTTGTGGGTGACAGAAACTGTAATTGCTGTGTTTAAACTCCACTGGCCCATTCCACCCCTGTGAAACCCAGCTCTGCTGCTGATTTCAGCAGAAGAGGGAGGGATGTGCCCCTACCAGGGCAGCTGGTGGGATACCTCTCCCGAAAACCTGAGCAAAGCTGCCTGAGCAGAGGGCTCCTTGTACCCCTGGGGCCTCGTGGATGCTCTGGCTTCCATGAGGACCTGAGCAACATTCTTCATCGTCCCCAACAGCAGCCCAAACTAGGTGCAGAGGGTGAGCAGCCTGAAAAAAAAGGGATCTTAGATCCAGTGTCTTCTTGGGGTTCAGGGCAGCAGTGTCTTGTGTGCAGACACTGCAGAGACCCCAGGGAGCTGCACTGATCCCACCAGCTCCATCCCCAAGTCCTTTCTTCAACAGCAGCTTGCCACATCTGCCTCTATTTTTCACAGCAGCCCCCCAAGAGCTCTATGGCTCTGCAGCAGTAAGAGGTAACACATTTGACACTCCAACTACATAACAGGAATGCAGAATAAAAGGTAGGTGGTGTGGCTGGATGCAGCCAAGACCATGATGTGAGGTGCCCTGACTCATAACAGGGAGAGCTGGCTGTGCCAATAGTGCCAGCACCCCACTGAAAGGGGTCCTGTCCCCAGTCTGTCCTTTCCATGGGGTGGGAGGTGAGGCATCACCCCTGGAGCAGGATGCCTGTCCTTCAGCAATGGCACAGAAGCACAAGGACACCAGGAGGTGCCCAGACTGCTGGGAGGTGACGGTGAGGACTGCAGTGAGGTGGCAGCTTCCAACCTTGAAGTGATGGAGAAGTCCAGGCACGCTCCTGCCTCACTGCTGCTGCCTGGGAAACATCCAAAACACCCCCAGCAAAAGCACTCTGCCACCCACTAAGCCCCCTCTCCTCTCCTGTGCCTGCTGCAGAGGGCAGCTGGAGGGACACAGCACAGAGGGATGCTGCAGGGACTCCTAATATGGGATGCACACAGATAGTCTAATGCCTCTGCAAACTCTCCCTACCCCCAAAACACATCTGCCAAGATCAGAACTGGCTACAAAGACTGAGGATGTTTTTTGAGAAATATTAGCCATAGCTGCTTGCATGCATTCGCCTTACAAAGCGACTGGGAGAAGAGGTGGGAAATACTCTTCCTGTTTAGAACAAAAATATAGGTAACAATTATGAGGCAATAATTGATTCATCCGATAGTTTATTAACTGGAGTTGGGGTGTGCAAGTGACAGGCTCTGCAGACAGCCTTTCATGTGACACGTTATTAAAGGCTCTTTTTTCTGGCTCCGAAAGGCAGTGGCTGGAAGATCAAAGGTCAGACATTTCAAGAAGTAAATTGGTTTAATGTGGCTGCAGATAGCCTCACAAAAACCTAATAAATATGCAGTGAAATGTAAGGAGAGAAAATTGTGGACAAGAGAGACAATTACTTTGAAACCAGGATAAGAGCAGCGCAGGCTCAAATTAATCAGTGTTTGGGCTTCTTCTCTCTGTCTCAGGATTTAGTATTCAGAGCAGGAGCTCAGCTGATGGTGGGATGTGTGCAGGGAGCACTGGTACCCAACACCAGACCTCCCGGGGGAAGATGCTCAACTCCAATCCACAGCTGGGGTGGTGCTGAGAACCACCTTGGTTTTCCAGGTACACCCGAGACCGACAGCAAAGGATGTTTGTGAGCACCACAGGGTTCTGTGGTGGCTGGGGAACAGATTAGCACTCCATGGCTGAATATTCTCCCAAGAGGACAGGCTGGCACAGCTGGGGCTGCTCAGCTGCACAAGAGAAGGCTCCAGGGAGAGCTCAGAGCCCCTGGCAGGGCCTCAAGGGGCTCCA
>PYHW01009372.1:6092508-6108842 GCA_013186435.1 Turdus rufiventris
CTGAGCTCTCCCTGGAGCCTTCTCTTGTGCAGCTGAGCAGCCCCAGCTGTGCCAGCCTGGCTCCAGAGCAGAGGGGCTCCAGCCCTGGGATGCTCCATGGCTTTCTCTAGGCTCTTTCCAGCTGACATTCTCCTTATGCTGGGGGCCCCAGAGCTGCACACAGGACTCCAGGAGGGTTCTCAAGAGTGAAGCAGAAGGCATCCCTGGAATATCTCTGCCCCACCACTGAGTGCATCTTGCCCCATGCCACAAGATGTGAGATTTCTTATTGCAACAACCCACAGCAGGGAAACAGGAGGGAAGGAAAATGGCAAAGGTAAGATGGGAGAAAAAACCAGCAGCTCTGTCTTAGGTCAGGGGAGAGAACAAGCAGCCACAAATTCCTGGGAGAGATTGAGGGTCTGTACATCCACGGATGATTAACCTAAAATTAGCATGGCAGCATGGAGATGGGGTTGACAGGCTGACATGTAGAATGGTCACAACTTAAAAGAATCCCAAAGTATTGGGGGAAAATCTGGTTTTGGAGCTCTTAGAGGTGGCTCTGCAAATCTGTAACTCCTCTTTAACAAGTGCAAAGCAATGGAGGGCAGAGAGAGGAATTTCTTGTCCTCAGGCCTCTTCCATAGCCCTACACAGTGTCAAACAAAGGAATGGCACTGCCAGCAATGGAGTCAAAACAGCAGAAAAACTTCTGCTCCGTGCAGAGTCCAAGAGCAAAGCACACAACATGTTCATCTGCATACGGAAAGGGACGGCGAGCAACCCGGGCAATATTACAATGCCTTTGTATAAATCAGCAGCGCAGGCTCAGATGAGGGGAAAAGTAATGATGCAGAAAAGGCAAGAAGTGCTCAATCAATATTTCTGCTCCGCATGTGCAAAGAAGGCAGGATGAGGTGCTTGTATCACATGAGGAGGATGAAGTACTTTCCAGTCCATTAGTAACCAAGGAAGTTGTTAAACAGCATCTACCAGCAATAAACAATTTTGAATCAGCAGGCCTGGATAACTTGCTCCCAAGAGCCCTCCAACAGCTGGCTGTGAAGCTCTCTGGCCTGCTGATGTTAATTTTTAATAAATCTTGGAATACCAGGGAAGATCCAGATGGATGGAAGCATGCAAATATTGCACTGATCTGCTAAAGGGGCAAGTGGGATGGCCTGATGAACAGGTTGGCTTGCCTGCCATCAGTCATGGGTAAAATAATAGGAACCCTCCCAGGAGTCACCCAGAAGAGGATTTAGAGGATGGAAATGCAGCTCATGTTTGTCAGAGAGGTTCTGTGGCCAACACACCATGTCAAACAAAGCTGATTTCATTCTCTGAGTAGATTACAAGTTTGGTTAATAAAAGTAATTGCTTAGAGATAATATACATATGGTTTTGTACAGCACTGCATTTACTTGGGCGTGGCAGTTTGACTATAAAATGAGCCCTGCATTTTGAGAATAAAGCACATCTGCAGGGGATTCAGTGGGGATCCCAATAAATAGCTGTCAGAGGGGAATCAGGCTGTTTCCAGGGGGATTTCACAAGGCTCAATCCCAGCTCTAATATTCAGCATTTTCCTATCTGGAAGCAAATACAAATAGACAAAGGGGAGAGGCCAAGCCATATGAGCAGAGCTGAGATGATGATACCTCAGCATCTCGGTGGGGTCACCACTGCACCTCAGAAGGCAAGAGGAAGAGGATAGTCAAGGAAAAGCAGAGGGAGGATGCTGAGAACTAAGACAGTGAAGACGTCTGGTGCTGGTGGGGACCACATACTCCCAGGGAGATGCAGACTCCAGGCTCAGCAGCAGGACAGAGGGTTGCATGGCTCACATCCCTAGGGAAAACTTCTTGGAGTGGGTTTTAGGAGGCAAATCAGAGCCTGGGATGAGGGAGGTTGGGATGAATGACTCCATACTGCAGGACTTTGTATCTGGGGTTGGATACTGCCTAGGAAAGGATCCATGACCCAGACCAGCCCCTTCCACATTCTATTCTGACACTGACTTTAGTAACCACAAGCTTGAACCAGCTTTTTCTAACAGGAATATGCCATTTGGCCTTTCCCATACTGAGCTTTATCTGTCCCTAAGGAAAACACTCAATGCACGGGCAGACACCTCAGTGACCCCCCAAAGAGAAGTGCAGAGTGCATGGAGTGACACCCCTGTGGGCAATATTAACACCTGGACACCTAAATCCTGTCTGCTGCTCAAGACCCCGAACTCTATCTGAAAGAAAAGGTTCTGAAAAACCTTTAGCAAGCCTAAATGCTCAAACATCTCTACATGAAGCAAATTTTCTGCATCATGGTTACACCAGAATCACTTACCCAGAGCATCTTCTTCAGCAACATCTCTTTTTTTTTTTTCCTCCTGAAGCATCATCAATTAAGTTAAATTTTATTTTGGTTTACTTCTATTCTTCCATCCCAGAAAACCAGAGGTTACTCTTGTTCACATGGGGCACATCATGTTTAGGAAAAGCTGCTCATTCATCTCAGCTGTGGCCAGCCAACATCTATCCCTTGCTTGGGTGGGTTTTGGAGAGAATGTAGGGCTCAGAAAATTTATGTGAGAGTGCATTTCCCTGGGTTCATGGCAGAACCTGTGGGAGAGAGAAGGGTGCATGCCCATCAGCTCAGGTGTGCTCCTCACTCTCAACCCAGGCTGAGAACCCTGGGGCAGGTTCATGTCTTTGGTCTCCAGAGTATCACAGGAGCAAGGAGGATTTAGTGATTTGAATCTGGATTTGGATGGACAGACTGATACTTCTTCTGCCTGCTGCTTCTGCATTTTCCATGGAAAGGACCAGACCGGCTCATCATGCAGAAGATGAGAGGAAACCTCTTCATCTCAAGAGCCAAGGAAGCCCTGACCAATGTCATGACCACATCAAGGTCAGGCTCCCTCACTGGACCTCATGGAGATCCCTGGAGCAGCAAGGATGGGGAGGAGTGTCACACTGGACTGGCACTGTGGAGTTTCTCCCTGGAGGGTGATGTGGGATGTTTATTCCCCAATCCCAGCCTGAACCAAGCTCAAAGATTGCTCACTTCCACATGCACCAGCATAGCAAAGGTGGGAAAAAGTGGGCAAAGCTCCCTGTGAAACAGCCTCACAGAACAGCTGGAATTTCCTTGATCTCATGTCTCTCCATTCTCCTGAACGCAATTCAAGGAAAAATTTCGCTTCCAACATAAATTTTTGTCAGGATTTGCAGAGATTGCACCTGTCCTAAACATTCAGTTTCCCATGGGAACTGGAGATGAAGTCTGGCTAAGGGTCAGGCTGGCCTCATGTTTCCATTTGACTCTGCCACTAACTAGTGATGGAGAACCTGCTGCTCACAATGTTCCTCAAGGGCTCCTCTGACTGCTTCTGCTTCAGGGACAGAATGAAGTCAACAATTCAAATCCCAAATGTTTAACCCAAACAGGCCCCATCCATCAACATCTGAGCAGTGGATTAGAATATATTGTTGTTGCTGAAGGTGAATTGAAGGGATGAGGCATTAAATCAAAAGTCTTACCTAATGCTAGACATTACAAAATGTGCCAACCTTTCCCAAAACAAATTAAAAAAAAAAAAAAAAAAAGAGAAAAGCCAGTTTGTCTTAAAATCACTGAATACCAACCAACAGTTTCGGGGAGGTGATCCCAACCAAAGGTGAAGCCTTCTTCAAGAACTCTACAGCCACCTTGTTGGACTGCCCAGACGCAAGGTAAAAAATAGGTGCCCATCCAAAAAAAACCATCTGGGGTCTCACCTGTAAATGCCACTGGGAAGATGCAGCAGGAACCGATCAAAGACCTGAGACACAGGATCATCTTCCCTGTGTGAGTTCCCAAACTCACACAGCTCACAGGAAACTTCATCTCCCCAAAGAGTCACTAGTTTTGATTGCCTCTTCTCTCTCACCTGAATGTATTTGCCTCATCTCCAGAAACACTCAAGGTCAAGTTTGATTTGGCCTTGAGCAACCTGCTGGAATGAGATGAGCTTTAAGGTCCTTTCCAACCCAAACCATTCGGGGATCCTGTGATTCTGTGCACTAAAAGGGAGATAGGATCCCCACAGCATCACTCCTGAGCATGCCTTTAAGTACCTGTGCTTGGCACAGAGCCCTCAGCAGGTGAGAGCCCTGCCAGGGAATGCCTCACTGCTTTGCCTGCCTCCCACCTTCTCTTCCCCCCCAGCTCTGCACCTAGGCTGAGGAGCAGAGCACAACCACAAGTGCTCCAATCCCTCAAAAAAAGGCATTGCCTCCACTCCCACCTTCCTCCTCACTCCAACTCAGGTCCTAACTCGGGGACAGAGTGCTTTTCCTCTGCCACCACTAACGCCTGACAAGGCAGAACATCCCCCACCCTGCTCCACTCAAGCCTGAGGGAGGGTACAGCCAGAGTAAATTACTTAGAAGAGAAGGGGACAGAAAAAAGTCAAATTAAATAACCACAGCAGACAAAGGCTTCTTGTGTCAAAACCCTTACTCAGCCAGCACATTGGGCAGGTTGGTACTGTGCTCAGGTGATGCTGTGTAGGCAGGGGCTGTGCTAGGGCTGCTCTGAGAACCCCACTGCAGCACCCCCAACCCCCCAAATTCAGCAGCAGGGACCTCCAGTGCTTGCCCAGGCACCCAGATTTTAGCAGGTGGGTAGAACCCAAGATTTCACATTTAGGGAGAGGTGTAAGACTGAAAGGTTTGACTCTGACTGCTCCAGCAGGACATGATTTTTTTAGGTTAAACTTGTAATTGCATATTTTTCTCCCCTATATGAAAAGAAAAAGAGGAGGAGGAGGAGGAGTAGAATGGACTCATTTATCAAAGTGCAGCCAAACACTAGGCTGGACTCAGTCAGTGACACTTTTTATAATGGCATTCCAGTTCGTCCTCCTAAATAATTCGTATTCTAATGAGCCCTTTTGCTCCAGCAGTAGTTTGTAGCCCCCACACTTTCTCAGGTCCTTCTGTGCTTTAATTTGATTTTTAAACATTTCCAGTGTAATATTTTTATTAACAAAAAGGAAAGCAGGCCTGCTTCCCTCCTGGCTTACATGGGAGCAGGTAATGAATCTCTGAGCACAGGAGTTGTCTCAGCTCTTATTTCCATGGCCTTGCTGTTCCCAAACCTACTTATTTAAAAAACTGCCCCATCATGAGGATAATGGGAACTGAGAAAGTCAGTGAGGAAACAAAAAATCAATCAGGATCTTTACAGAAGCAGGGGAGCACCATGATTTCCACCCGTTCTCCTCCTGCTGGGACAGGTCTTTAGGTGAAGATACCATAAATGAGAAGAAGTCAGGGAGTGCAATCATGAGAGATGGGCTCTACATCAGAAAGATATTTTGTTTGGTCTTGCTAAAGGCTCCTCCATTTGGGTCATGCTCAGCTTGCTGTGGAAGTGGAGGGAGCCCAAACCTTGCACCCCTGTGCTGGTGCTGGAGTGGCTGGGCCAGGTTAGCTGGGGTCACTTGCATCCAAATCCCCGCTGCTCCAGGCCAAGGTGGTGGTCCTGCCTGTCTGTGGTAGGTCCCTGGAGAAGGGCAGTGAGGCTCAGATCCTAGAGCAAACCTGTGTGGGCCAGAATTGCCCCCATCAGCCACAATACAGCTGGGGGTGAGTGCACTTCAGGCCACTTCAACACAACTTCTGACCCATCCAAACAATAAGCCATGCTTACACCACCTATTCCTGGAGGTTCCTTGAGGTAGAAGGGGCGGTCAGTGCTGTGAAAACCTCCACAAAGCTCAGCAAAACAGAACCAAAAGCTGTGGCATCTTCCCTTGCTCACCTCTGAACCCCATCCCCATGGGCTCCTGCTCATGGTGGGGACAGTGGCACCCCCTCAGTCCAAGTGCCAGAGAAAGCCATTCCCAGCTCCGGGATGGAGCAGAGATGGCTGAAACAGTCAGGAGCAGGGAATGAGATGCACACTCCGGAAGAGAGAAAGCAATGGTGGAGCCCCACACATCCACTCCCCCATGTGAGTCCTAATGAGTCTCATTAACAGGGAGGTCTTTGTTCTGCAGTCGGGTGGGATGTGGGTGAGGGATGCAGAATCCTGACACTTTCAGGCAAGGAAAGAGCCCTGGGAAGGTGACAGGCTCTGGAGGGGCTTGCAGCCTAAGCCAGGTTAGGATTGGGTGACATCTAGGACAAGGTGACCCAAATGGGCCCCTCCCCAGCACTCCAGGGAGAAAAGAGCCACCAAACACTTAAGAGAGGTCAGAAAAGCAGCACCTCCAGTCTACACAGTTTCACTGGGAGGCAGGACAGAGAAGAGTTTATAACCAAGACTATTCAAAAGGGAGGTTTGGCTTAAAAACCTGCAAAACCTCAGCAAACCTGGTTAAAACATCAGCCTAACCAGGCTCAGCACAGCTCTCCCCTTCAGACTGGGGAAACAAATGTTACAGGTTTATTCACTAATTTATTTCTACCCATTTAACAAATTAATGTGTCCCTCCCATCCCCCTTCCCTGGACTAGCAGGGTCTGCAGCTCAGTGAGTGAAACTCCTGCTTCCCAAAGCCTTGGAGATACGCTTGACCTTCATCACTGCCCTGCTTTCATTTCCGTCCTCCCTCTGCTAACCCTCCCTGATGGAATCCTGCCAGGCTTTCTCCCTCCCTGGGGACCATCCTTGCTGCTATTTTGCTTGGGCTTTAATTTTAATCACCTCCTACTTTGATGCCTCCAATCTTTCACAGCCTTCCCCATGCTGTGCCATCTCACCAGCCTTTTTGGGAGCACCAGATGGACCAGCCAGATTACTCTTAGGAAATACCTGCTCTTTTCTTGGTTTCTTCTCTATCCTGGGAAAAGCTTCAAAGCTCCTCTCCCTGCTGGCAGAACTCCTCAGAGAAAAGCTCTCTGGACACAGCCAGCAATCTCAGAGTCACAGAATGGTTTGAGTTGGAAGAGATCTTAAAGCTCATCCAGTTCCACCCTCCTCCCATGGCAGGGACACCTTCCACTATCCCAAATGGCTCCAAGCCCTGTCCAACCTGGCCTTGGACACTTCCAGGGATCCAGGGGCAGCCACAGCTGCTCTGGGAAACCTGTGCCAGGGCCTGTCCAGGCGCACAAGGAAGAATTTATTCCGAATTTCAAAACTAACCCTGCTCTCTGGCAGTGGAAGCCATTCCCTCCTGTCCCGTCCCTCCATCTCTTGTCCCAAGTCACCCTGCTGCTCTCCTGGAGCCCCTTTAGACACTGGAAGAGGGTCTAAGGTGTGCCTGGAGTTTTCTCCAGGCTGAACTCTCCAACTCTTTGTGTCCAAGCAGCTTGGCATTATGGCTTTAGGTCCCATCCAGGCTTCACCAATCGCCCTGAACAGCCCCCAGCACCCACAGGCTGATACACCAAACCCCAGCTGTGCTTCCAAGAACAGGCTCTCTCAACTCCAACAAGCTCAAGATTGTTTTAAACCCCTGAATAAAGAGTAATCCATCTTCCAGGTCTCATTTACAGCTCTTGTTTTCGTTACCATTCCTAAACAACATCCAAGTCTTATCTGAGTGTTAAATTCCCAGCTTTGGAGGCATCCCCTGGCAGAAACTTTCACAGACTCAACCCAAGGGAAAAACATTTTCTCATGGACACAGCTGTTTCCTTAAACAGACTCTGTGTTATGAGATAGGGAGACCAGACAGTGCACTTTCTCTGGCCACTCAATAGCTTCGAGATCCCCTTTTCTCTGCCTCTGCTTGGCTTTAAGCCTCCCCCCCGGCTTTTTCCAGCCTCTCTCTCGGTGATTTTTTCCTCTGGCTGGTAATTGTTCTCATTGCCCTTGGCTCACAGATGGGCCTGGGAGAGCTCAGTGCTGATGTGGTGCCAGCTCTGCTCCATTCCAGCTGCTAAAGGGCATGAGGAGACCAGCTACCGTGGCACAGAGACCTTTCCTCTGCTCCATCTGCCCTTCCACACCCAGGCAGCTGCTGCAAAAGGCTTCAATCACCAGAGCTGCCACAGCTGGGCCATGTCCCAGCCCCATCCCAGCATCCAGGTCACCCTCCAGCCCCTCTGCTCCCCACACTCAGCCTCCACATTTTATCTCCATCTCCCTACCCACCCTTCCTCCTTGACAGGCTCTCCTGCCATGCAGCTGAGTCACTTCCCCTTCTCCAGACCTTTCCTTCAAGCTTTCCCATCCCCTTTGGCTTGGGAGTAACCCTGCAGTCCCAGTCCCAGCAAAGCTCTCCCATAGTGGGGAGGAGCCCCTGGGATGAAATCCTTTATGCTGAGGGTGGCAAACCACCATCACAAGTTTCCCAGAGCAGCTGTGGCTGCCCCTGGACCCCTGGAAGTATCCAAGGCCAGGCTGGATGGGGCTTGGAGCAATGTGGGATAATGGAAGGTGTCCCTGCCCACGGCAGGAGGGTGGAATGAGATGATCTTTAATGTCCCTTCCAACCCAAACCATCCTGCAAATCCAGCCCCTGGGCTCAGGCCCCACTCCACAGGGACAAACCAGGACTGCCACCCAGGCAGGATAGATGTGAGTGGAAGAAAACAAGGGGGGAAAAAACACGGCAGAGCAGAGAGGAGGTGAAAGGAGGTCTTATTTTTCACCAAGCCAAGTTGTTTTTGGAGGCACAGACACTGGGTTCATTCATGAAGCAGCTAAGTGCAGGGTTTTCAACGGAAACAATGAATTAACAAGGATGAGCAGCAACAGGATAAATGACCTTTTTCCTGCCTACCAAAGTGTCTTGTTTCTTTCCTAACCAAGCAGCCAACAGCTCATTTAGCTTCAAGGCACTCAGCCCCAGCAACCTGGTGCCTTTACAGAAGTCCAAGGGCTTAGAGAGAAGCTTTCCACAGAGGAACCTCCTTCCCTGTGGCTCCACACCCTTCCCACTCAAAACCGTGGGAGCTGGGGTCTACAGGGGGTTCCACATGGCATTTGGGATGTGAAGCATGGCATGCCACCCGGCATGGCAGCAGCCCCACGGCCAAAGCCAAGGCATCATGGAATGAAGCAACATCACAGAAATTTCAGGCTGGAAATCAGGAACAGGCTCCCAAGGGGCGTGATCATGGCCCCAAGCATGACAGAGTTCAAGGAGCATTTGGATGATGCTGTTATGTTTAGATAGTCCTGCAACGAGTGGGGAAGTTGGACTCAATGATCCTTCCAATCTAGAATCACAGAATTGTTTAGATTGGAAAAGCCTTTAAGACCATGGAGTTCAAACATGACCCAGCACTGCCAAGGTCACCACCAACCCCTGTCCCCAAGTGCCACATCCACATGGCTTTTAAACACTTCCAACACTGCCCTGGTAGACTGTGCCAGGGCTGGACAACCGTCTCCATGAAGGAATTTTCCCTAATGCAATCTAAACCTCCCCGGCTGTCCCATCCTGTCAGGGGAGCCACAAGGTCCCCCCTGAGCCTCCTTTTCTCCAGGCTGAGCCCCTTTCCAGCTCCCTCAGCTCTTCCTGGAGCTCCAGCCCCTTCCCAGCTCTGTTCCCTTCCCTGGACACACAAGATATTCATGACAATCATGATTCTAAGATCACCCTGAACACCAACCCACTGGAACCCATCAATGGGAAAAAGATCCCAGTCCACTGAGAACCCAGTACCTTTCAGCAGTGTGCAATTTCTCTTCAAAGACTCAGAAGGAAAGAGGTATGACTCGCAGCTTCTGCTATCTCAAAATCTATCAGAGGGATACACTACACCCAATGCTAACACAACGGATTAAAGCAGAAGATAAAATGCTGTTCCATTATCTATTTATTAAAAGCACCACTTGAACTGCTTTTATTCAGTGTACATCTCCCAGTAAAGAGGCACTCCTTGACGGTGTAAATCAGTGAGCAATTGTGTTTTAACAGCCTTTAGAATGGCATTTCCCCATGCTTTTAGACAGAGTATCAGACAGAAAACCTCTTCCAAAACTCACTTATCGTAACAGGCGAGATCACAGAGCTCTTTACTGCTCCTCTACCACCAAGACAAATACAAAATGGGCTTCTAAAACTCACAAAGCAGAGATCATTCCCATTTCTGCTGCATGAATATCCTTAATGACAGGACAAAAAAAATAATTTTGTTAGCAAGGGAGAACTGTGCAGCTCCCACTGACAGATGGGACTCCTGGTAAGCAATGAAATGCAGGCTGCAGCTCCCAACCCAACGATGCCACCCCTGTGGTAGCTGTGGGTTCTGTGGGAATCAGCTCTTACAGAGCCAGGAAGGATGAAGCCACTTCAAATCTAGCAGTTCTCTGAGCAAAAGAGGAAGAAATTATGCCAGAATTTCAGCAAAATATTTCAGGTGTGAATATAGCAATACACAGTGTGAATTACACAACAAAAGGGAGGCTGCTGAATTCTCTCTGCTTCACCTAAATAAATTAGGCTTTTGCTAGGTTGAGGATATTTTTCCATGCCAAGAAACATTCCCCCTTACTTTTTGCCAGGCTCTACTGCTTTGGTATTCTGATTTTATTTGAAAAGTGTTTCAATAAAGAAACCATGAGCAAGAGCATTCATGAGCAGGTTGGATTTCAAATGAAATGCTGGCGGAAGACAAGCACAGCAAACTTCACCCTGAGCTGTGTAAGTCAGCAGAGTCTCCACTGTGGACATGAGCAAATGTCAGATCAGATCAGGGGGAAGAGGGAAAAAGGAAAGAGATGTAGCCACATGCATGGGGGAGGATACCCATAGTCTGGAAACTATGTGAATGCATGGGTGGATGGATGGATGGGTGGATGGATGGATGGATGGATGATGGATGGATGGATGGATGGATGGATGGATGGATGAATGGATGGATGGATGGATGCTGAGCACATTGCTGCTGTCAGAAGGACTTCAGCACTGGGGCAGACTCAATTCTGAGGCTGATGTCATTACTCCTTCCTGCGGCCACTTGCATTTTATCACCTGCTGCAGATGAACTGGGGCCCTTTTGGTGGGGAACACCCAGGGCCCAGCTGTGTCACCTGCAAGGCCACCCCTCTGTGGGGTGGTTACCCAGCCCCACGCACCCCAAATTTCTGTCTACTCTTACACGAGTTAAATTCTGACAGGGCTGACAAACCTGAAAGATCATTTCAAACCACAATCACTTCAAATTCAGCCTGTGACCTCCTTGGCAGGATCTCCCTTCAGCACAGCAGCCCCAAACAGGAGCTGACAGTGCTTTGCAACCTTTTGAACCAGCACTCAGGTCCCCTGGGTACTGAGGGGAGGGTTTCTCTCAACTGCATGCAAGCTCCCTGGCTCTGACAGCCCTGCTCTTGGGCTGCCTGGGAGGGGACCAGCATCCCATTCCCTGCGTTCAGTGGTGTGAAAGGTCACTGGGGAAGGTGCACTTGTCACCAGGAATAAACCGCGACGCACAAGTTGTGTCACGTCTTCTCCCTGGGAGCATGGAGCCAGCTGAAGCCAGAGAAAATCTCTCCTGATGCCAGTGGGGTTTGGGTCTGTCCTGCAGCAGCCAGCAGAAATGCCAAGCAGCAAGGAGTGGAACCTCTCCTAAATGGCAAGGACTATCATGGGCATGAAGGGAGCCCCAGGGGACAGCCAGGGCAGGTGTCCCTTCACAATGAGGTGCCAACCAGCCCAAATATCTCCTCAACATAAGTCACCCCATTACCATAAAGCTTGGGCAATGCCAGCTTCCCAGTCAGGCTAAATAACCCCCTTCCCTTTGCTTCTCCTGACAGCACATCTTATCCAGAGTTATTCTGAGACAGGAGCCCCCAGCAGAGAAGGAGAATTCTGTTTGAGGGTCCAGCTCAGGAGAGCATGGCTGATCCCCTGTGCCCCTGAAGTGTTAAAAGTTTCCCAGATGAACCTCACAGTTTTCCACATTTTACTACTTTTATCTATCAGAATGATCTTAGAGAAGATTTTATTTCCCTCTGCAGTGGGGAGCAAACCAGAAGCAGAACTACAGCAGGGGTGGCCCACTCGGAAGAGAAGCAAACCTTACCTGATCTGCTGGGAGGAAGAAACCAGGGCCAGCCAGCAGCAATGCCTTACCTGGCTTTCCCGGTTCAGCAATGTCCTCGGAACCCAATCATGGGTCACAGACCCCCTGAATGAGATGTTCTGCAGGGGAAAAGATCATGTCCTGCCACGCTTTGCTTGAAGCCCAGGAGAAAGCAGCACAGCCCAGGGGTTGATCAGCAAGATCAACTTCTCTCTTAGCCTGCACATGGGCAGGGGTGTCACCACATAAAGGGCTGTTGAGCCCACATCCAGCCCTCTGCTCCTCCCTGAAATGTGGGTCAAGCCACAAGGTGACAGCCAGTGCTAAGGGAGCCCTCCCTGCCCACCAAGGTGCTTCCAGCACTGTATCAAAACTAAAGCCAAGCAGTAAAAATTAAATGCGAAGTAACATGGATCATAAAACCCAAGCACAAGACTAAAAAGTCCCCGGACACTGATGTATCATTAAGACAGGATGTGAGACTCCCCTTGCAGCACTGCCACATTTCCTTTCCATGAGAAATTATCCTGGTTTCTGATTATTGTTTTGTCAAAGATGGGTTGGGGTTTTGTCACCTGGCTCTCCAGTGTTAAGGAAAAAAGGTGGTGGAAAAGCTTAGACTTGTGTGTCACCCCTGAACACCACTTCTTGTGCCCTGCCCACCCAACTGGGCTTTGTGGCTGAGACCATCAGTGCCTTGAACCAAAAACTGCACACACATTCTGGTCAGGAAGGGTGCTATGGAGAAATGCCAAACAGATCCACAAAAACATGGAATGTTTCGGGCTGAAAAGAACTAGTAAAGGCCATCTAGTCCAGCCCCCTTCCCATGGGCAGGGTCACTTTTCACTAGACCAGGGTGCTCCAAGTCCCTTCCAGCATGGCACAGATGGGGCATCCACTGCCTCTCTGATAACTGATAACTAAAATAACTGACCCCGTTATTTTGTTAAATGTTCTACTTCCCCTAATCTTGCAATGACTGGTAATTCACAGGCATCCTTCCCCATCCCAATATTCCATTGTTTTCCCACTACAGAAGGTCCCACCAAAGCAGTAGCCCCAGCACCAGAAGTTTTAGGGGGGCAGAAGTCCAAATTTAACTCTATGAACACAAAGCTGAGGTTTTAATCATCTCTGGTAACTAAGTGGGGGAGGAGAGAGGGGAAGTGGGAAACTCACTGCCCCCACCACCACTGCCCATCCTCTCCATCCCCCACTCGTCCAGTCCTGCTGGCCCATTAACATCCCCTTCTTCTTGTAAATATTGCCTGAGCACTCCTGCCTGCCCTCCTGCCCTCAATTAATCATGGCCTGGGGGAGAAGCAGGTAAGAAAGCACTTAAATTCAACTGATCTCCTCAGATGGTGAAAGCAGAGCCCAGTGAGATAAGCACAGGCAGAGGGGATGGGCAAGGGCAGGGCAAGCAGGACAGCAGAGCCCCTCTTGCCCAAACATCCTTGCCCAGCTGTCCTCATCTCCCAACACTTCATGGGATTTGAAGAAAGTTTGCATGCCAAGGTTTGATTCTCTGCTCTGAATCAGGTTATCCTTGCAAACAAAGCCTCCTCTCTGCTGAATCCCAGAGCCATCAGCCTCTCCCACCAATCCCAGTGGGGTGGATGTCCCACCAGCCACTCCCATCTCATGACGCAAGGCAGAAGTTGAGCCCACTCTGCAGCTCCCAAATCCCAAGGGAGACTTGGAGACCACTGCATTAGGAGTCAGTGCACCTCAGAAGCAGCAACGGAAGGAATCCTCTGGAAAGGCCAGGCTGGATGGGGACTTAGAGCAACCTAGTCTAGGGGAAAGTGTCCCTGCCCATGGCAGAGGGTTTGGAACTAGATGAGCTTTAAGGTCCTTTCCAGCCCAAACCATTCTGTGACTCTACAATAAATATCTCAGGCTCCAAACAGCACCTCCAGTACCTGTGGGGATCCAGAAACACAACTGGTACCTTCAGCAGGGTACCCAGCTCCCAGATCCAGCTGCAGGGAGCCACAGGTCACCAGCAGAGCAGCCCCAGCTTTACACAAAGGTGGTTTTGCTGGAACAAAAGCAAAGGCCACAGAAATAGGTTGATTTTTTTCTCTTTTTTTCCTAAGATATGACTAAACTCTACGAGCAGGTAGTGCCTGGGCATCCTGCAAGCATCCTGCAAGCAGTGCTTTCAACATGAAAGAACAAAAGGCTGCGGTGGGGAGGAGAATGGTGGGAAACCTTGCAGGCTCCTGAGATTCATTTGAGACCTGGTGTTTGCAGCACAGGCTGTATTTCATCTTTTCATAAGTAACTCTTACCAGGAAACATTACAAAAAAGGGGGCATTTCAAGGCAGAAAAGTTGGTTGCCAAACGTCACTTTATTTTATTTTTTAAACCTTTTGTTAGCAACTCTTCTGGGGAGCAAATCCAGCAGAGGCAATACAGTGCAGCATGCACTCCTAAATTAGTTTCCAGGCACTTGGGATGCTTTATTATTCATTTCCTCCAAACATTAGGTAATGCCTTTCACCCCATTCAAAGTCTATACGAGGGGTCTTTGATGCATTGTGGGACTTGAAAGTTTCGGGTCTAAAGAAGCAATTCTTTTAAGTCCTCCCTTTTATCAAGCATATTCTGTTCTGTTCGCTATAATGCACACAATGGCATGAGAGTCTTGACCTGCTTCATGTCTGATGAGTTGAAATCTCAGATGCATAGGATAAAACAGCCATTCCTAGCAATACAGCTTAAACACTTAGGGCTCTATTCAGGCAAATATTACCCAGGGGTCTGCCACGCCACTGAAAAGCTGCAGAAATTGGCTCCGTAGACGGCTGACCAATTCAGCAGTGAGAAATGACCCCGCCACATTAACTCCCCTTTTCATTTCACCCTGGGCGAGCTGGGGTCTGGAGGTAAGCGCAGCAGAAGGCGAGAGCCGGCTGAAGCCAGATTCATTTTCTTTATATAAAGTATTTTTTGTGTGCGTGTGTGACCATGAATGTCATTATGTGGATCTGCAAAAGAAGGGGGGTAATGACATTAGGGCACAGGCGCAGGAATCGGGGAGGTTTTTGTCTTACAGTGACACCGGAGCGCTGTCACGTCTTCTGGACAAGCAGAATTTGTAGGCTTTTAGAATGCTGCAAATGTCTTAGAAAAGCAGGTCTCTGCCTCTGCTGAAGGCATGTGGACTTTGCTGGGTGACTTTACACCATCCAGCACCACTCTCCTCCGTGTGTTAACCAGAATTAGTGCCTCTTGTTCCATAATAATTTACCCTGTTCCATAATAATTTATCCTGTTTATAGGGTTTTTTTCCCACCCTGTTTTTTCCTCTTTATACTGCAAGCTCACTTAAGAGATGGATCCTATCCAACAATACACTGGACCCAGGGCAGGGATGCAAGGTAAAACTTATTGCAAAAGCAAACATATTTCAGTACAAAATACCACGTTTTTGTCCTTCAGACAATCGCACCAACATGTTTTTACATAAGTACCAGGTGGCTATTTTAGGATATTAATCTGCTCTTATCAATCTCCTCTTGACAAGTTAGAACTAGGAAAAAGAATTTTAAAGGGCAATCTGGAAATGCAGGGGTAAAATTTAATGTATAAGCTGGAGAGTTCCTAAATGGGTTGAAGTTGCTGGAATTTGCCTTACCTGTTTTGTACCCTAGGAGCAAAAGATGCCTCTAGAATAAGTCAGAAAACAAGTGCTCAGACTACATGGGAAGATGTTTGTGAGAGAGACAGGTCCTGTTTCTCTGACTCCTCCTGCCTGCCCCAGTGCTATACCCTGGTATGACCTGCAATCCCATCCTGTCAGCCTGAGATCAGCCTTGGTAACCCCAACATTTCACTTGGAAAAACATTTCTTGAGCTATATGAAAAGGAAGAAGTTCATCATGCATGAGTAAAACCCAGCTGTGTCTTTCCTGATACTGGCAAAACATCCAGCAGCACCTCCTGTAAAATGGGAATATATGCATCTGCAGGCCCTGGCCCTGGTGTGCGAAATTTTAGGATTAGGTCTAAAAGCAAATCAGATCCACAAGGATATAACCTCCAACCCATCCACCTCCTCCAGGATGCTGCAGACCTGGAGAGGTGAGCACAAGCCTGATTTTTGAAGGATGCTGAGCATCTCTATCACAGTTGGAATGGCAGTAGCAGCAACAGGTACCAAAAATAATATAATAAAAACTGGACAGGGCTTTGAGCTATCTGGTCTAGTTGAAGATGTCCCTACTTATTGCAGGGAGGTTGGAAAAGATGTCTTTTAAAGGTCTCTTCCAATCCAAACCTATTCTATTCTATTCTATTCTATTCTATTCTATTCTATTCTATTCTATTCTATTCTATTCTATTCTATTCTATTCTATTCTA
>PYHW01009372.1:6110768-6150112 GCA_013186435.1 Turdus rufiventris
AGCTGTGGCTGCCCCTGGATCCCTGGCAGTGTCCAAGGCCAGGTTGGACATTGGGGCTTGGAGCAGCCTGGGACAGTGGAAGGTGTCCTTGGCCATGGCAGGGGGTTGGAATGAAATGAGCTTTAAAGGCCAATTCCACCCCAAACCACAGCTCTACAGATCTGTGATAGCCCAGCACCCAGATGCTCCTCAGCATCCATTACGCATGTACAGAACAAATATGTGGGAATTTGGTCCCTGAGGTGTGGGAACCTGTGGGGGATCACAGCACAGCTCTGCTGAGAGTTTGGCCAGTGTAAACAAGGAAGTTTCTCACAACAAGATGGTGAAAAACATCCCAGCCTCCCACCTGACACAATGCAAAATATCTCAGTTCAAAAACACCAGCTCAGGGTCTGGCTCTGGCATATGTGAACCAGCTCAGATGATTAAAAAAAAAGATTCTCCTTTCTTTCTGTTCAAGATCTCCAGGCAAGCATCCAAGTCACAGCCTCCTGTGTGACAGCTGCAGAAAACAGGTCTGGAGAGGACCTCGAAATACCACCCAGATCGCAGCCCCTGCGACTGGGTCTGGATAGGGCCAAGCACAACAACAGCCAAAAGCACTCCAAGCATTAACAAATATTGTTGCTTGGTGCACTCCTGTGCAGCTGCCAGCATATCTGCTGCCTGCTCGTTCCAGCACTCAGCTCTGAGAACACACATATTGATGAGAGCATCTTCCACAGATTTACAGGAAGAGCAATTAGAGGTTCAGTTGTTGACGACAGCAGAGAATCGTGGTGGTGGTGGTGGTAAAGATGATTTGTGCTGATCCATTAACACAGCAAACTACCTCCTCTCCCACAGGAAATCTCAGTAACTGAAGGGCAGATCAGAACCCCAAGACCCCAGAAAGGTATCGGGACAACCACATCATTCTCCCCAGACTGCATCCTGCTTTCCAGCTCTCCCCACAAAGCTCACCCCAAGAATGTACTCACCAGTACCCTTGGTTTTGTTTCAAAATGGTGATGCTCCTTTCACTCCTCTGACCATTTCCTAAGGAAAAACAGAGAGGAAAAAACACAAAACAAAATCCCCCATTAGATCCAGGACTGACTATGTAGTGAAGAAGGGCCAGCTCTGGAGAAGCCTCTGCTGGGACGAAGAGAAAACACAGAGCCAGGCCTGCTTCTGCTCTCCCATGTGCTCCCACGGTCAGTTCCTCTGCTCATCACCCTTCCCTGTATCACAACATCACCTAGCAACACTGTGCCACAGAGGTGCAAGCCCACCCCATCCTCCCACCGTATCACATCTCCAGTGACAGCTGGGAGATGAACACCCCGGGCACAGATCACAGCAGAGCAGCTTTGGGCTGCTTCACCCATCCCACCCCCAGATAAACATTACACCTTGGCCCATCAGGATTATCAGCTTCCTGGGGCTTGCTACACCCACAGCTCAGTTACCAGTAGCAGCTCAGTAGTACAAATCCACAACAAATCCACATCCTACAAGTGCTGGGGTACAGAGATGGAAGGTGTATGACTGGCATCCTCCCAGCTCTGCCCATAAAAGCTCCCTGCCCCTCTTAGCTTGGGAAAACCTTTTGGAGAAATGGAGCTCTACACAAGCTCCTGGCCACCACTTGCACTCCCAAATGATGGAGGGGGGCTGGCATTTCCAGAAGCTGACACCTCCATGTGGGAGGCTCAGCAGCTTGGCTGGAGTTGGGCAGGACTCAGGGCTGATGAGGGAGATTGGCAGAAGGATGTTTTGGGGTGCTTTACTCCACTTCAGAACGATCTCAAGGTGTGAGACCCCACCAGCAGGCAGCCACCATATCAATAGTGACCCCTAGGACAATTTGGGGGGCTGGCTCAGGCCTCCTCCTGGGTGAGGACAGTGAGGACAGTGTGGCTATTACAATGCTGGGACATGCGATGCAGTAGTGATCAGCTGGAAAATGCTCCTGTGGCCTAGCAGTCAGATGGAAATGCAGGGCTTGCATGCCAAAGAAGCCATAATCTGGGGTATTTTCCCTAAAATGGCACCACTGGCTCACACCTGTCCTTGAACCTGGGTTTGTACCTGAGTCCTGGCCAGGGTCAAGAGGTTCCCTCCTATTCACGGACGCTGCAAGGGAAATAGGATCTCTCTGCCAAGGCTTAGTGGTGTGCAAAGCAAGGAACAGCCACTCGCTGTGTGCAGCCTTTCCATTTTACATGAGAAGCTTGAAACCAAGGCAAGGAGACATTTGTTGACATTGTTGTTGGGCAGCTGGAGATGGAGACACTGCCCTTTCTTCCTAGGTTCCCCAAGAGGTTCCTGACTGAAACAATCACCCAAGCATCTCCTTTTCTTCTCCAGGCAGCCCTCGAATGGGCTTGCTAGTGCACGGTCCACCAGCACTATTTCTCAATATTCATCACCCAGGAAAGCAGCTGGGATCCCTCTCCTGCTTTTAGACAGAGCCACTGATCTTTATTCAGCCTTTACGAGGTTCTCATTCTCATCATTTTCATGGGAAAGTGCCAACAATATTTTCCAAGTCAGGCTGACACCTGGATAACTATCCCAGGATGGAGAAACCAACAGGCTCTGAGGCTCTGACCACCCTACCCAAGCCATTAGACTGGTAAATTAATGCTCTGCACATACACTCAAGGAACAGAGCAAAACCATGAAGGGTAACCTTTGTGATGGCCTCTAATTCTCCTTCTCATGTGTCTACAGCCACCAGCCTGGGGACAGGCAGTCTGAGGACATTCAATGCATGGAGCACATGTGAGTGGTGCAGCACAGAGTGGCTGCAGACCAGCCCCAGGGCCACGATCAGCCCTGAGAACAGGACTTCCCTGCAGCCAATGAGTCCACATGCTTTCAAGAGCATCCGGCTGCTGTTACCCTCCAGCACAACCTCCATCCTTAGCCAGGGCCCTCATCAGATCATTAACTCACAAGCAGCCACCACTGTCGAGGACGAATGGCTTGTTTGCCACTCAGCAGCCAGAAGTGATCAGCAAGGGGGCAAACAGCTTAATGCAGGCTGCTGTCACCATGCCCACGTTGGGCCACCACCCTTGTCTCTGTTTAGGGCAAAATTCACAGGGGAGGCTGCAGAAATCCTGCAGTGGATCCTGGCTTCATGGCAGAACTCATGAGCTTTGCTTGGGGTGATGCACAACCTCTCCCCCAGCACCAGGGCAGGGGCTGGCACCACGTTTCCCTTGAGAAGTGGGCTTCAGCTCTAACTTCTACCTAAAGTCTCCTTTTTTCCACAGGTTCTTCACTTAAGTTGCTCCCCAGAGCAAGGGGACCTCAGCCTGCAATGCAACACCTTGTTGTAGGCAGGTGGGGTTGGTGTCTTCTCACAAGCAGTAGCACAACAGGGAACAGCCTCAAGGTGAGCCAGGGCAGGTTGAGATGGGATATGGGGAGAGATTTTTCACAGAATGGGTTGTCTAACCATGGCACAGCTGCCCAGGGCAGTGGTGGACTCCCCATTCCTGGAGGGATTTAAAAGCCTTGTGCATATGGTACCTGGGGACATGGGGCAATGGTGGCCTTGGCAGAGCTGGGGGCATGGCTGAACTCGATGGTCTTGGAGGACTTTTCCAACATAAATGATTCTGCAATTCTGCAATTCCACCTAAAATCATTCAAATCACTGTTTGAGGCACAAGAGAATTCTCAGCGGGCAATAAATGGGAGCTCCTGGGTTAAGAAAAGGCTGAACCTGAATCACAGTTTCATTGACCCTCAAAGAGTGTCTGTGAATAAACACACTCATGACCCACCCTCTGAACCTGGTGCTCTCGTAGCCATTTCCAAAATAGGCTGGGCATTGCTGAGGGCAGCCCAGGCTTCATTCCCCCATTCCCAAAATGCACGTGCGATGAGAAGCTACAAATCAACCAGGCTTGCCTGTGGCTTCCCCTTCAGCCACAAGGTCCCTTTTAGCTTCTTGGGGCGGTTTGCAGAATGATTCGAACACGCCCTCCTGTAGATGACATCCAGGTTTCTAATTACCCTCCCTGAGCACATCACTGACGTGCCACATCAGCTCACTCGCAGGGCTGCTCCTCTCAACACATGTTGCCAGCAGTGGAGCTTCTGCCTCTCTTCAGCACACTGACCTCCCCATCACCTGCCTGGGCTAAGCTGCTGGGCTGGGAAAGATGATTGCCAAATAAACTGGTGATGTGGAACGCTTGTCCTGCCCTCGAGGTCAAGTCCATGTGAAGAAACAACCCTTATCACAGAATCACAGAGCGGTTTGGGTTGGAAGGGATCTTTACAGGCCACACAGTTTAACTCCCCTACCATGAGCAGGGACATCCTCAACTAGACCAGGTGGCCCAGAGCCTTGTCCTTGAATGTTTCTAGGACTGGGGCATCCACAGCTTCTCTGGGCAACCTGTACCAGTGTTTTACCACACTCATTGTAAAAATCTTCCTAGCAGCTGATCTAAATTGATTCCCCTTCAGTTTAAAATCATCACCCCTTGTCCTATTGCAGCACAACCTGTTGAGTTTGTCGCCATCTTTCTTCTAAGGCTTCCTCAGGCCCTGCCAGGGGCTCTGAGCTCTCCCTGGAGCCTTCTCTTGTGCAGCTGAGCACCCCCAGCTCAGCCAGCCTAGCTCCAGAGCAGAGGGGCTCCAGCCCTGGAGCATCTCTGGACTTTCCAACAGGTCCATGTCCATGCTGAGGACAATATGGATTTCTCCAGGGTGCCTACATTGGGAACAGCCCTGCCCTCAACAGAACAACCACTCACGTATTTCCAGTGGACTTCCTGGGCTGCCATCCATGCGGTAGCCCTGACTAGCCAGCAGCTAGAATTTAGCTCACCTGAAGCACAGGATTGCCCTGGACTGACAGCCAGCACAGACCATGGACAGGCCCTCCCCTGAGTCCAGGCCAGGGTGTGAGCCCCAGAGACAGCCTGATAAACCTGCACCAGTCCCTGGCACACCAGGCAGGATTCAGCTCCAATTGAGTCATCTCAGCTGGGGTGCTCATGCAGATCCTGGCTTAAGCTGCCTTAATGCAGGTTCTCATTGCTACACTGGACTCCCTAAGCTATCCCAGACCCATGCCTGGCTTTGCCAGACAAAATCCTGGACCTGCATCCCTCCTGACTGACAGATGGAGACTAAGCAATGTGTCCTACGGTAAAAATGGACACCTATTGCCAGCAGCTGAATTGTGTGGTAGCTGCCCCAGCTCTTACCGCAGCCCACAGAGATGCTATTGGCACGATTTTGGGTGTTTGGTGAGCCATCCAGTTTCTTCAGTATCTCTTCTGGGGTGTAAAACACCCTCCAGACTCCACTGGCCTAACATCCGCTCACTCTAAAAGAAGACTGGGCACCAAGTTAAATTTTTTATCTGCCACTTCAGCCTATCTCCAGCTCCTGCTCAAAGTTTCAACAGCTACAAAATAAAACCCATTAGCATGGGATGGGGATGCCCTGCTGCTCTGCACTCTCAGTCCCCTCTGCTTTGATGAGCAGCACAGTCCTGACACATCCACACTTCCAGGGTGGTTTCAGAGTTTGTGTGCCTTCTGTATAACAGGACTGAAACAAGTAAGTTTGACAAAGAAAGGAGAAGGAACAACTGATATGCAAATTCATGTCATAAATCATTCAGCAAATCTGTTCTGCAGTTTTGAAATAATCTTAGAGGTTGCTTCCCAAGTGCTGTTTGCAAACCCTCTGTTAATCTGGGAAGCAGATGCTGCTACAGTAGGCTGTATTGCAGCATCTTCAAGAAATCACCATCAAATGTTACTTTAAAATGCCCATGACTTTTGCAATCAGTTCTTTTTAAATCTTCCTGGCATATCTAAAAACGAAACATAATTAAAAAAAAAAAACAAAAAACCAACCTTTACTGTGATTCAGCTGTAATAGGTCTAAGCGTGGGGAAAAGCCCATCTCACATCTCCTTTCATAGCCAGGTGACCCCCAAATTCCTGCTAGAGGTCTCTTCCCATTTCCTTCACATGCTCTAAAGAGTCTTTGACTTCCCCAGACTCTTTCTGAGCTCCACTGAAAGCCTGTGCTCCCTCAAGCAGGGCAGTGCCCTGGAGATTCCCTCTAGAAACACAGGAACCAAGTCACCCATGCCCCTGCAGAAAATCCCACACGGAAAACAAATACTCTGAAAAGGCATTACTACCATACCCTGGCACACATGGACATTTCATTGCCTAGGAGAGTGCTTGGGATGATTGCTGCTGGCTTTTTTGTTGCCAGGTACTGTTTCTTCCAGCACAAAAAACCCTGAGACAGATCATCCCTCCCAGCTCGGAAAGAACTGAGTGTGTGGATCGTGCTCAGAAGAAGTGACCTGGCTGCATCTTTGGGCTGACATCCTTTCCAATCCCCAATGCTCAGTTTTCCCCTTCCTGTGTGAAAATGGAAACAATATCAGCTGTGGTAAGAAAGGGCTTTGAAATCTACAGGTGAGAAGTGTAGGTAAGAGAGTGCTGCATCCTTCTAGAAATGGGGAAAGGCAGAAAAGGGGGGAAAAAGCCCCACATAATAAATAATATTCTACAAATTACATTATATGAACATATTAAAAAAACAATCCTCCAAGAAGCAGCTGCTTCATTCTTTGCTGTTGATAGGATCAATATAAGAGAGGAAATTACCACCTTGTGCTCTGTAACATATTACACCAACTTTCCTTTACAGACCCTAATGCTCTTGATTGTAGTGTCAATTTAAAATTTACCATAAAATGCGGAATCTCATAAACTTTACAACCTCAATCACATTCAGCCAGTGTTTTCACCCAAATCACATGCACAGGCACCCACTTTGCTGTCCAAGGCAGACACACAACAATGTGCTGCTGACAGCAGACGGGAGAGCAGAGCAGGGCACCACAGCTGGGATCTGCCTGTCCTGTGTAGCCTGGATGACAAAAGAAGCAATCAGGTTAGAAAACAAGCTGGAAAACGTACACTCAGATCTCTGTGAGACAGTTCATCCCATCCTTCCAGGATGAAGGGTAGCCAGAGCCATGATTTATGAGGAAGGTGCTGAGGCCCTGGCACAGATTTCCCAGAGCAGCTGTGGCTGCCCCATACCTGGAAGTGTCCAAGGCCAGGTTGGACAGGGTTTGTCCTTCAGAAATTTAAATCCATGTAGCTCCTACAGTGTGAGTTTTTAATGTGGGGAAGGAGCACACAGCTATCCTACTGTGCCATAGTGACCATTTGCTTTTGCAGGCATGGGCTGCACTCAAGGGTTGACAAGGGAAAAACTAATTACACTCCTAATTTTGCTTCCTACATAAATCTAAGTCCTTTTGCTGTTGTCACTATGACAGAAAACCCATTTCTCTGCAGGGGTACAAAGGATTTTGGCTAAAGCATAACAAAAAGGTGCATATTTCAAGTTGCCCTTCCCCAGGAGCCATAAAACTCTGCTCAGTGTCTGCAGTCTGCATGCACCCTGTAAGCTCTGGCTTAAAATTCTCCCTCAGCTCAAAATTACAGGATATATTTGGGGAAAAAAGTACATTTTGCAATCAGCTGCTTGCCTTTGTGACTGACTGAAATTGTGATCAGACAGATACTTAAAGATACAGCAAGGGTTAAACCTTGGGAGAGGACAGGCACAACTTGGGGATGAAGTAGTTGATCAAAGGGTGGCTCAGAAGTTATTTAAAAATAAACCAGAAAGTAGAACTTCCCAGTGGTTGCCACTGTAATTACAATGCAGACAACGGAGCCGTGGTGCTGTTAAGGTTACTGGATTTTCCTAGCAGCTGTGTTTAATTTACTTAAAACATGCAAAGCCATCAGGTCAGATCCCATTAGCAGAATCTCTCCAGAGTGCTGCAAGAATCCGGCCAGCCCAGCACCAGAGAAATGCTGAGGGCAAAACACAAGTGTAAAATATCCCTGGAGAAATGAGACACCAGTTTTCACTGCCCTCTCCCTAGGCTGCAGCAGAGGCTGGGTGGTCAGTCCTTTCTGCTCATCCAAGGACCTGTCCCCTGCCCCTTTACTCCCATCAGAAGCCATCCATTGGCCCAGTCTCCCCAGACACAGAAATCCATGCAAATGCCTTGACTGGCTTTGACGGAGAAGGATCCAGGACCAAACATTTAGGGAAGTGCTTTGAGTGTGTTTTTGCTACAACCCAGGTTCTGTGTGTGTGCTACAACTGCACAACGTCCCACCTGGATCCCTCTACTCCCCAGGCATCCCCCTGACTTCCATGATGCCTTAGAGAGAAGTCCCACTTGTCCTGAGTCATGCTCAGAGTCCATCTCAGAGATGGGAGCTTGGTGGATTTGTGGGTCAGGATTCCCCCCACTGGAGTTTTGTTCACACTTACATAATTTGGGACCACACAATTCATCAGAAGGCTTTCCAAAACACAAGTACACTAATTACAACCTTCTTGTCAGGAAAAAAAAAAAAAACTCTTAGAAATACTTTTTCATTTTTGTTGTTGTTGCTGTCTTTTGTTCTTTTAATACTGGCTCAGCCCTCCCTGCACCAAAGGGAACATCAGGGTTTCATCCACTGTTTGTGGCCCCTGCCAGCTCAATTCTCCTTCTAAAATTAGCATCCTGAGAGATGTAATTGCTAGAACAGGAGGTGTTAGGTCACGTTTTGGTCCCTGCACATCAGGCTAAGTGCTTCTGCAGACACCTACAACCACCTCAGAGTCTGAACCTCGAATGTGTCCTGCTCCACTGAGCCCAGCAGAGTGATGCAGCTTTAACAGGAGCTGATGCCAAAAAAAAGAGAACTGAAGACAAGGACAGATAATACACCACACGCTCCCTTCTGTTCATGACCCCCATATACAATCATTCCCACAGAGAACGGGCAAATAAAGTAAAATAAAATACTATAAAAATACAAGATAACATATTTCCCACATAAGCTGTGATTGCCCCATCCCTGGAAGTGTCCAAGGCCAGACTGGAGGGGGCTTGTGTAATCTGGGATAGTGGAAGATGTCCTGCCCATGGCAGGGGGTGTAATTAGAAGGTCTTTAAGGTCTCTCCCAACCCAAACTATTCTGTGTTCTATGAATAGAATAGAATAGAATAGAATAGAATAGAATAGAATAGAATAGAATAGAATAGAATAGAACAAAAATTTTAAAAATCTAAATAAATTTAAATAATCCTAACTAAAACATCACAAATAGTAGGAAAAAATGTGAAGGAACAGGTTTGTTTATGGGAAATGTGAAAACATCTGACCAAGCTGCAGGACCCTCATTGCCATCAGAACCCCTCCTGAAATCAGCAGCTCCTGCCACTGTGTGCAACAAACCCCAGCCTGGCCCTGGAGTCCTTGGAGCAGCTTAAGATCATTCCTCCAGCATAAAACTCCCAACATAAACTCATCCCTCATGTCTTAGAGAGGTGTGAGACCTATTTGCATAATAAATGACAAGGCAGGAATATAGATTTGTGTCAGGTCACCCTCCCTTCCCTTTGAAAGAAATCTATTTATTCTGACTGAATCATCTCTTCTCCAAATAAATGGTGTTTGTAGTCAGTTTAGCTGGCACGATACGCATTCTTTTGCATGCCTGTAATGAATTTTCACAGCCAGAGCCCTAATCCAGTCTAGTCATGGAGGGTTTATCACGACCTCTTATTTTATTTCTACCGGTAAATGGGAATTGCTTTCCTTATCGCTATCTAGAAGCACCTGAGTGATTTTTGCTTCATATTTCCTATCCCACTGGAATTCAGGATGCAGCCTTATCTGATGCTGTACAATTGTCACTCATGTTAGCTGCCTTTTCATTTTAATTTGCTGGATTTATTGCTCTTTTTTTTTTTTCTTTTCCTCAAGAGATTTTACTTCAGATCTGAATCCCTTTTTGCTCTTTTCTATCTCCTGGTCAGATTTCTTGGGTGATCATCAGGAAGGCAGGATCAAGGCTTGTCTTGCCTTCACATTCCTGATGCCTTTGAGCAACCTGGGATAGAGGAAGATGTCCCTGCCCATGGCAGGGATTGGAATGAGATGAGCTCTGAGGTCCCTTCCAACCCAAACCATCCTGTGATGCCTTCCCTTGGCAGAGCACTGGGCTTACCCCACTTCACCCCACTGGGGAAGCATAAAACTATGCAGAGACAAGCTGGAATCATCCCTGACTTTGAGTTCAAACAAATCCATGAGAGCAAGGGCTTGCCAATGTGATCCCTACAGCTGCTGCAAGCAGGGAGCAGGTACACAGCTCAGAACTCCAGGAAACTGGACCTGCAGCTGCTGCTGGAAAGGCATGAGAAGACCTGTAAATCCTGCAGATAATACCGTGATGGATCAGTAGTGGCAAGACATTAACCTTCACTCTTGAGGAGACACCCAAATGATAACACCTGTAGCCATGCCACTCCAGAGTTATCAGTCTTGTCACTCGTGAAGATAAATCTATCTGACCTAAGCCATCATCCTATGCCACTCTGGCCCCCTTGCTCAAAATCCCTGTAGATACCAGCAGGGATCAGGAAAATCACACCTAATAATCTACTGAGAGTGTGCAACTATGCTCACATGGAAACCATTTCCTTCACTATGTTAAAATAATTCCACAGAGCAGGGGAAAAACACGGTTGGCTTGAAAGCTGGTCTGCAGGGAAAGTGCTACATGTCAGTGACAACTGTGGAAGGACAGAAAACAGCTACCAAAGCCTCAAGGAGCTGTCACGCACAGGAAAATATAAGTTAATTAAAGCCACTTAAACAAATACATCTGGGACAGGGGCATGGGATGTAGGGAGGGAGAGTGAAGTGATATTAAAACCTCAGACACATGGTGAATCCCAGACAGGAGGCAAGGAAACCTGTTTGGCAGAACTCAGATGAGCCCCTTGCCCTGGAGCTGAGCCCGAGGGGGCAGTGAGAGCCCCCTGTGCCCCAGGGCTGTGGCTCACCCTTGGGCACAGCACTGTCCCACAGCCTCACAGGCATGCCCAGGCTCAGCAGATCCACCCCTCCTCTGGGAAACAGCACCCAGGTTCCACTGATGCTCTCCTGGACCAAACCGTGCTGGCTTGGAATTATAAATCCAACACTTCCCCTCCTAACATCTTCCCTCCTGTACCTAACAACATTCAGCTGAAATGAGAACCATGGGCAAAACATCCCTCTGGCAAAGTGAAAGGATGTAAAACCACCCCGAACACACCACCAGGACCAACATCAACCCCACCTTCCCTTGCTCCTCCTCTGAGCCCCCAGAGCTGATTTGCCTCTCACTATGATCAGAATATAAGCACAGGTTGCTCACACCAGCCCTGACAATATAAAACCACAAGAGCAAAGATTTGGATAGGCTCTGTGTATTTTTTTTATTGCAATCAGTTCCCAGAGAAACTCAAAATGTTGGTTCTTTATATATTCCTTTGAGAATTGATTCAGAAGTGGGAACAGAACACCTACACGAGGTTGGGTCATCATGGAGATGCTGAGCCGGCCTCTTGAGATATTCCTGCTTGAGAAGCAGGGCTGGCCAGCCTCAGCACGAGGCTGACAGGAAGGGAAACAGGAAAGCAAATCCATCTGCTCACCATCAAGCCCCTGCTGCAGGATGACAGCATGCAAGACTGCTGTCTGCAAGAGGAAGTCTTGCCATGGCATCAGCCTGACCCAGTTGGAGTGTACGGAAACACAGATGGAGTGAGGAGGATCCAGGCTTCCAAAGCAGCTTGGTTTCCCACCCTCCCTTAACTGCTGGGGTGGGGGTGATGCAGCAAACCCAACACTAACCCAGTGTGCTCCTCCAGGAAAGCTGCTGGAATCGAATCTGGATGTTTTGGTTAGCAGGGAGCTGGAGGAAGGAGTTAGTGAAGGACCTGGGTCACACAGGACAAGGTCTGACATCTGCTTCACCCCTCAGCAGATTTTCTATCTCCAAATCAGGCTTATGTACAGATCCTCTATTCCAAACCTGGGTGAGATGAACTCATCACAAGTTCCCATGGTTCCAGGGAGTGCTCAGAGCCCCTCCCAGGGCCTGAAGGGACAGGACACAGGCAATGGCTTCCACTGCCAGAGGGCAGGGCTGGATGGGATCTTGGCAAGGAATTGCTGCCTGGGAGGGTGGGCAGGCCCTGGCACAGGGTGCCCAGAGCAGCTGGGGCTGTCCCTGGATCCCTGGAGTGCCCAAGGTTGGAGCGGCATGGGATAGCGGAAGGTGGACTGGGACAGGATGGGCTTTGAGGTCCCTTCGACACAAACCATTCTGTGATTCTAGGGCTCTGCAGACAGCATTAAAGCCTTGTCCAGTGCAGCCCAGGACCACAGCCCCCTCTGTGCCTGCAGCCCTGGGCAGGCAGCCAAGCCCCCCACCCAAGCCCCGAACCCCTTCCCTCCCCACGGTGACTTCCTTAACACAGCCCAGCTGCCTGCCCCCACCCGACCAGGGCTGACAGATTTGTGCTGTCCCCTTAGGGTGGGGTACGTACATTTATTTCCTCTTTGGAAAAAAAAAGGAAAGAAACAAGGAAAAAAATGCGCAATTAACCTTTTCCTTTCCTCGCAACAGGCAAGAAACTTCCCCGCCACAGAAATAGTTTGAGGGCTAAGATATCTGCTCTCACAGCTGCACCAGTGCTATTCTGGCGCAGCTAAAATTAAAGAGCTGAAGTTGTATGTGGGCCCTCATGAAACTGTCATGGGGACCACAAGATTAGAGGGCTGGGTGGTGACCTGGGAGGCCGAGGTCTATTCTCGGCTGCACCAAGGGATCCTCATGTGTGTCTGAACGTGTTTCTCCACCCCTCTTTAATAGGAATCCTGAAATGGTTTGCATTGAAGGAACTTTAATATCCAGTTCCAGCCCCTTGCCATGGCAGGGACACCTTCCACCATCCCAGGCTGCTCCCAGCCCTGTCCAGCCTGGCTTTGGACACTTCCAGGGATCCAGGGGCAGCCACAGCTGCTCTGGGAAACCTGTGTCAAGACCTCCCCACCCTCATCATAAAGACTTTCTTCATACCTAGTCGGAATCTCCCTGCTTTTAATTCAAAAACCATCAACCCTTGCCCTCTCACTACAGGTCCTACTGAAAATTCTATCTACCTCTTCTAAGCCCCCTTTAAGAAAGACCAACATATCTTGCCTGGTCACCTCCGGTGCCCATCCAAACACTAGCCAGAGATCCAAGAGCACAAAAAAGCCCCAGGAAAGCAAAGGATAAGCCCAACATGCCAGCCACCATCCATTCCCTCTCTCACCATGAGCAGTCTCTGCCAACAACTGTGCTGGCTATTGTTGGCCACATAAAGCCCGGTCCAGTGGCCCCGCTGTCAGCATGCAGCTCATTACTCTGCCAAGGGCTTTGAAACGCTTGGAATATGAAAGGTGCTCCATCAGATCAAATTCAGCTTCGTTTGCTATTACAATGCAGTGCATTTCTTTTGTCTGAGACTTTTGATGATGAGCAATTGTTCCCCTCAGTCAGTATTTCGGAGTCATTAGTTGGAATTAGTAAAGTTCCCGCTGCCGGACTTTTCCAAGGCTCTGTTCTCAGGCTACAAAGAGTGGATGAGGAGTTGTCCTGCTTTCACTGAGCTGGAGGCACAGCAGGGAGTGTTCTGGGGGGAACAGGCAGTCTGCTCAACTCCACTTTTCCCCTGCAGGCACCGGGATATGTACATGCAGGAAAGATGCTGTGGGTGGTCACAACAGGGCTGCTGCTTCTCAACCAGCAGGGAACCTGAGACCCTTTCATTTGGTATCTCTGCTGGGACCAGGGGAAGAGGTACACCTAACTGTGTCCATATTTAGGCAGCACATCCCACAAAGTTCAGGTTTTTATCCCAGAAATCCCCCACTCCAAATCTAAAGGTATCAGCCCTGAAGAAATCACCTTTTCTCTGTGTGAAGAGATCTCTACTCAGCATCTTCCTCAGAGAAAACAGCTGGATGTGCCTGACCTTCTCCTCCAACCTCTTGGTCATGTTACACCTAGAAGGGCTTTAGTATCAAGACCCTTTTTTCCTGAAGGGATTTATACATGGAGCATCCACTTCTGTGGGCAACCTGTACCACGGCCTCACCATTCTTACCACAAAAAATTTCATCCCTCTCTCCAGTCTGGATCTCCCCTCCTGCTTCCCTGTGCAGCTCTCCTGGATTCCCTTCAGACCCTGGCAGAGGCTCTGAGCTCTCCCTGGAGCCTCTTCTTTTCCAGGATGAACACCCCAAGCTCTGTCTGTCCTCTGATCAATGTTGTTTGCTTCTGATAGAGGATTCGTTCCTATCCAAGCTTGAGGAGGTCCAGCACAAGAACAAAGTGATAAAGCCCATGGGCTCCACCCATCTGATGTCATTGTCTGGCCCCAAGGGCACACCACAGCAGCTCCAACTCAAGCCCACCCCACCTGCGGGTGGAAATTACAATTTAAGTTCCCAATTCCAGCCATCCCACCACCTTTTCTGGATGAAATGTGGGTATTTGGCCACTACAACCCTGAAACAAAACTAGGAGCAAACCAAACTTTCAGGGACACCCTTGTGGAGAAGAGCTCAGCACTGAATCCAGCTCCTTTAGCAGCTGGTCACCATTCACATGGGACTGTACCTCCATCCCCTAAGGATTTCCCTAAAATTCACCTCATAGATCATCCCACCTAACATTCACAACAGCATTTCCACTGGGACATGACCAAATGCAGACAACTCACACCTCTCACCTTACATTTTTTAAAGTAACAGACTACAATAAAACAGCCTCCCCAGATTCCAGCCTAATCTAAAAACAACTTTATGGCTTCTAATTTTAGCACTAATCTTCCTTTGCTATGGTTGTGTGATTTCTAATTATTTTATCCCCAAGCCCTGCTTTGATGGATAGTTGTACCTTTTCCAATGCCAAATGACTTGTAAAGTGCCTTTAAAAAAATACGCTGATCATTTCAGGTTCATTTCCAGTTCCTACACAAATAACATTCTCATATATGGCTTCACTGCAGAAACACTATTATTATTATTATTAAAATAATAGTAATAAAAGCAATACAATTCTAAAAGGAGAGCTCCATTCCTTAGGATGATCCCAATCTGCTCCTACAAACACCATATTTTCTCTTAAAAGCTGATAAAGAGCAAAAAATCGGTTATCGAGATACGGATCTCTTAATAACTCAGTGCCTTTGGCTTGGCATGGCTCCCAGAACACTTTGCCTTTATCTATCCCTATTTTCAGGTTACAGCTCAGGGAAGAGCAATTGGCCACACTGAAACCTCGGGGGAGACTTTACAAGGGTGATGTGAAGAGACACACTTGCCTTGATGTCCCCCTGGAGCACTACCTACCCAAAATTGCTGAATTTAGAGCAACAAACACCAGCCCTTGGCAGAAGATGTGTTGCAAGGGCTTAGGATGAGCCTCCAGCCCACGTTCCTAACAGACAGGTGTTTTCTCACCTTCTCATACTCTTGATTCTCCTAACTGCTGATCTAGATTGAATCCGGATCCAATCCTGTCGGATTTGAAATTTGCACAAAAATTTCTTGGGGAGGAGATGCTGCCTGAGGACTGTTTCAGGAGGCTGAGGCAGCTGTCTGACAGTGGTCTGTCCCAGTAGGACCTGCCACCAGCACCTAGTACCAGAGCAGGGGACAGACACAGGGCTGGTGGATGTTTGCTGGGTTATTTCCTTCCCCAGGATTTATACTGAGCTCCGGTCAATTGGAAAACATCCACTTGACCTGCGACCTTTTTGTTTTAGTTATTCTCCAGGCTTTGACAGCAGCAGTTTAAACACAAAGCATATGACTTTTGGCACTGAGGCAGCACCCCATTCCCACAAATTCTGAGTGGATACAGAAAAACATCGCACTGCAGCCCTGATGGTGAACGCATTTCTTCTTTCTCATTCTTCATTTTCCTCTCCTTCACTTTCTGAGCCTGTTTCATGACCTGTGTATTCTCCCTCCCCGCTGGAAACATGAGCTTACCTCCCCAAAGCAAAATTCAAGGGAGGAGGACATGGGATGTGGTGCTCTAATTCACTGCACAAAGCTGTGTTAGAAAGGATTTGAAATGGAGATTGTCAAAACAGGAAACAACCCAGTCAATGTCCTCCTGCCTGGGTCCTGAAAATGTCACCACACAGAGCTGCAAGGGATGGAGAAAAGCCCCCTGTTTCTGCATGGACAGAGGATGCCCTGGGAGAGGGGGCATGCCTTCTAATCTCAGAGCTGGACTTTAACCTCTGCTGAAATCAGTGTGGAGATGTTTTTATTGACTTGGGGAAAAACTCAGCAAATCAGGTTAAAAATTATAACCCTTTATTGACCGATACTTTTATCAGCATGGAAGATTTTGTATGGAATGTCATCTCACTCAGGAAGTCAATCCTACAGGAAATCCTTCAACCTTAGTGCTTTGGAGCCAGCATCCTGCTGGCTTCCTTCTTACTCCTCTTAAAACCCACCTCTGAGATCCTCACCTCTCAAATCCATGCTCTGTGTTTGAGCTGGCCTTGCTGGGATAAAAGTACAAATCTTGGGTCTAATCCTGCCCACATCCCCTAGGCAAAGCACCAAGCTGACATATCTCCATGAAGATACAGAGCAAGACAATGCCAGGCCCCAGGCTCTTTGATTTCCATCTATCCACCTTGGAGCAAGGATTTAAAGTTCCTCAAAGGCACAACCCAGTCTGGAGGAGAGAATGAAGCTACTGTAAACCCAGACAAATAAGATGCTGGGTTTATTTTAAAAAGCAGGCTCCTGTAGCTGTAGGTTTCAAGCAATTCTTAAAGCCGGATCTGAACAAGCATCCTTGCCAACAAGTATTGGTATTTTCAGCCTCTGACTGCTTTTGATAGAGAGAGAAAATCTTTTTTTTTTTTTTTATACTGATTGCTTGTTTTTACAGCTCTCTGCAAGTTAACTTCAGGAGAACTTCCCAAGCACAAGAGCTGTGACCATTACCAGAATGGTGATCCAGCAATTCCAGGATGCCTCACCCCTGGAAATATTCAAGTTTAGTTGGATGGGACTCTGAGGAACCCAGTCCAGTTGAGTATGTCCCATTATAAGGGGGTTGGATTAGATGGCCTTTAGGGTTCCTTCCACACAAACCATTCTATAATTCCCACTCTGGAAGCTTTCTGTTTGAGGGATCAGTGGTTTTATCATAGCGTCAAGCCACTGATCTAGAGTGACAACCTTCAGCAGGAAAAAAAAATTCACAGGTTCATGGGACAAACAACTAGGAATGTCATTTCAGATCTGTATAGACCAGAACAGCAAATTTCCCCCATCATCAAGGCAGAGAATTAGAATAGTTACCTAGAGCCTGATCCTGAAAGGTGCTGAGTGCAGTCAAGTGGTCTCTGCTCATAGAGTTCAGTATCTCAGGGACTCTCAGCAGGGTCAGTCTTGGAGCCTGGGCAAAACAACATAGGTTGGGTTAGTCCAGTTATTTGTAAATAAACCTACACAATCTGTAATTTAAAAAAATAAAGCCAAAACAATTCCAGCTCCACGGCACAGCCACATTTTCCTGTACAGGTAATTAACTCAAGGGTCACACAGAATGTGGTTGAGGAGATGCCCTCCAACTCACAGCCATTCCCTGCAGATCAGGATGGATGCCTGCAGCAGAGAGGAGAGAAATCACACTGGGATGTGTCCACAAAGCTTCAATCCACATCCAGGAACCTACAGGACATTCCTCAGGAGCCAAGCCACTGCACCTGGACACACCACACTGCCACACCATCCCAGGGCTCACACACCTTCCTGGGCAGAAGGCAAACCCCAGAGCTGCCTGGCCAAGTCTACAGGCAGCAGTAAACCTGCAGGAAGGAGAAGTTAGCCATGTTTCCAGGGAGGAAGATGAGGAACATTCCCCTCCCCATGCTTCCTACCACGCCAGCCCCAGGCCGGTCCGGCCGTGCCAGGGGCAGGGTGAAGGGAGGGAAGGGGATGACAGGGACAGGATGATGTATCCTCCTCCACACAGCCCTTTGTTTTGGGAGGTCCCCTGGGATGCTTGGCTCAGGGTGGCCAAGTCCTCCTTCTTCCCCTACAAGGGGAACGGATGAGGGGAAGAAAACAATGCTCTCTCCTCAGCTGCCTAATGGAAGAACAAAAGCACAGTGATCCCTTCCAAAATTGTCTTTTGAGGAACAGACCATCGAGCCTGAAGGCCCAGTATTTCTGCTGTATTTATTTTTGAACTCCAGCCTGGCAGTGTCTTTCTTGTCTTTCCTCTGGGCTCTTGCAGGACCTGCCCAAAGCCACTCGGGTCATGCAGGGCTTGCACAGACCTCAAAACCCATCAGGAATTCAACAGCCAGCACCTGGTAGAGGTGACAAAACCAAAGGTGAGGTTCCTTCACCAGACCCCACAACAAACACGCCTTGGCCATGGGGTAGAAGGGTCAAGGCCAGGTTGGAATAACCCAGTCAGGTGGAAAGTCTCTCTGCCCATGGATGGTTGAGAGGGTCCTTTCAACACAAATCATCCTGTGATTCTATTCCTGTTTCAGCAGAGTGCATTTGGCAGGAAGGGTCTGCCCCAGTCTGATCTCACCAAAAACTGGGACCAAACCCCACTGCAGCCAAAACCAGTACACAAAGCACCTTTGGTTGCTGAGCAGAGATGGCTGCTAGGGAGCAGAAGGGGATTTCTGCTGTGCTGATTGCTCATGGAAAGTCCCTGACTGGCCCGCAACCGTGGAAAAAACGGAAAATAGAACTTTAATACCAAGTTGGTGGCAGGCTGTCTATTTTTCTCTCCTGTGACTAGTTACCATGGATAGATTTCTGAGGTCGACCACACAATTGTTCACTGCACCGCTCCTATTAAACAGAGGATGAGCAAATCATCCCATTTGTACCGTACTTTAATTTCCAGAAATTCTTTGTTCGTTTGTTTGCTTAAATTATTTCTCTCATTTGAAGAAACAATGCAGTCTTATGAAGCGAGGGCCCAAATCTCCCGAGTCACCCTGCTGTGGTTCATTACTTCCACACTAGTTAACAAGGCCAGTAATTTCCCTAAGGTTTAATAGAAAATCCTCTTTCCACAATGCAGAGAGACAGGACATTTTAACAAACTCACTGTATCCTGGTTATGTCCTAGGTGAGGGATATCCTAAGCAAGGCACAGGTCCTCCTATGGGTTAGTGTAAAAAAGCAGGTAGCCTAAATGAAGCTTCTTTTATCCCAAATTACTCCCTCAGCTGGAGAAGGGGACCAGTGGGTCCCATGTCCCTTGCTCAGAGCATTAGCTGCATCTCCACTGGCAGTGGGTTCCTGAAGCATCCCAGACCTCATCCCAAAATAAAGAGTGGTTAAGTAGATGGTACTGGAGAGGCAGACCCACCACGTACCTGGTGTGGATGTGGTGGAAGAGGTGGGCCCACAGCCTATTTCATTAATGATATGGATAGCAGAGCACACGGAATATCTGCCAATCACCTGCCCATAAACTGCCCTTCTCACTGGTTTTGCCCACCTACTTCCATGACCAAATCGGCAGAAAAAAAAATTAAAAGCTGAAATAAATACAGGAGAAGTGCTTGTGGGGGAAAAAAAAAAAAAAAGCAAATACATAAAACATATATACATATATATTGAAATCACAGAATAATTTGGGTTGGAAGGGACCATTAAACTAAAAAAATAAACTGAAGCATTTTATAAGTATATATGTGTGTGTAAAACAGCCCAGTAAATCTCTATTGAGATGCACACACAGGTGAAAAGCTGGCAGTGCTGCCTTCAGTCACGAGGGTATTTACTCTACAACAGCCACTGCAGCTCCTTAATATTATTTATACAAACAGGATTTGTCAAGCAACAACTACAGATGTTTGCAGTGAGTCTTCCTGCTTATCCACTGATAATACCGTGTGCCTGGGACAGCAGAACAAATCCTGCCACGTAAATAATAAATACACGTCTGGGTTAATCAGAAAGAGGCGGTGAGGAATCTGGAGATTCCCACAGACTCCCTGCCGCGGGGAAGGAAACAAGAAAATGCCCTGACCTAAGCAGGGGTGAGTCTAGCATACCCACAGATCACAGGGAGATCACAGGAGCTGTTTGCAGATCACTTACAGAGCATGAATAATTCAGGCAGAAGCGGCTGGGAGTATGAGAACAGATAGATGGGAGCTCGCTGCCGCTGCTTTGGCAGGTTTTATTTTATCCATCCAGGCAAGGAAATCACAAGCCCCAGCAAAAAAATCTTCTGCCAAGCTTTGCCAGTGTCGTGGTTTCACTGACAATCTCGTGATACATGGCATTTTACAGATCTCCAGCTGATGGTGAATGCCATCTCTCTTTCTCCTTGAGGTATTTTTGTGATCCTCCGGCTGGAGAAGTACAGCGAAACATATTTTATTAAAAAAAAAAAGCCTTTAGTACCAATCTGCATTCTACTGCATAAGGACCACAGTTCACAGAATCACAGAACAGTGTGGGTTGGAAGGGTCACAAGCCAGGACACCTTCCTCTCTCCCAGGGAGAAGCATCCTAAGTGCTAAGGGAAATTCCCTAATCCTTACTCCAAAAGGAAACCATAAGTAGAGTTGCTCCTGTTGGGATATATTAATAGTCCATGCTGAACACATTAGTAAGAGGACTGGAAGCCAGGAAGCAAATTTTAAAAAGTAAAAAATAAAGAACACACATAAGGAAAGGCAGAAGTGGTAAAGACAGATGATGGAAGTTAAACATGGCTTTGGTGCAACCTGCAGAAATCCAAAACTTATTCTGCCGAATGGACACTGCATTCTGTTTGTGGCCAAAGATTCAAGACTCACAGTGACATCAAAAGACATTCACCTAAGATCATAACACAAAAATCCCAGTAAATCTGGTTCTCCGTGAACCACATGAGAAGTATCCAGGTAGCCCAAGTCAGGAGTGAAACTTGGTGCTACCAGCTAACAAATTTACACCTTCAGTTTTCCTTCAACATAAAAATATTGACTCTCGTCAAGCTTTCATTAATTCTTGAACTACTTGAGTTAAATATTCTTAATTAAAAACTGAATTTAAACCTACTTCAGCACCACTGCCAGTAGCATCTTTGGCTTAGAAAGCTCAGTTTGGAAATGCCATCTCTATGGTGTGTCTATGACATGGGCTCTAGTGCCCACATCAAGAAAATTTCAACTTCAGTCTTTAGCATAAACTGACTGTATCTGGTAGGAAACCTGTTTCTTGCCTCTATAGACTGAGCACATGCCACATTTCTGCATTACCCCAAAATAATTACTTGGCCACACACCTCATTGGATCCTCAGGGCTTTGGGTTCTCCACCCTCATGTTTACATTCCATGCAGAAAAATTAACTAATTAATATACGTCAGACAGATGCTCTTTGAAAGAGATATCATGCCTTCAAAACACAAGATGATGAAAGGAGCAATCGAGTAGATTAGACTGACCAGAAAAGCAAGGATTGTAGCATGGCAGTGGAAAGCACAGTTTTAAGTCTTTCTCTTGATATTCATATGGTTTTATTTGCATATCAAACTACATGCCAATTAGCTGTATATAAACCTGTAATGAAATTAATGCTGTGCAGCTCTCCAAAGTGAAGAAAAGCCAGGGCTGGGCTGCATAATCACCCTTAACTCTGGCCCTCCAGGTGTTCCCACTCCAGCTCACTCCTAATGACCAGGTACTCCCAGTAACACAACTGTACAACGGGAATCCTCTGCAATCACACACATGTATATCCAACATTTCCATACACTGTGAGCTGCTTTGTGTATTTTTTCATTCTCCTCCAGCTCGTTACTCCTGGAGAAAAGAAGTCTGAGAGGAGACAGACCTTTTCCCTCCCCACAGCCCCTGACAGGAGGGGGATGCCAGGGGAAGGTTCCAGAGAACAAGGGACAGGATGAGAGGGAAAGGCCTCAAATAGCTCCAGGGCGGGTTTAGATGGGATACTGGGGAAAATTTCTTAATGGAAAGTGTTGCCCAGTCCTGGCACAGGCAGTCCTCATCCCTGGAGTGATTTAAAATTTAAATGGCTCAGTGGTGTCCCTGGCAGTGCTGGGGGAATGGCTGGACTCAATGATCTCAGAGTTACCTTCTCCATTGTAAATGCTTCCATGTGATTCCAAGATCTGCCTGCTGCCCCCGGTCTCAGACTGCAGGGCAAGTTTTGCCTGTGATGAGGCTTTGTGTAACCAACCCTGTAGGAAAGTGGGGATCCTGCCTGAAGAGCTGCAGGCAACCCTGGATGGAAACAACAGAGAGGTACGCTCTTATTTTAAATATCAACAGGAACCTGGGGGTGCAGTAGCCTGGTCCTGGAGCAGCACCACTTAGTCAATTGTGCTCTGGAAGAGGTGAGCACTTGTAGTCAAACTGGCTGCCTTAACAAGGTCTTTGTGCTCTGCCAGGTCTCTGCAGAAGGCATCATGCAAAGCTGGAGCCTTCAGGCCCATCTGCAGCCACAGCTCACACCAGCTCCAGCCAGCACTGCCTGTAATTTGGGCCATCCACCCTGCCCACACAGGCCGGGAAAGTTCTGAAGAAGAGATTCCAGACACTTCCACTGTGCCAGGTTGCTCCCAGCCTTGTCCAGTCTAACTTTGGACACTTCCAGAGATGGAGCACCCACTGCTTCTCTGGACGCCCTGTGCCAAAGCCTCACCATCCTCGCAGTAAAACATTTCTCCCTTATATCTAGTCCAAATCTCCCCTTCTTCAGTTTAAAGCCATCACCCTTTGTTCTACCACAACAGGCCCCACTAAAAACTCTTTCTTTATAAGCCCCCTTTAAGTTCTGAAAGGGCACAGCAAGGTCTCTCCAGAGCCTTCTCTTCTCCAGGCTGAACAGCCCCAGCTCTCCCAGACTGTCTGCATGGGAGAGGTGCTCCAGCCCTATCAATGAGCCTGCATGCCTTGGGACCATTTTTTTGGGCTCAACTGCAGTACCGAGTTGGACTAATTTGAGTGATCAGGCACATATTCAGACATAAAACATTAATGTGGGAACAAATCAAAAGCAGTCTGGCTGGACTCCTGCTTTGAATGCATTACACAGATTGAAAAAGGGAAAAAAAAACCCTTAAAAAAAAAAAAGTTTTTATCTTTTCTAGAACGTATGAACAGGTATAAATTCCTGAGTGACTGCAGCACCTGAGCTGGCTGTGCTGGTAATTGGAACCAGCGTGCTTCGCTTCCTGGGCGTCCCATTCACAAGGGAGAGAAGGAAGCATTCAATTTTTCAATAGGAAATTTCATCGCCAGAAAACAATCCACCTTCCTTGACTCCGAGGAAGAGCCCAAGGGTGAGTTCTCTCCCCAACCACAGCTTCTGCTTCACAGCCAGCCCTGGCCAGAGCCACACCATCCCAAACCCATGAGACTGCCTTCAACACTTCCAGCTCTTTTTTTTTTCCCCTCCCCTTCTTCTAACACATTGTTTGTCTTTTCCTTTGGGATTGCTCAGAGGTCCAGTTTGCAATTTTTCTTTCCACAACCAAATGGGCTAAAACAAGTCTGGATTTTGTCATGATGGTTTTCCTTAGAATTTTAGTTTTCCACCCAATTGCAGGCGTGGGACTTCATGGAAAGCACCCAGGTGTAGCTGTGGGCCATGGCTAACATTGAGGGGATATTTGTGGGACATTTGTGAGGCAGAGCACACTTTAAGTGGGTTTTTTAAAGGAGTTTAGGACCCCCCAAGCCATATGGGACTGAGCAAAAAATCATGTTACACCAACAGCTTTTCTTTAATAGCATTTTGAAACTCGTTTTTCATTCCTAAAGCTGCTGTCTTAGCACGGAGTAGAATAAGGCTTTGAGGCCACAAAAACCCATCAGACACTCCAGCAGGACTCAAGAAAGCCAAGCAGCAGGCAAAGAGACTGAGCAGTGTGGTGGCAGATTAAATGTAGCACCAGTCAACATGATACCAATACCAAAAAAAAAAAAAAAACAAAAAACAAACAAAAAAAAAAAACCAAAAAAAAACCCCAACCCTGTCAATGGTTCCTGTAAGAATTAAGTTTCAGGATAAACAGACTTGGAAGCAACCATCCTGTGCTTCTGCATGCTCAGGTCAAATTTAAAAATCAAACTTACTTCTCCTTGCAACATTTACTTGTAAAGTTATTCTTCTCCTCATTATTTATGTTCCCACTGTAATAGTTTATTTGTTTATGCACTTACAGAAAAGCTGAATTCTTGGTCTTCTCCAGCTGCTTTCTGAGCCATCCCTGACTCCATCTTGGTACCTTTCACATCCAAAACCAGAGGGCTGAACAAGAAAGGAATCACACGCAGTGCACGGAGGAGCTCTCAAAACTACATCAAGCTCCATCTTTACACCTTTACTCTCCCTAAAATCTCTAGAAGAAGGCTGTCACAGAGCCATTCTTGACCAATAAAGACAAACAGACTTCTAATACCCAGTGCAGCACTGTTAGGCTATTTTTGGTTGTAATCAGAGTACTTTTAGCTGCCTAGAGCTGATCCCTCGACCAGGGGAATTTTTGAAGCAGACTGGTGTCTGACTGAGAGGGCAAACCTGGAACAAGAACTTATGGCAAGACGGATGGGAGATGGGCAAGGCAGCAGCACAAGTAAGATAAGGCAAGCTCAGCACAAAATCAGTATGGAGTCACATGGAATGCTGGATATTTTGAGATATTTCATGCAATGGAGGCAGCACTTGCTGCTCCTCCACTTCAGTAAAAGATGAGGAGCAAGAAACCAGGGTAAAGTTTCCCCAGTCTATGCTGAGTTAGGCATGGGATGCCTCACACAGCCCCAAGGAAGACATAAAGACCAAGTAGTGCAAGAGCCCTCAAGAAGCCTTCTGGTTCACCCCCAGCCTAAGCAGGCATCCCTGAGGACACATAAGAAATGTTGGTGTAGCTCAGGACTGCCAAAGATGGATGCACAGCATTGACAGGACCCTGCTGTTTCATGTGTAAAGAGCCTTTACTGGATCCTACCAACATCTAAAAAAGCCAAGAAAATCTGGCAACTCTTACCTCTGCTGGACTTTATTCTGGCCTTCCCAAGGCTCAGACCCTCCTGCTGGACAGAGACTCCGAGTCCTAAGCCAGACCTGAACACCAGATCTCACTGCTCTCCTTCAGCTCCAAGGACCACTCTAAACCCCAACAAATTCTGGGGCAAATTAAATGCATCTATTTTTGTAAGCCAGGATCACTTTTGTTGAGCTGTCACTGAAGCTTTTCTTAGAAGTCATTAACCATGATGGGCAAAACACAATTCCATCTTGCTCCTCTCCAGCCCCTTCAAAGGGAGGATGGCAGCACTTGAGCCACTGCCTCACTCATTGTCCTACTGTTCCACAAAGTGGTTCCTCTCCAGCAAATTGAACACTGAGAGCCATCACAGAGCCTCAGACAAAGGGCCAGTGACTGTTTCTGGGATTATTAGAGGGAAGCAGAAAGAAGCCTATTACAGGGTCTTTGTGGCACTTAATGTTGACAGCTGAAAATAATGGATAGGACAAAACAGAGCAAAGATGATTTAAATTAGGCAACTCCCGGGAAATGGTGCTCACACAGGCTTCCAAAGGAGAACCTCCATTTCCAAGCACTGCTAGCCCCCTCCAGTGGGTGTGTATTCCCCCTCTGCAGCGCTTTTGCTCAGTTTGCCGGGGGCCAGTGCACCCTTTCCATTAGGAGATGGAGAAGGTGTATAAAAAACAGCATCAGACACAGTTCATCCATCCCTCAACAAAAACAAAACATCTCTCAACAAAATTCCTATCCACTGCCACAAGTCCAGGGACCTGTAAGAAGGAATTTACACACCCACCTTTGCTACACAGCTTCTCCAAAACCACATGCAGGACAGGAGATTCACTCCCACTCCAGGGGTTTGAGGCAGATGGAATGACAAAGGCTCTGACAAAGCTCTACTGCCCTCTCATGCCAGTCCCAGCTCTGTGGGACACAGGTGGGGCTCATTTTAAGTGACCTGCCACCTATACACATCACCTCTCCCTCTCGAGAGGGCAGCAATCAGAGAATCACAGAATCACCTCAGTTCAAAAAGAGCTCCAAGATCATCGAGCCCAAGCTGTGTTTGATCCCCACATTGTCAGCTCAGAGCACTGAGTGCCACATCCAGGCCTTCCTTGGACACCTCCAGGGATGGGGACTCCAACAACTCCTTGCAAAGCCCCTTCCAATTTTTTAACCACCCCTTGTGCAAAAAAAAAATCCTCATGTCCAACCTGAGCATTCCCTGGTGCAGCCCATGTCCTCTCCTGCTGTCCCTGTTCCATGGGATAAGATCCCAAATCCCCCCGGCTGTCCCCTCCTGGCAGGGAGTTGTGCAGAGACACAAGGTCCCCCCTGAGCCTCCTTTTCTCCAGGCTGAGCCCCTTTCCAGCTCCCTCAACCTCTCCCCACAGGACTTTCCCTCAATGCCCAAGCCATTCTCAGTCTGGACAGCTAAGTACAAGAGGGGTGGAGAGACACACACATTGCACATGGTGAATTTGCTCCTGCCTGGGCTCAATAGATTTGTTTATGCTGTGGCAGCAATCTGTCTTTCCAGGCACAGCACTTGGTTTCTGTGAAATGAAACACCACCCAAAGCAGTCCCTGAACATCTGAGGATGCAGCCCAGCCAACCCTGCACCCACCCTGCAGTGGAGAAAAGCCTGCTGAAAATGGGTCCCAGTGCACAGAGCCCTCTGAAAGCACCTCACAGTGACGGGGTTTCACACCTTTTTGTACTCAAGGGTGAAAACCAGGAGATACAAGGCTGCTGCCCTGTTTGGCCACCCAAAGCCTTGAGACATCCCAGTAGTAAGTGGAGGGTGACAGTGGGACTGATCCTGGCAACAAATATGCCTGGGACCTGAAGGGAGGAGCCTTCAAAAGTGCTCCTGGCGTCCCACACCACCAGCCCTCTGCTGGGGCACAAAAGCTGCCTCTGCAGTGCAAGAGAGAGAGAGCTCTGGCATAGGATAAGGGTCGTGGGCAAGGCAGTCAGAGCTGGGAATGCTGCTCTGGATTCGCGCAGCATCTGGATCCTGCAGCAGCACCAGCATGGGGTAATGGCTGTGACACAGGTGGAGAAGGAGGAAGGAGAGGAAGGGAGAGAAAAGAATGAGAGAAAGGCAGGAGAAGGAGAGGAAGGAGGGGAAGGAAAGAGGGGAAGAAAGGAGGGGAAAGAAGGAAAAGATGGAGAGGAAGGAAAGGGTGGAGCAGGCAGAAGGCAGATGAGAAGGAAAAAAAGGAGAGTAAAAGGAAAAGAAGCACCGAAGGAGAGGAAGCAGAGGATGAGGAGAAGAAGAGGAAGAAGAGGAAGAGAAGGAAGGAAGAGAAGGAAAAAAGAGAAGGAAGGAAGCGGTCTTTTAACTCATTATGGAGCAATGCCTGAATCCACTCGACACAAAACAAGGCCACAGCACTGTTTTCCCCCCAGACAGTCAGCAAAGCTGCTCACCTCCTGTCTCCTGCTTGGCACAGATAACCGGCATGGAAAACCCCGGAGAGAAGAAGCACAGACGCGTTACAGCAGAGAGATGCTGCAGAAACACCAACCAGACACTCTCCAACAGCAGTGTGCCAGGCAGCACGGGAGGGAAAACGCTACCTGCCCCCATGGACACGCCAGTTTCTTCCTTTCGATCCCTTTTGTGAAAAAGGTGATTCAGGAAAATCGGAAAGGAAGCCAAGGGTGGTGTGAAAGTGGAACAAGACACCATCTGTTCTCAAGCCTCACAGCTGGAAAGAGCATAACCTGCCCTTGGTGCTGCTGCAGGGGACACTCTGGTCCAGACAGGACTTGTAGGAGAGGACAAAGCTGCTTGCTGGGTTTCCTGTGCTGGGATTCACCCAGCACACACAGACACCCCATCACTGAGCTGGAGCACCAGCTCACCCTGCCCATGAACCCCCATACAACATCACATCTGGAAATACCTGCCCAGGGTATTCACTCTACTCCGCCTAAAATGATCAGCCATAGGTCAAGATGTGGGCATGAACCACCTCTGCAAGGCATATCAAATGGTGGGTATGTTTGTGGTACTGTAGTGGGGAAATCCTAATTTACAATCCTCATCTATTTCTTACGGTGGTTACAGTACCACAGTCCTCACTGCGGATTTGGAGCCGTACTTCAGAACTGATGTGCATGAAGCTCAGATGGAAAGGTGAGCAAGCCCTCAGTTCAACTTGTGCTTCACTGGAAAGAATGAAAGGGAAAGAAAAGAGAAAATAAGAGAGAGAGACATAAAAATAAAATAGGAAGCAAAATAAATGGAAAATTGAAAATACAGGGAAAAGACAGAGTGTGAAAGGGAAAAGGAAGAAAAGGAAGGAAAGAGAAGGAAGGAAAGAGAAGGAAGGAAAGAGAAGGAGGGAAAGAGAAGGAGGGAAAGAGAAGGAGGGAAAGAGAAGGAGGGAAAGAGAAGGAGGGAAAGAGAAGGAGGGAAAGAGAAGGAAAAGAAGGAAAAGAAAGAAAAGAAAGAAAAGAAAGAAAAGAAAGAAAAGAAAGAAAAGAAAGAAAAGAAAAGAGGGGAAATAAAATGAGTGAAAGAAAATGGGAGACAAGAAAAGGGGGGAAAGAAAGGGGGAAAAGAAAAAGGAGGGAAAGAAAAGAGGAGTGAGAAAGCAAAGAGGGAAAGAGAAAGGGAGAACAAAACAAAAAAGGGTGAGGTTAAGAAAAGAAAAAAATCAAAAGAGAAAGGTAGCAAGCAATAAAACCTAGGGAACTGATACTTTCTCAACACTAAAAGAACAACCTCGAGTCACTTTTTTTTAAAAGTCTGAGCCCTTCTTAATAAGATGCCCAACAGGCTGTGAATTATCCAGCCATAAAACTTCCACTTGCATGTGACATTTGCTGCTAGGAATAAATCAGGGCAAAGAAAAGAGGAGCTGCCTTGGAGTTCAATGAGTATTATCCTAATTCTAAACGTATTAGCAGTGGTCTGAAAGCAGGACATTGTCATCCAGATAGACGGACAATGTTCATAACCAATGGTAATTTGTAGGACGCATAATTTGCTACTACCAAAATAGCACAGCATGTGGGTTTTTTTGCCCTTTTTAGTCTATAGCTGTGCCGTTTCTTTTGGCTTGTTGAAAGAAATCTGCTCTGCACACACGGAGCAAGAGCTCAGACCTTCAGCAGCTCATAGAAAACAGGTGGCCAGGCATCGGGGGAAACACAGCCTTTTGGAAAAAGCTAATAAAATAAGCAGATGATTACAGAAAATGGAGATGAAACTGGCTTCTCCTTCAAAAACAGAAAGTCAGAGAAAAATAAGTTTAGACTGAACAAATGCTGGCTGAAAACACACCCTGCCACCACCTCTCCGAGTTTTAACAATACCAAGAGAGTTTTCACTGAAAATTTTTTAAAATTCAGGCAAAGAATAATCATCCCCTCAGGGCTGACCACCCCCAAGCCACAAAGCTCAGCTACCCCAAGCTAGCCTGGCCATTGGCTTAACACCAAGCAGGTTGGGAGCTCAGGAAAATCAGATTAAAACACACTTGCTGCCTTAAGAGTTCGTCCCTGCCATCCTCATCTCTCCATCAGAAAACAGTGCACAGAACTTACATGAAAGTTGAAATTTGGTCAAGTCCCAATCCTTTAACTTTCCATGGGGAGAATGTTAGGAGGTACCTCTCCTGCACACTCCAGGACCACTCTCTTAAACTCTCGGTTATTTCATGGTGAAGATTCTCCCAAAAAAAAAAAAAAAAAAGGCAATAAAAGAGAAGGGGAAAAAAATAAAACAAAAACCCACCCCAGAAAAATAAATGTCTGTATCCCTAACAGAGCAGCAGGGTGGAGCCAGCACACCCTTATATTTAGCTGCAGGCAAAGCCTTAAAGTTGTAGTGCATTTATTTTCCATCAACACATCCATGTAGAAGATAAAAAACTCCCCAAACTCCTGCCATTTGCCCCATTATGTCTTTCATGGGGCACACTGGGATTGTTATCACTGCTTTATTTTTATTTTTGAACTCAGGAACCTTGGGATGGATCAGAGCTGAAGTTACCTCAAGCTCAAGTAAGTGCAGTTTCCCACTACCCTGGGAAAATAAATTATCAATTTTACTTTTTTTTTTTTTTTTTTTCCTTACAGTGGAAAAAGGTAGTTACCAGGCATAAATCAGAGCTCATATTTAGAAAATGCTCCACGGGCTGAGCGGTCCCAAAGGCTGTGAATCCATTCCCATCCCTACCTGCCCCAGCAGAACTGGGTGGCAGCCAAGGTCAAAGCCCATCTGCAGAGGGCACAGTTTGCCGGCACATCCAACACAAACAGACAGGGGGAAAGAAGGGGAACAAACCAGGAACATGCTCCCAAACCCCTCCCGAGGCTGCATCCAGCACATCCACCCCAGCCTGGCCTCGCAGCTCCCTTTCATGCCCTGCCAGCCCCCCGGGCGCTCCGGCAGATGCCGTGCGTGGAGCTGCAGCTTTCCTCTGCCAAAGCTGGGGGACGGCACAAGGCTCGGCCAGCTCGTAAAAAAAATAAAACCCAGGAGCATCTGCACTTTGCCACTCGCACAGCTGTACTGTGACAGCAGGGCCTGGAGACCTGGAGGTGGTGGGGGGAAAGGGAAATGAGTCCATCACGCTACTGCAGGATCTGCCACTGACCTTGCAGGGTGCCTTCCTCCAGCTTCAGGGAATGAGCTGAGAGGACTGAATAGGAAATTTCATCTTTCTCAGCATTTTCCTTTAAACTTGTCCAGCAAAGCTAAACACAGAGGAGCATCTGAAAGCCCTCAAGAGGAGAAAAATCAATCCTCTGCTTTCCAAGCAAGTGCCTACAGAACTCGTTTGGAGAGTCATCTGCTCATTTTCTCTTTATTCCATCAGAAGGGTTGCTCCCCCAGCAGCCCTAACCTCTGAGAGGACAACCCACAATCCCCTCCATGAGGATCCACAGGCTCCAAATGGGAGCCACCACTGGTTCTAACCTGCCTTGGAGTAAAACATGAAAGCATCCACCAAGCCCACATTCCCCCATGAAATCCTGCCTCCACTTCCAGCAGCGCTCCCTGTCACTGATGCTTCAGCAGTACTGACCCCAAAGTCTGTTTTTATCATGCATTTTAAGAAAATTTGGACAATATTTCTCCTCAAGCACTCTGTGAGCAGGAATTACCATCCTTCCCACCTCTCTCACCAAGGGACAGGGATGTGCCCTGAATAAAGGCAAGGTGCTGTTGTGGCTTTTCTCCCAAACGCATTAACCCCTATACAAGATGAGGAGGTAGGAGTGAAAAGGCTTTTTTCCTATCCATCTAAATTTCAAACTGCAAGGTCATCTGGGACCTCTTCTTCTCCTGCACTCTGTAACAGGAGCTGACATTTATCCACTGGCAAAGAAGGAGCATCATCATGGACTTACAGGCATCAGATCAGCCTTTGGAATTCTGCTGCCCAACCCATCCTCAGGAACAAACTGCCCAGAGAAAGGATTCACATCCCACTCTGGAAACACTCAAAGCCAGGCTGGATGGGCATTTGAACAACCTGATGTTGTCGATGATGTCCCTGCCCATGACAGGGGGATTGAAACTACATGGTCTTGAAGATTGCCTCCAACCCAAACTGTTCCATGACTCGCCTCCAAAGCACTCCAGAACTTTTTCAGGAGTTTCTTACCAGAAGATCATGGAATGGTTTGGGTTGGGAGGTACTTTAAGGATGATCCAGTCCAACCCCTTGCCATGGACAGGCACACCTTCCATTATCCCAGACTGATCCAAGCCCCATCCAGCCTGGCCTTGTACACTGCCAGGGATCCAGGGGCAGCCACAACTGCTCTGGAAAACCCAGAACAATGAGCAGGTTCAGCTTTTTCACCAGGTTTCACCAAGTCACAGTGACAGACAGGACATGGCCTGTTAGACAGCCACACCAGATGTGATTAGAAGTTGGTAATTAACTCATGATGCACACAGCAGAGCAGCTTCTCTTGCTGCACAGCCCAGCTCTGAAGGGACACCCTGAGGAAAAAACCTCACTCTCAATGTACAGGCATTTGGAGACAACCCAACAGCAGATCTCTTGACTGAAAGGGACGTTTTTTGTTTGTTTGTTTGTTGTGAACCACTGGTTGCCAGTGCAGGACCTCACACTGGGCATCTGTCCTACCATACAATTTGCATGACAGATGCTCTTTCGTCTTTCTAATTGTTGAAACAAAGTGGGTACTGAATGAGGGCCTTTGAGGCCAGCAGGGGTTTCAGATATAGTCAATGTTGAGCAAATTCTGCAGGGCACAGTCTCCAGCTTCCTCCACCCCCTCCATATTTATGTTACAGCCATCCAGATCCATTTTTGCTGACTGTGTCCTTGCCCTCCCTCTGCCCTCTGCAAAGTTTCATTAATCCCGCTTTGCTGGCTAGGGGGGACAAACATTCCCTTATTTTTGTTTAATAACTCCCCTCTCTCCCCTTGGCTTCAAAACACCTTCAGGGATCTCCTCCGGGTACCCACACACAACATCCTAGCAGGGAGAGGCAACAATCTGGGGCCAAAAGCTTCTGCTAGATCTTAAGTCCTGGTACCAAACCGGCACCACTGGAACGCAGTGAGCATTTGGCACCTGATTGCTGAGGACCAGGAGCCCAGCCTAGGACCAGAAGGGATCTCACCATCATCACCACAGTGCAAACCTCTTCTAGGGAAGACACGGCCCTTGAAAGCAGCAGGGTTAGGAGCCAGAGTTGCCAAAATAGAGTTGAAGTCCTGCAGTCACCCTGGGGTGAGTCAGTTATCGGGGAAAGCTGGGGACAGTTCTCAGCATCTTCCTCATCCAGCACCACTTCGTTCTGCACAGCACAGGCAAGAAGGTTTTTCCCAGCACATGAGCTCTGGGGTGATGCCTAAATGCTCCAAAGTACCATCAAGAATGGCTGTGAGGAAGCCACCCAGGCTCCAGCTGCCTCCTCTTCCCACACAATCTACCATCAGCAGAGATATGCTCCAAGGAGTTCCTCAAAAAGGGAATTGGAAAGAATAACATGCTCAACTCTTATTTACCTGGGTGGGAGTTCGGCACTTCATGCCATCAGCCCTCTCAGAAATTCCAGCTTAACTGCTACAATGAAAAGGAAATATTTTTCTACACTGGGGTTATTAGATGTTGCTATAGTGGCATGCGTGGGTGTGCACTTTGATACTAGCTAAAGGCCCAGATCTGCAAAGATGCACATAAATCACTTGACTCCCATGAAAACAGCAAGAACAGTCATAAAATGACCCAAGCACTCAGATCAGATCCACCCAGACAACTTCAGTGTGTGCTACCAAGGTGTAAAAGAGGGAGAAAGAAAAGAGGCATAAAAATTTTATTTCACCTCATGATGTTTCTGCATCAAGCATGTTTTTCTATGCTGATGTAACACTTACTTACTCTCCTTGGCTTCTCACAGCTGTGATGGAGGGATGTGAATGCTGGCTGGGCTCCCCACACTCAGCCTGGTGTCCCTGTCTCCCCTCAGGACAACAGCAGGCATCTGACCACTCACTCCAACAAGTGTGATGCCTTTCTTACCTAAACCCTTCTCTCTTCTTTGCCTGTTCTCCCACTTTCCCAAATAGCTGCAAAACAAAGCAGTAAGTGATGCACAAGCAAAGAGCTGAGGAGACCAGGGGTTTAAGTAAGAGAAAGCTGGGAGGCACAAACACATATTTTCATGGGATGGAGTGCTTGGGGAGGAGGGAAGAGGCTTTGTTGAGAGATTTGAAGGCTGCCCACCCTTCACCTTCCACCCTTGGGCTCTGTCATTGCAACCTGGTCTAGTGCAAGGTGTCTCTACCCATGGCAGGGGCATGGAACTAGGTGATCCTTAAGATCCCTTCCAACATAAACTGTTTTAGGATTCTAGGATGGTTGGAGAAACCAATGGGAAATGGCTGTAGGGAGGAAGCTCTTGGCCCTCTCTGTGTCACTGCCCAGCTTCCATGGCAGCCCTGGGGACCTGTGTCTCAGTCCATGTGTCCAGCAGCACTCAGCTGACAGGGGTCTGCAGGCACACAGACAACCTCCCAGCCATCAGCACTTGCACAGGGGCTCTGTGCCAGCCACATGGCACACAACAAGATTGTCACCAGCACATGGTATCTCATTTGGCACAAAATCCCCCCGTATAGAGCAAATGTGCTTAAAAAAAATATACTTTGAACCGCAGCATCCCAGGCCAGCTCCCTGCTGCAGCTGCTCTGGCACCAACATCCCTTACAATTAAAGCTTCTGAGTCTTAGTTTTTATATTTTTCCTAAAGTGATGCTGGTTTATCTACTCCCTCCCACCCTACAAGCACCCAAGCGACACCTTACACACTCATCCCCTCCCATGGCCTCCACAGCTCCTCCACGAGCTCTTTATGCAGGAACAATTAAGCCCTGCTCAACTTTTCCATTAACCCAAGCAGCCCTTAGTCATGTCTAACGAACTCACAAGTTGCTGTGTTTTTTAATTTGATTCAAGACTCGCGTCTGCCCAGCTCAGACACATGCAAAAGGTCCAGTCCCTCAGTGCCTCGCAGTCAAACACAGGGAGGCTGCTCCCTGTCCCTGCTCTGCGGAAGCTGGATGACTACATGAGATTCCAGACAGCTCAGAATTAGGTCCAGGATTTATCCCAGGAGTGTCTGGCTGCACAGAGATTGCAGGCACCCTCAGGATTAATTTGTTTAAAAGCATCCACCCATCTGCAGTTGGGTGGCAACCACATGGCATGGCTCTACCATCACTGGTGTGTCTCGTATCACTGCAGATGTCTCCTCACTCAGGTCATTAGGGCTTCTGGAAAGATATTTATTCTGAAGAATTCAAAGCACTTCAAATTATTCCTAGTCCTCTAACAAATCTGACTCTCTCCCCCTTCATGGCTCAAGAATTACTGATGGGGCACAGAAAGAAACAGGTCTCAGATTCATTGCTTTGAGAAGCCAGATGAAAAATACTACATGCAGACATGGCTACAACCAATTAATTGATCACACAATCAGTGCAAACATGGAAAAGTATGGTGCTAGCAGGCTTTGGGAGATAGAGAACCATAGAATCAGAATTGTCTGGGTTGGATGAAACCTTAAAAGTCACCTGGTTACAACCCCCATGCTATCCTTTAGTCAATTTTCTTTGTCATTTAAGACACCAAAATAATAATCAGGGAAAAGTTAGTCGAGACCAATCAAGGCAAAGTCACCAAGCTGAGCTCCCTGAAGCATCTGCTAAGAGGCAGAAGTGCTTACCCATTATTTTACTGTCTCAGGCTACCTGCAGACTCAGGAAGGTACTGCTACGCTTGGATTCATGGAGATAATTTTGCAGTCACAGTCATCGGGAATTTATTTGGAGCCTGCCTTTGTAAACAAGAAAGTTTAATAAAAAAAACGCATGCAAGTCTCCGCACCTACAATTTTCAGTACATCACCTGCCCAGGGCATCATCTCCACTGTAGTTTCAAAGGAAGGTGTGATGATAGGAATATGTGATGCTCATAAAGTCATCATGAAAACAAGCAACCTCATCAAGCGAAAGCAACTAAGTGACACCACTGCAAGAAGAGCTGTGATGGGAGCCTGACACCTGACAACACCAGCTATGAACCCTCTTCCCAAGAGCTGCTCTCAGCCCCAAGCCAGCTTCATCCCAGCACTCTGCCCAGTATGTCCCACATGGTATGAATCACCAGGCCAGAGCTTCAAAGGATTTGCTCATTCAAGCATTGAACCCCATGTCCATGAGGATGCTTTACAGGAGGTTGCCTGAGTCTCATCCTCAGCCAGAGCACAATCCAGCCCTTCATTAATGACCTGCGGCTGCATGGGAAACATCAGAGCATGAACTAGAATAAACTCAGGAGGAGATGGCAAAAGAGGTGACCAGCAGGTGTTGCACCACACAACCTGCCCAAACACATCTGGAACAAAGAGATTCAGAATCCTGAGTCTTCCCCTTCCTCTGCCTTACCCCACTCTGATCCTCTCTCCCTTGGTCTCTCTCCAGTCTGCAGCATGTGGTGACTGTAATTATGGTTCACCTCACTGCTGCACAGCCACACCACCTCCAGGTACTTAACTTCTTTTAATCTTGCTTCATGTTTCAGTCCCTATAGCCCACTCGTGATGTCTGCTACTCTTCTTCCAACATCCTCAATTCATCAATAGCCATGTCAGGCTTTGACCTCCAATTTTCTAACTGCTCAGTTAAACCACTCTGCCACTGGCCCCGCTCCTGCCTTTGTTAAAAACGAGGGGGGAGCCTCATTTGCTTTCTTATTTGATCATCACTTCACTTCTGTGGTGTGCACTCTGTTTCCCCATCTTGAAAACCCATAAACCAGCCCCATTCCAGACTGGTGCTGGGGCTGTTGTTACCTTTAATGAGAGGAAATTACGGTTAATGCCTAATTTTAATCTTTCCCCCTCCTTTAATTTTTTTTTTCAATAGCTTTCCCAGAAAAAGCAGCTTTGGCAGAGTGCTGCCACCTGAATGCTAATGAACGCTGAAGGGACCCAACGTGTCTGCCTCCCTGCCAGACATCAAATTGATTTTCAAATTGCTTTGATGACATAAGGTGGTTTCACAGTTTGGACCTGTGTGATTACCTGAGCATTTATCTCAGTGGGCTCTTCCACTTACCTGCTTTAAAATAGCCCAGGCTGCTGGATTGGACCTTTGTGATGGAGGTTATCGTCCCACAGGCTGCAGCCAGATCACGGGAGCCCAGTTTGAATTTGGATAATTTAGATATGCCTGAGGCCCACAGATGAGTGTGGAGGCCAGTTTGCAGCTGAGCATCAACTAAACTTTTTGCCTTCCAGTTCTGGAGTACAAAGAAGACCCCAAAGAAGGTGGCTGTCTCATCCCTGGAAATACTCAGGTCCTGGTGGGATGGGGCCCTGAGCATCCTGGTCTGATGGAACATGTCCCTGCCCATTACAAGTGGCCTTCACAAACCAAACCATTTTATGATTCCGAAATACAAATTTGGTTCAGAGCTAGGGAAGAATTTTGTATGTCCAATCAAATTTAAAAACACTTGGAGAATTTCAACTATTGTGCGTGGGCAGCACCTTACTTACTGGCTGTTGTTCTCTCCTGGGCCAAAAACATGAGGATGAGGAAGGAAGGACAATCAGGGAGCTAGAGGATGCTCTCAGCAGCCAGGAGCTCCCCATGGAGACATTGAGAGCTCAGGCACACTCATCCCTCCTTCCAAAACACACACCCTCTAAGTGGATGCTGGATGGGAAGAAGGTGCGGCTGACAGAAGGAAAACATGATTTAGGGATGGCTGAGACGCTCCTCCATGAGCAAAGGCCCAAGCCCAAGAGGAGAGGAACACTGCTTGCCAAAGGGAAACCTGAGCATCGCATCACGCCAGGCGGCAGTTTTAAATCCACGGAAAAGGCAGCAAAGAAAGGCCTTCAGAAACACAGCCCTGTCCCATTTTTAGGACAGGTAAACACCCAGGATTCCACTGAGCCTCAATCTACTGCCTGGTGAGCAGAGACCAGGTCACTGACTCTGCCAAGACCAGAGGGATGCAAAACAGCCACTGTGCCAGCTGGTACTAGGACTCAACTGAGATAAAGGCACAAACTGCTGCAGGCTGAACTCAGCCTCTAGATCAACATGGATCAGAGACTGGATTAAGGGGGAGTGAAGGGAAATACAAACCACTCGCATTAACCTGTGGGTAACATCAGCAGTGACCCCAAAGGTAGTATTTCTTTTATTCCCACGCACGGCTGTGTCTCGGTACGCACAACAGCTGGAATGCAAGAGGCTGGAGTGCAATTTATGGAGTGCTTTGTGACGACAAGGGATGAGGGGAACAGCAGGACAGTATTTATTATTACTATTTTACATTACAAGGAGCACAGTTCATCAGTGGTTTACATTTCTGGGGCACCTTTCATCTCAAAAGATAACAGAAGCATGCTGCTAACAAGGAACGGGGGCTTGAGCCAAAACCTCACCAGTGCATCTATACAGGCTAATAAATATATATATATAAAACATATAAATAAAATATATATATTACGGACTACAGAAAATTCAAATTACCACCTTTGAGTGCAGCCATTTACAGAATCACAAAAACACCATTCCCCCAGACCTCTGAGTGAACCCTTGCTGTGCCCACATGAAGAAGTAATCAGCACTTAGCAGCATTTCTCTTCCTGCTTTGTATTGCCACACAGGCACTCCCCATTTGAACTGTATAAAGAAAATAATAAATCACAGGCACCCTAAATAGGCTCAAGGGTGGGTTGGGGTTTTTTTCCGCCAGACAAGCATGTGCTCGTTTGGCACAGATCCTGCTGGATTTGGAGAAAGATAACTATGGCACAGGTTGCAGGAGTAAGCCCTGACCAACCTGAAGACACTGACTCAGTGCACAAGCTGATGGATGGGAGATCCCAGCGTCCATGAGGGCTTCATACCTGCCTGTAGGTGTGTGGGTGGAAAATGCTCTTACCCAGATTTATTTGGTTTGCATGGCCAGGCTTTGGTAGTTGCAGGGGTGGCGTCTGTGAGAAGCTGCCAGCAGCTCCCACGACCAGCAGAGCCAAGGTCAGCCAGCTCCAGGACAGAGCCCAAGGCCAAGCCCATGAGGAAAGATGGTGATGCCTCTGTGATAACAGATTTAAGGAGAAAAAAGTTGTTTCCCAGTTGTAATTGTGGCCATAGACGAGCAAGGTGAGACCATGTGAGAGATCAACACTGCAGACACCAAGGGCTGTGGAGGAGGAGGAGCAGCAGCTGCTCCAGGTGCCAGAGGTGAGATTCCCCTGCTGCCCGTGGGGGGCACAGGGATGCAGAGATGCACCTGCAGCCCCTGGAGGAGCCCACACCAGCCTGAGAGGAGGCTGCAACCCCACTGAAAGCCCACGGAGAGGGAAGCGCATGCCGGAATCTGTTTTGCCCATGATGGTATTTGGTGAGGGATCTCTCATGGCTCTTATCTCATGAATTCTACATTATATTTTCTCTCCTCAGTTCAGCTATGGAGGGGAGTGAGAGAGCTGCTTTGATGGGTGCCTGAAATCCAGCCAGGGTCAACCCACAACATCAGAGGATATCTGAAGAGGTATTGCCAGCAGGTCTAGGGAGAGGACTCTGTCCCTCTGCTCTGATACAATCCCATCTGGAGTCCCACATGCAGCTCTGGGGTCCTCAGCACTGGAAAGCCATGGACTTGCTGGAATGAGTCCAGACGAGACCATGGAGATGCTCCAAATGCTTGAGCTCTAGAGACAGAGTCAGGGAGAGCTGGGGCTGCTCAGCTGCACAAGAGAAGGCTCCAGGGAGAGCTCAGAGCCCCTGGCAGGGCCTCAAGGGGCTCCAGGAGAGCTG
>PYHW01009372.1:6150310-6178837 GCA_013186435.1 Turdus rufiventris
TGGGAGGGTGGGCAGGCCCTGGCACAGGGTGCCCAGAGCAGCTGGGGCTGCCCCTGGATCCCTGCAGTGTCCAAGGCCAGGCTGGACAAAGCTTAGAGTAATCTGGGACAGTGGAAGGTGTCCCTGCCCATGGCAGAGGGTGGAATTTGATGGGCTTTAAGTTGATCTTTGGAACCCTTCCTATCCAAATCATTCCACGCTTCTATGACAAGTCTCTCCACTGTGCAAAGTGGAGACATCTCCACCAACAATCAGCTGCAAACCATGGTGCAGGAGGGACCTGCACAAAATAGCCCTAGGGGGGCAATTCAGCCTTGTTTTAGCAGTAGGGCCACACCAGCTAAAGCAAAACAACAGCCACCATGCAGAGCAGGAATATTTTTACATCATCAGCTACCCAAAATCCTTTTAGACCCCATCCAAAGTTTGCCACTGCCACAGAAAATGAATTTTGCCTTGCACCCCGTAGCAAAGAGAGCTGCAGGTTGCCTTTTCCAGACACAGCTGCTTGCAGTATGAGTAACAGAAAATGTGTTTTCTCCACATATGGGCAACCATCTGAAAGCCCCGCTGCACCAACCTGATGGCAGAACCAAGCAAATGTTTGGTGACATTTCCCTATTGCTGTCTCACAGTTAAATAAGCTTTAAAAAAAAAATCCCTTGCTTTGGTGCTGGCTAATTCTATTTTAACAGCATGAAAATCCTCCGGAGCTCAGCAGCAGAGACTGAAGCAAGCCAGGTAAAAGTAATGGGAGAAGAGAAAAAACCCGAGCATCTCCCCTCTCCTCCAGAGAACAGCAGTGCCTTGCTGTTAGCAATTAAAGAAACAAAAGCTACGAGGCTGCTGCCATCCCCCTGCACACAGCTCTTCCCAAACCTCGGATGTGGATGACAGCTACTGGATCCACACTGTGCAAAATGTTCCTCCAGAGGTTTGCGACCTCCATCTCGCGCGCCACAGCGTTGACAGCTCCCAGTCGCCAGTGGGCACGGGAATTCTCCGGCAATTCCAGAGGGATCACTCACCCCTCCACACGTCCCAACTCCCCCTGCATCCCCCACCACCACACACTTGCTTTTGGGCTGCATTTGGAAGCTTAGCCTATTAATTAGGGTAAAGGAAGTCAGCATGTCCAGCCCTGACCTCCAGTGTCCTCAGCTCCTCTGTTGGGTGGCGTTGCCTTTACAAAAAGCCTTGGAAAAAGGCAGGAGAGGGCTGCTCTCTGCTTCATGGGAGCAAATGACAACGCAGCAGAGAATTACAGCCCCCAGACTGCTGAGGGATGGTTCAAACAAGGTGCAAACAATTATGGTCTGAAAAATCAACAGCTTTTTCAGAGTAATTTCTGGACAACCCAGTGATTTCTTTTTCTTTTTTTTTCCCTATTTAATCTGTTTCCTGCCTATTGAATATTGCACAGTTTCCTCCAGAACACAGAATAAAATTAGTTGAGACTCACTGCAATGGAAAACTCTTTTTTTCATACCAATTCTTCAGACCCAGGGGAACGACTACAGTGGAAAGGAGCTGAAGACAGAAACGAGCTGGGGGCTGGTCCTCAAAGACCAATTAAGCCTCTGGCATCCTTCATTTTGATGATGCTCCTCCCTGGGCTCCAGCAGGCAGCATGATGCATCTCCTGCCCAAAAGGCTAAGGAAAGAACACACATTACTGCCTGCAAAGAGGGTACATCAAGATCAATGGCTCACTGCAGACCCCAGCGTGGGAATGATGTCACTCCACCGCCAGACGCGTGGTAACGAGCCCTACAAAGGAAAACATCTTGCATCACCGAGATGTCTGTTGAGCTTACCCTCCAAAATAAAAAGGGGCATTGACCTGAAAAAATCACAGGCTTTGCTTTTAGGAGGGTGGGAAGATGGTGCTGGGAGAGAATGGGCAGCACAGCAGCTCAGGATTGTAAAATCATGGAACAGTTTGGGTTGGAAGAACCACCCTGCACCACCCCACTGCCATGGGCAGGGACACTTCCACTATCCCTGGTTGCTCCAAGCCCCATCCAACCTGGTCTTGGACACTTCCAGGGATGGGGAATCCACCACCTCACTGTGCTTGGTGAGCTCAGTCAGGACAATGCTTCCTAAGCTGTGGTGCCAACTCCCCAAGGTGTCTCATCACCTCCTCCAGCCCTGGAATGATGCCTCAGTAACTCCTGCCGGTGGATTCATCAGAGTCTCACCTGCTTTACTGTGGAGCTCAGGATGGCCAGCAAGGGCTGGGATGCTGCCCTGGGCACCATGGGCAGCCCTACAGCCTTGCCATGAAATTCTGAATTTAGGATCACCACATATGATGGGCTGGTTTACATATTCCTGCACGAGTTTTCCATCAGTCGTTTTCAAAAATTCCAAACCAGGACATTCCAGGAGCTGGAAGAGGTGAGTAACTTCATTTTTTTTTTTTAAATCTAATGACATGTCCTACTTGTATAAAAAGGAGGAAAATGTCTTGAGTCAATGGGTGGAACTGAAAGAGGTTCGGCGACACAGAGAGAGAAAGAAAAACTTGCCACCCCTCTACATTTTGTTTGAATCAAAACTAAATGTCTTTGTCCACTACCACCAAGTCTTGTTTAATCTTTCCTCCTTCTAACTGTTAACTGTAATTCCCAAACAGAAAGTTGAAAAGCTTCATTGAGAAGCTGTCAAAAAGAAAATGTTTTGGCATTTCCAAAATGACACATTTCATTCTGACATTTCACTTGAAATGCCTGGACATTAAAAATAAATTAGCTCCCCCTGGGGATTTTCAACATATCCAGTTGCCAAATTCAATTTAAGCTTATGAATAGTCCAGGCTTTCTGAAATCCAACTTTTGAATCCACAGAAACCCAGAATGGTTTAGATTGGAATAAACCTAAAAGCTCATCCCATTCCACCCCTTGCCATGGGCAGGGACTGCTTCCACCATCCCAGGTTGCTCCAACCTGGCCTTGGACACTGCCAGGGATCCAGGGACAGCCACAGCTGCTCTGAGAAACCTGTGCCAGGGCCTCACCACATTCACATTATGAAATTTCTTCCTAATATCCACTCTAAATCTACTTTAATTAACTTACACAGGAAGTTCAGTTCAGTTTTGGTCCAGACAGTGATGCTGATACCCAAAACTTGATCTCCAGCCAACATCTCAAGCCTATAAATATTTACACCTTATGAAAATATTATATATGAAGAGAATGAGTTAGCCTATGACCCAACAACAGCCTCTCAAATTATTTTAACATGTGTTTTGCTCCTAATATACTGCTGTCATTCATGGGGATTAATGGTTGTTATTAATCACCTCATTTGAAGGCACGGAAGAAAATCATCTCCCCGTGCACAAGCCAGAGGGAACATTATTTATCTGCTATCACCAACACATAATAAAAACAATTCCTGAGTAGATCTCACCTCTCATACACAGACGACCATGTCACGCCATGAGTGATTTGCAAGGCTTTGGAGGCATGACAAAACCAGCCAGCAATGACAACCAAGGGTATCATCTCACAGCCCCGCCTCAGATGAGGAATACTCATACAGATAAGCACATCCATCAGCCTGAGGCCTTGGTGAAGACTTCTGGGGTCACCAGGGTGGTCACACCCCTTCTGGCTTTCCAAGAGGCTGCTGGTGGGACTCAGCAGGGACTCCAGAGCAGCTGCAAAGCTCACCTGGGCTGTCCAGCCTGGCGGAGCTGTCCTACAGCTGTGCTTCCAGATGTCACACAGAATCACAGAAGGGTTTGGGTTGGAAGGGTCTTTAAAGATCGTTTTGTTCCAGTGCCTACCACCATGGGAATGATGTCCTGAATGAACCTGTCCCAGGTTGCTCCAGGCCTTAACCAGCTGTTCTTGGACACTTCCAGGGATGGGGCAGCCACAGCTTCTCTGGGAAACCTCTGCCAGGATCTCACCACCCTCACAGCCACAAATTCCTTCCCAATACCTATTCTAAATCTCTCTTCTTTTAGTTTAAGACTAAAACCATTCCCTCCTGGTGACACTCAGTGGTTCCACTCCAGATAATAGCTAAGGGAAATTTTCAGCACTAGGCTTAAATCCATCACCATGCTGATGTGACCTCGCTGGGTGACTGAGGGACCAAAATCAGTCAAGGTCAGGAGAACCTGTCCCAAGCCTCCACCAGCAAGGTACCAACTTTTTGTAACAGCAAGGAATCTGAACACAGGACCAGCATCTTGTCCCCACTTTGCTGTGGAGGCTCCAGGGGGGTTGCTTTCCCTGATTTTATTTTTTAACACTGCAGTTTACTCATACTGAAAGCACTTAGCACCAAAGAGAGATCTGAGAATGGGACAGACAACAAACTTCCACTCTCCTGAATGTCTATAATACCAGGTCTAAACCAAAATATCCTTGCACTCTCCTGAGCAGCGCTATGGTGGGTCTGAAATGCCGACTCTGCTCCAGCACACGCTTCACATTGAACTGCACACTTAAGAAAAACTTACATGTTTATACACCTTGTTTGCACAGCACGGTGCTTGTAGGCTAGAGGCTCGAGTTCCTTCTTCCGATTCACTCCTTGAGTGAGTCAAACTATTTATTTGAACTCAAATCCACATGAGGTGCAGAACAGCTCAGGCTTCGGCTCAGTGCCAAGTGCACTCCCATTGTCCACCATATAAAAGCAGGTATCCTGGCACGGACACAGGAGGCATGAAATACAGAAGATGACAAAACACTGCTTTTGTAAGACACCTGCAGAAAAAAGAACTAATGCAATAGGAAAAAAAAATAGGAAAAAAGAAAATAAAGGGAAAGATCTATATTTTGCTTTTCTTTCCTGTTGTCTTTTCTCTGGATCCCTTTACCTCTTGTTTTTTTTTTTGAGGTTAGGGAAAGAAGAATCAGCCTCTTTGCATTCAGCCTTTTCTCCATTCCCCACACACTGCTGTATTTAATCCATGCCCTGAAGCTCAGCCAACATCCCTTATTAAATGAAGTTGGCTCTTCATCTGCTGAACTACAAAAAAAAATTAAAAAGCAATCTTATGAGAAATACAGGGCTTCTGGGAATCCTAAAATGATTTGTGTTGGAAGGGACCTTAAAATTCATCCACTGCCACCCCTCTGCCATGGCAGGAACACCTTCCACTGTCCCAGGCTGCTCCAAGCCCTGTCCAGCCTGGCCTTGGACACTCCAGGGATCCAGGGGCAGCCCCAGCTGCTCTGGGCACCCTGTGCCAGGGCCTGCCCACCCTCCCAGGCAGCAATTCCTTCCCAAGATCTGTACTCCCTCTGTCAGTTTAATATTTCTAAGTAGGCTGTTCCTTTTCTCTCGACTCCTAAACTAAAAACCTGTTAGTATAAAGTCAGATCTGGGCTTTTCATCAACTCAAATCCTCCAGCAGAAAGCCAAGCACATGAAGGAAATCCTCTTGAGCACACCAGTGTGTTAGTACTGGACCAATGCACTAAGGTGGCACATCCAAGGCTTGATGCACATGCACTCTTCCAGGCAAGCTGCTTTAAATTTTCCTTGACTCTTTTCTGCAAGAAGCCCTGGCCTTGTTGATTGGCACAGCAGATAATTTTGGTAACTATTCTGCTCATGTAGAAGTTCTCTGTCATTCCAGGTGAGTGGAGCATCCCCTGCATACTACTGCACCAGGGGATTTCTCCCACCAATCCCCCATCCAGAAACACCCCATCCATGAGCAGTGGCTCACCTAAAGGAGTAAAGGCAAGGAAGAGCTCCAGGCTTTGGAAAGGGGGTCCTGGATACACGTTTTGATATTTAAGGAATAACACAAATGCACTTTCTCTCAAGCAGTATCTGATGAGCTCCGCTCAAGATCACATCCAAGGAGCAACAGTCCCTGGAGTACAGTAGAGTACAAATGGTCTCTAACAGAGTATTTGGCTGTTACATCAGTATTAATCCCTCAGCAGCTAAATTGTGGGAGACTCATGAAATCTCTCTCTTTTTCCCCCGTTGTACCAGTGAAAGGTCTGCAGCAATTTCTATCCAAACAACTGTCCTTTGTGAATAACAGGACCATTCATGGAGTATAATTTTATGACCTCATTCAAGCAATTTTAGCCAAATTGTGCTTCCTCTCTTGAAGAGCTGCCTTTGGTGAGGAGAGATTGTTCACAACCACAGAAGCAACAAAAATACACATTCTTTACTTCCACAACCTGTTCCTTTTTTTTTTTTTCTGCCGTTTATTTTCAAAATACCTGCTGTCTGTCAGAATGATGCTTCTCCTCTGACAGAGCCTATAACCATCACTCAAAGATCACGGCATCTCACAAGAGTTCAGTGGAAAACGAGAGGAAAAACTCCCTGGGTACATAACTGAAGTCTTCATTTGAGGATAGGGAGTGGATTAACTGAAAGAAAATTAAATCAGCTCTAAGGTCTGCTGGTACGAGCTGGTCCAAATTCCAACACAGAGACAAAGCTCCATCCATACCCATCTCTCTGAAAGCTGCAGGATTCTCACTGCAGGAAATAACACCACAGAATGGTTTGGGTTGGAGGGGACCTTAAAGCTCATCCAGTGCCACCTCCTGCCATGGCAGGGACGCCTTCCACTGTCCCAGGTTGCTCCAAGCCCTGTCCAACCTGGCCTTGGACACTGCCAGGGATCCAGGGACGGCCACAGCTTCTCTGGGAAACCCGTACCAATGTCTAAGTGCACACTAGGATGTAGGGAAGAGTGCTTTAATCGCTAGGCTGACAAGCAACAAAATATACTTTAAAATTAAGGTGGGACAGGTCTAGGGTGGTTTGACAGGAAAATGAAGAAACATCTATCCTATATCTATGCCCCATTGTTTCCCCAGTGTTCCACATCTGCATCCCTCTGCCTGTCTCCTCTCACATGCTGAACTCCTCAGGATGCTGATAACATCCTGCATTCTCTCAGCCTGGAATCCCACCTACTGTCAGGACCTACCTATAGGGAAGAGTTTGGCTCCCCATCTTCTATCTCCTTTCCAGCCCCAAATTTACCACCAGGTTTTGCTTTACACCAAGTGCTGTATCCACATCATCATTCCACATCACCTCATTCCCCTCACCACAAACACTGTCACAATCAAAGCACAAAAAAACAAGAGAGAAATACAGATGCAGAGAGAAATCCCCTCCAGCACGTATCTGTGACAGGAACTATTCATGTGCCTATAGATCAGCAGAAAAGAACCCACCAGCTAAAGCAGGGACACCAAAATGAGGGATTTTTAAGAACAAAAAGGAGACAAAAACCATGGCCACGATACAAGCAACCACTTTCCAAGCTCCTGAAGACAGAATAAAACACAAGAACAGCTTCTTGTCTGGCCTCTGCCTGCAGTAGGCCAGCAACAGCCTTGAACAAAACCCTGGTTGCATTCCAGGTCTGATGCATTTAGGGAACATGCATGCTGTCCCTAAAAGACCCTGCCACCCTAGACTGCCACAGACACCCTTTGGCTCTTACAGTTACTAAATTTACTAAAAAGACTAAGCAAAACTGCACTTCCCAGCAATAAAACTCCTTCTCTGATGGCATCACTGGAGACCTCACTCGTGCATTAATTCAGAGGCTGCCCATTACCTATTAATTAGTGGACACTATTATGCAAATAATGACAATTAATTAAACCTTCACTTATTAATCTAAGGCAGTCTCTTCCTTGCTGTTTTCAAATACACCCCAGGCAAGCAGCTATAATTTTTTAACTGTAAAAGTGACAGTCTATGGGCTGACACTTCTTTAAAGAATGTCTTTAATATCAAAATAAAGTGAAACTGCCTCATCTCTGGAGTGCAACTGCAATAATGAGATGTTAAACCAAATCTCTCCCAGCCTGCTGGGCTGAGGGAGATGGGATGTTTCCTTCCCAAAAACCTCATCGTTCTCCTAGGAGGCTGCTTCTCCCCACTGAGTGTATCTGGGCACACACAGTCCTAGCTTGATATTTCTCTGGCTTTCACCCAAATCAGTTTTATGGGAAACACAGAGCTCCTGGGAATCACAGAATCATACATTGGAAGGTATCTTTAAAGCTCATCTAGTCTAACATCCCTGCCATGGGCAGGGACATGTTCAACTGCATCACGCTCTGAGTCTTGCCTGAGCTGGTCTTGAATATTTTCAGGGATGGGGCATCCACCACTTCTCCAGATAGCATCAGGAGGCACCACTGCATCCCTCTTCTTCCTCCTCCAACAGCCACACTTTTGCACTGCCTAACAGCAACCTGTGTAGCAGGGAGCAGAAGGTATCTGCTGAACCACAGCCTCCTTCCTAAATCCACACCTCCCCTGACTGCCATGTGTCTTGTCATGCTCCACACCACACCACGGTCCTGCAACACCACCCTGGGACAATTTTCAAGAGCCACACTTACTGTCACCATGGCAAATAACCCTCTGGTTCGTGTTTTACCCCTTGAATTTCTTTTTCCTACCAGACAGGACCCTCGTTTACCCCAGGTTGTGTGTGCAGAGCCAGGGCTGCTAGAGCTCTTCCTCACCGATGTCATCATCTGCCAGCACCAGGGACAGGGGAGCCTTGCTCTGCAGCTCCTGGCGTGACTCACAACAGCCTGGGAATTACAGTTGGAATAAGTGATTAAAAACCCTGACTTACTCCTCCATTACCATGCAGGGGCAATGCTCTCAGCAGTGCTGATCAGAGCTGTGCACTTCAGAATGAGAGAAAAATTAGGAGAACCGAGCGCTGGTACTCTTCCAGACTGCTCCATGGGTACGTGGAGGTGGGAATAAGGGCTGGAAAACCCTCAGGAGGGAATCACCAGCATGCATTTCATCACCTTCTGAACTCCAGCACAGAGTCATCTCCTTCAAAAAAACCTTTTCCAAGCCTCCTCCTCCTGCCCAGTGACTGCGGGCAGTAGCTCTTTGGAAAAATCAAAGAGGCACTGCAGTAATTTTGAAATGGAGGTGTCCAGACCCTCAATCATATGTCGTATCTATCTCAAACATTAAAATAAGCAGCTTGGATTTTCTTGGTAGGGAGGGAATCTTGGTGGGAAGAAGGAAACAGGATTTCAGAGGAGGAAATGCAGAGCAAAGGGTTTGAAGGGGAAGGGAGGAGGCCCCTTGACTAGAAGCAAAAAACTACAGCAAAATAAACTTGCTCAGATGGTCTCCTGGGGAATTGTGGCCTGAAATTCCAGCCACCTCCACCCACAGACAAGCTAAGAGCTGGAGCAGCAGAGACCTTAAAGATCCACCCTTGGCAGTCTGTGATCACAGGCATCAGCTGGCTTTACAAATCTCAATCACAACGAGTACCCTGGCCAATTCCCCTCTATTTTTCTGTGAAAACCTCCATTCAGTTGCAGTCCCGTATTTCCAGGTGCTTCATAAACCTCCCAGAGCTTGGGAGAAAAGTATTGTCTCTGCCTTCCCCAGTTGGGAAAAGGAGCGCAAGAATTCAATTAGCATCAAAGAATGCTCAAGCCTGTGTGCTTGAGTCTCCCACATGGAATTAAGTTATGGGCCTCACAGCTGAGGACCAGGTAAACAAGAGACTCCAGCCCTTTATTTAGGTACCCACCAAAATCAATTTCATGTAACTCAGCTAGAGTGGCTTGCATGGAGCAAGGTCATGCATGGAGCCTGAGCAGAAATTAACGGTGAAGAACCCTAAGAAGACCTATAAGGGAGAATAAAAGCACTTTCCTTCCCAGAACTGAATTACTCTGTATTAACCCAAGCCTGTTGTGTCCTGAAGCACCAACGTACCCATGGAGCAGCTGGACCTCAAGCCTTGTTCTTTGCTCACCAGCAGAAATGAGCCCCAGCACAACATTCAGCTCCAGCCCCCTGGCAGAACGGACTGAGCTGTGTGCTCCTGCCTTGGCTGCCAATTCCACACCCCAGTTCTTTCTGCAGCCATTCCCACCTCCCACCAGCTGTACACAGTGATGATAGCACATCCCAGTGGGATCACAGAATCCCAGAAGAATTCAGGTTGGAAAGAGTTCATAGGCCACTGAGTCCAACCTGTGCCTGACCTCCACCTTCTCACCAGCCCAGAGCACTCAGTGCCACATCCAGGCATTCCTTGGGTACCTCCAGGGATGGGGACTCCAAAGCTCCCTGGGCAGCCCCTTCCAATGTCTGACCACCCTCTCCATGGAGATGAACCCTCCTCAGCTATAGTTAGGTCAACTGGATGAGCAGCAGTCTAAGGCTCCTCATCTCCCAGCCACAGCCCAAAAACTCCTTCATTTACCTCTTCTCTTCCAGGTGATTGTCCCACCCATGACAATCCATTGCTGCCTTCTATAAGTTTTCAAGGATCAAAGTAAGAAACTTTGGGGCTCCTTGTATTTTAAAAGAAAGGAGGAGAATCCAAGCCATTTGTTATTTTGAATTTGGCATTTTGTGCAAGTTTTATAAGGCAACTATCTCAAAGTCTGGATAGTTAGTGTAGTTCAGGATCATGTCACTGCAGACCGTAACAACCTCCACCTCCTTTAGGACAGAGACATCAGAAGAACCACGGCTACTGGCTTTGAGCATTGCCTGAATGTTGTATCCTTACAATTCCCTGACCGTATTACAGAGGTCCACAGACCTTGCCAGGAGGGCATATTACCATGCTAGGTTAGCTACTACTGCTTCACTTGCAACATCAAAAACAATCCCTGCCCTGGAACAGGAGAGAGATGCTCCACAAGCAAGGCAGTGGAAACACAAAACCTGGAGTGACCTGCTGTGGTCACAGAGAAGCAGTGGCCAACGGAGGGAAACACTCCAGCGTCCCTCCAGGGAACCCTCACCTCCTAGGATGAATTACAGCCCTCAACATCAGCTGTCTGCCATTTGTCCTTGCCTTACTTTCTCCCACAAGCTGTCCTGTCTGTAGTTACCTGCTCTGCAGAAAGTGTAGAGATCAGCAGCATTCCCAGCTGCAATTAACAGCTGACTGATCCAGGACCCAGGAGGAATCATACAAAGGTTAGAGGTGGAAGGGGCATTTAAAGGTCATCTAATCCAGCCCCCTGCCATGAACAGGGACATCTTCAACTAGATCTTGTTGCTCAGAAACCCTTTCAGTCTGGTCTTGAATGCTTCCAGGGATGGAGTATGCATTACCTTTCTGGACTACCTGTGCCAGTGTTTCACCAGCCTCATTGTAAAAACCTTCATCATTTTCCTGATTTAAACAGACTCTTTTAGTTTAAAACTGTTACTTCTGTCCCCATCTTTCACACAGACCCTCCAGGCACTGGAAGGAGCTCTAGGGTCTCCCTGGAGAGAGGCTGAACACTCCCAGCCTTCTCCCATAGCAGAGATGCTCCATCTTATCCCATCCCCTGCACGCCAAGGTGATCTCAGCAAGCTCCAGCACGTGGCAGAGGGACACATCACGGTCCCACACCACATGGTGCAGTGGTCCACCATGAATATAAAAGTGTGACTGTGAGAGCACAGACTGTGCGGTCATCTCCTCTCAGACTCACATCAGGATGTAAATCCACACCAACTCCAACGCCTTCATCCCTCAGCCGTGTCCTGCCTACCACAAAATGGGAAACAGCCTTGAAATAATGACTATAATTACAGTTCGGTAGGTCTTAAAAGTAGCAGAGAAAGACAGCCCTCCTCTTCATGACATTCCCAGTATAATAGGTCACAACAAATGGCCCAAGGGAAATCTGTGGAGCTGGATGTAAATATTTTGATGTGCCCATGACAAAGCTTCTCAATACTTACTGTCCCCTGCCAAAAATTTGAGCTGCTCCCCATGCCTGCATCTCAACCCAGGCGTGCATCCTCATCTGCTGTACACGAGGGGCCTCACAAAATCCACCTGCTCCTAGGAGTATTTATGACTTCTCACTGAAGGAAGGATATGTTCCTTTTCTGTTTCATTTAAAATAAAATAAAAAATTAGAGAGTGGACAGGCAGCTAGGAATTTCTGAGGTTTGACAGCCCATAATCAGAGATGAACTCGCCTGAAATAGAAGGAAACAAGAAGGAAACAAGCCCCTGAACTGCTCCCTGTTCATTTTTAGCAAGCAAACCAGGTGAGCCCAGCAACTGCTATTTACCCTCTGAGTCACGGGAAACAGCACCCAGAACAGATGCTTTGCCAAAGCTTTGCAAGGATTAAAAAAAAAAAAAAAATTATACAAACGATTTGAGGCAAGTCTCAGGGCTTGCAAATGCCCTGTGAAATCCAGGCTTGGGATAACGAAGAGCTCCAGGGCTGAGGTCAGGCTGCTGCTGAGCACCTGCACTTAGGAATGCATCATTGACCGAATTCTGCTCAGGGCATCAAAGACCCACAGACGTCACAGGCTGCACAGTCTGGCCCAGTAACCCGTAATTTCCCTGTAATCAGAAGCAACAGGGTGAGAGTTTTAGTGGCCATGCATAATGCATGTCCACTGGCACGGCTGGGGGAGCTGGAGATGAGCACCACAGTTGGCAGCATCAGCCACAATGCTGGAGAAATGGACACCCCAAAAACCACAGAACAGCTGCAAGTGCCCTGTAACACCCCAAAGGCTCACCTCTCTCTCTGCTCCCAGCTTTTTCTCCATATTCCCCATGCTGCAGTCACACACAGATGGTTTCACTGTGGCTGGTACCTACCTGCTCATGGGCACCTGCTGCCTGAATAAGGGTTGGGCATATTGCTCAAACACATCACCCTCTCTCACACACAGTATGGAAAAAGCCAGTTGAATAGCTTATCAGCTGCAAGCACCACTCACTTTTCCAGGTGTGACACGCCCCACACTCAAAAGTCTGTAGTAGTTTCACAGCACTCTGTGGAATTGTTCCCTTGCAGCATGTTGCTGCTACTTTCCTTCCCATTCCCCCTTCCAATCCACCATCAACCTCGCCATCATCAGCCCAGACACCTTCCTGCCATCCAGCCTCCAGAACACACTCCTAGAAATCAAGATCTAGCCCTATCCCAGCTGTGGCCTCCCCATCCTTATTCCCAAATGAAGGGAAACAGCTTTTATTCTACTTTTCCCTTTATTTTCCCTTATGTATTCTTCCCCAGCCCTCTGATCCCTCATTTCCTGTACCCTTGGTCCTTCCCTAAAAATCCCAGTATGTTTTAGATATACCTGGAAACCCCTGAGAGCATCTTATAGCAAGTTTACATAGTCCCAAAGCATTCTTCTCCCCAAAACTATAACAAACTCACTCCACCAAGGCAGTTTGGCCCTTTGGCTCATGTGGCTTTCCAGAAAGAGACTTCTTCACCTAGACACCCAAAGGTGGGCTTCATTCCAGGGCCAAGGTTCTAGCAGGAGTCACAACTCCACTGGCATAGAAGCCAAACTGAGAGCACCAGGGACTCCTTCCTGTGTTTTATACCAAAAAGCTACAGGACAGAGCCCAGAAATTATCCAGGTCTCCCTGTCTGGGACTCCAACTCCAATGCCACACTTGGCCACACCATGGTGAGGCAGAAGCTCCTTCAAAAAGTTCCTGTAAGTCAAGGATGCTCGTTGTGGCAGCTGCAAGCAGCAGGAACCTCTGCTGGAAAAGGGCAGCCAATAAAACTCCCCAGAAATGGTGGTTGTGTCTTATTGCTGCTGAAAGATCTAGGTTTGTCTGGCAGGAGGGCTCTCCCTGATCACAGAATTATCAGCCCTTCATTTACCAACAGGGCGTAACCTTTAAATACACCTCTTTCAAGTGATCAGTGCTGAGCACACCCCGTGCCATCACTGCTGGAAGAGGACCAAGAGAAATCACAACAGACCCACCAAAGAACCATGTGAACAGAGCACCTGGAGAGCACTGGGTGCTTCCCAACCCAACCTCAAGCCAAGAGAAGTGGTGGAAGCAAGGAAAGAACCAAGATTTGAGGTTGCTGAAGCAGAGCAGACAGTTAGCATCAAGTGATGTTTGCTACTTCAAACCTGCCAGCAAAGAAAGGGAAAGCCCACCTGATGAACACCTTGGGCTGTGAGACTGCACATCTGGGGAAGGTCAGCAGACAGTCAGGGAAAGAGAGGACAGATGGCACAAACTGGGACCTACTGGAAAGTGTCTGCAAGAACTGGCTTCCTACAGAGAACAGGGTCTCTAACAAACAGTCCTCTCGGTAAAGACAGCTCTAAGTGCTGCTCAGGAGATCATCTGTTTTCAAAATTTTCCCTCAAAGTCAAGGCTTGCTTCTGGGAACGAAGACTTTTATACCTCTGCCCTTGCTCAGGCTACATCTCTCTACCCAGAGAATGGGACACAAGAGCCTTCTCATAACACCAATAGCATCTTGCTCTTTGCCTTTCTCTGCTCCGGACTTGTCCTTCCTGGCAGGTATCACACATTTCTTCAACCCCTCTCCCCTCTACCCAAGCTGCAGCAAGGGGTGAGCCCCATGCATCAACTGGGGTGCTAGACCCTGGAATGATCTTGGTCAGACCCTGTGGCATTGCCTGTGTGGTTTGTATAAATAAATTGATAGGGACCCAAGGAGTAGAAGGGGATTTCAGAGGGGAAAACCCCCATGACAGATCTACAGCTTGAGTAATCTTTACTAAGCTCTGCCACTGTCACCAGCCAAGGACCTTCTCCCAGGATATGGGTCCACCAAAAGCTCTCCCTTTGCATGTTCCTCCCCACTTTCAGGAGCAGAGAGGTTTATAATCCCAAACACCTCTGGCTCCCCAGAAAATAAATGAGTTTTGGGAAGTGCACCACACCTCCAAAAGACCCATATCCTTCACCCTACTCCATGTCCTGGCATGCCAGCACCCAACACACACAAAATACAACTTCAAGTCCCAAAACCACACAATTACCTAAACCCTCCATCCCCACCACACACACTCAGCAGATCACAAGCACCACTCTCCAGAGCTTGTCTCATAGTGGGTCACAGGGCTTAACCTTTATGGCCTCAAAACCAACATTTTAAACCCAAAAGAGAAGGTGGAGGGGTGTGACAACATGCCATGCCCCAAGCTGTGCGCTCCTACACTCAGGGAAATCTCACCTGAATTCTTACATAAACCCAGCCAAGCCCCGCAGGTGCACCAAGAAAATTAAAACAAAAACTGAAAAAGTGAAAATAAAACCTGAGAAAACGAAAATTAAACCTAAGAAAATTAAAATGCAAACTACCTCCTGCAATATGACGGCTCCCTGGATCAGTTGCTGTATGTCCTTGGGAGTTTTTGGGGAGGACACCTTCACATCAGCAAACCAACAGTACCAAAATGACTGCACCCCATCTTCTGCCTGCAAAAGCTCCAGCTGGTGGGATTTTTTTTCCTACAGCAGTTTGACTCAGAGGTCTGGCCAGACTCACAGCTCTCAAATTCGTTTAATAAATCATCTCCTAACCCCGCCCAGAAGCAAAAGGCAAATCTCTGTCTCCCAGGCACCTCCTGATTGGACTAACGTGCCTCTTGCTAATGACCCTGCGAGGAATAGCACGGCTCGAGTGATGCGTTTATGAAGATAAATATTTTAACTTCACAATTTAGTGCTGTAAACTCGTTCCAGCCGAAGAGCCTCTTTAAGTTGGTTCCAGGAGAAAAATGCTGTGATAATTAAATTTTTATTTTTTTTAAATTCTCTTTTTTTTTTTTAAAGCTATGAAATATTAATTGCAGTGAAATACATGGCGTGTCTTTCAGGTGCAATTAGTAGCTGCTGGTGGATGAAAAAAAAAACCTGGCTGGTGAAGCCCAGGGAAGGGATGGGAGTAATTTCTCCCCTCGGCAGAGGGAATGCAGTGCTCTGCCCTATCTAATCTCACTATAGCAACGGGAAGACCTTGGCAACCCTGATCTTTACAGTTATTAAGATGGGAGAGCGGGAAGAGTCGGGAGCACAGTGCCGAGGGATGCTCGGCTGAGAGCCCGAATGCCGAGGAAATAAAGCATCCTGTCTCCCTCAGGGGGATGCAGCTCTGACAAGCTCCCAGGGTGGGGCAGTAGCCCAAGGCTGGCTCCCCAAAACTTTTTTTTGAGGTGGCTTTTCATGCCAAAGAGAAGATATTCATCTCCTCATCACACCCTGGAGAAGGATCTCCAACTCCTGCTGCTTGGACCTGCTGGAGGAAGCCATGGAGATGTTCCAAGGGCTGGAGCCCCTCTGCTCAGGCAGAGCTGGGGGTGTTCTGCACAAGAGAACCCCTTTTGCTCTCTCAGAGCATCTGCCAGTAGTTAGAAGAGGTTTTGAATAACGATGACGACAAACTTTTAGCAATGATGATTTTAAATTTAAAGAAGGTAGGTTTCGACTAGGTAGAAGGATGGAATTTTTACACTGAGGATGGGGAGGTCCTGGCACAGGCTGACCAGGTAAGTTGTGGCTGCCCCATCCCTGGAAGTGTCCAAGGTCAGGCTGGGTGGGGCTCTGAGCAATCTGGTCTTTTTCAAGACATCTCTCCTCATTGCAGGGTGTTGGAGAAGATAATCTTCCAACCCTAACTATTAAATTATTCCTAACTATTCAACTATTCCCTAATTCTCCCAAGGATCTGAGAAGATGCTGCTCATAGGACCAGGGGTCAAGTCTGCATGCAGCTGCTGCCCCTCAGCCCCAGATTCAGCCATGAGGACATGCCCAGAAAGGATGGAGACAAGGAGGCTCCCCCACAACTGCCACCCAGCCTGGGGCTGCCACCAACCTGCCCCACTGCCATCTCCAGAGATTGCTCACTCTCAGTTCCAGCCAGGATGATTCACACTCAAATGCAAAGGCACAAAGTGCTCAGATCAGTTTATTGCAAAATAGTACATCCTGGTGACTGCCTGGCCCAGAGCCACTTCAGTCCCAGGCTCCCAGACAGCAGGAACAGCCCCAGGGCTAACCTGAAGGCCACCAGCTCCTGCCCACAGCGTGGTCCCACCTGGACAGGGCAGAGAGCAGTGGGACTTCTCCCCTATCCGAAAGGGATACTTCACTAGGACCTCATTATTCCTGTGTCCCTGTAAAAGGGGATTTCAGGATGCTAGAATCTGAAAAACCAGACCCTACAGCTCACTGACCAGCCCTGACTATCTCCCACCCATTCTGCTGCACCAGCTCACCGTGACAGACACTCACCAGAACAGGCTACTGACTCAGGGAGGGCTGCCTGGGGACCCTCCAAGGCTCAGATGCTTCTACAACCATTCAGACTGCCAGTAAAACCACACTAATAATCCATTACAAACCTCCAAGGCAGCGTTGAGTCAGTTTTTTGGTGGCAGAAGTTGTGTTTGTCTCTAGCACTGCTCTTCTTGGCACCTCAGAGTCCTGGGATCATGTTCTTCCCACAGCTTCCTCTACTATCAATTTCCACACAAATTCCACACTGTTTCCTTCCTTCCCAACAGCCTGATTAGCCCAAAGTTTCTTCACCAGGCTCCAAAGAGCTGCCCCACAACCCAACCCCAGCAGTGGTGCATGTCCCCAGCTCACAGCAGCTGGGACAGCCCTTGGTGCTCCATGCTACCTTCTACTCCCCAGCCAGAGTACTGCAACTTTTCTCGCCATCAAAGTCCCCAGCTGACAATTTCAGCCAAATTCCTCATGATCCCACTGTTAACTCCTCTAGGGTTTTGCCAGTATAAAACAAGCAAAATAAAACAGGCAACTGGGCCAGCTCCAGGCAGGACTAGATGCTGCTGGTCATTTTGTCCAAGGAGAAGAAAGAGAAGAAGCCCCCACTTAGCTCTGTTGGGTAAAAACATAAAGGAAGGCAGTGTTAAAACACCATTATGAATGGAGAAGCAGCAGGGAAAAAAATGCTTGATGAGACAAAGCAATTTGATTCCCATTCAAGAAGGTGGAGAAAACTTCGAGTTGTGATTCCCACCCTGCAGCCAGCTCTTCAGATGGTGAATATTGACCAAGTCCCATGGAGCTCTGCTGATAGTCACCTACACATCCAATCCCTTAGGACTCTTCCAAGTGTACAAAAAAGGTTTTGCTTGCTTTTATTTTTTATTTTTGACTGGGCTGGAAAGTAGCTCAGTCAAAACACACAGTGCCCTTGGTGCACATTAAAACCAAAAGCTCTCAGAGACAAATGTCAAGATTTTAATAACTTGACCTTATCTGGCCAAAACCAGCAGGCTGCTACGCTCCCTGTGTCACCCCCACCATCCAGGCAGGGACCAGGGCTGCCAGTAGGCTGCCAGGCCATGTCCCAGCAGTGGGAATGCTGCTGGGTAGAGCAGAGGTGGTAAATCAAGAGACAGTGTGTCATCCCAGAGGCCCGTTCCAGCCTCAGACACCCGCCAGCACCAGGGACCAGCAGGATCTTTATCTTGTCACTGGTGACTAAGAGCATCCCTGGCATGGCAGTACCACAAAAATACAGGTGATGTGAAATGGCCCTTTTCCAAGGAGGGAAGGATCCTTTATTACATCCTGTTTATCTCCCATATTACTGAAGGGAAAGCCATGAAGCATGCGATCCTTTCAGGTTCTCTGAATCCACTTAGATTTTATCTCTGGAGCTGGAGCTTTCCAGGAGTGAAATAGCTGCAAGACACAATGTGGATGAAACGAAATCAAATAGAGAGTCTCCAACATGAAAGGCAAACTAAAAGGATGACAGCACTAGTTATACAGAAGGAGAAATGAGGAGGAAAGGAAATTAAAAGCAATTAAAGGGAATTAATTAGAAGGTATGATGGAGCTATGAAAGAGGAAAAACAGCTATGCAGAGTTCACTAAATACCCCCAAACTTTTAATTGTCACACTTGGAACTGCAAGCCCTGGAGGTTCAAAACCCCCCTGGCAGTTTCCAAACGAAAAAAAATTCCCATGGCTTAAACAAATTACTTCTTTGCCTCTAAGTCTGAATGGCAGACAAGATTCTGAGCTTCTACTCCAAACCATGAACACAGAAGTACATGCTGCTCTCCCCTTCAGTCCACTGACCAAGGTGGACAGCCCACTCCATCACCTGATAACAGAAGTTGGAGCTTCAAGTAGAATGTTGATGCTACAGTCCCAAGATTCGGGCTGAATCATTCACATCTACCCAATGTTCCTGGTAGGGTTTTTCACAGGGCCCTGGGGGTTTTGGGGCCACAGTCTGTGCTTGAAGTCACCAGGATAAGAATTGCTGCTGGGTTAGTCCTGGGGGAGACGGCTGGCACCTGGAGCATCTCATCTCTCATCAAAATGCACCGTCTGCATTTCCACTAAAACCTAACAGTCCTTTCCACAGGACCACAGCATGGGTTGCAAGGGACCTTACACACCATCTCAACCATCAGCACGGACACCTTTCACTATTCCAGGCTACTCCAAAACCCATCCCACCTGGACTGGAACTCTTCCAGGGATGGAGCAGCCACAGCTTCTCTGGGCAACCTGTGCCAGGACCTCATCCACCTAAAGAAGAATTTCTTCCCAATATTCCATGTAACCCTGCCCTCTGGCAGTTAAAAGCTGATCATCCCCAGGTCTGAACCAGAATGAGGCTCTAAATCAAAAAATTGCCATGCAAAAGGCTGCAGAGAGCAGGAGTCTCCTGTTTCTCCAGGCCTTCCCTTTGCCAGCCACCTTGGTTTCAACCCTGAGAAGTGAGGAAGTTCCCTCTGGAGATCAAAAACTCCCTTATTAAGGGAATAGTGGTGATGGCTGGGAGGAGCAACAAGAGCTCGTAAAAAAAGCAGGCAGACACTGTTTGTCTTGGCCTCCTGGACATGTATTATTTTCCTGGGATGCAAGCTCCAGCCCAACACTGAAGGCAAGGATGCATGAAACAGAGCTGGGGCTGCCTTGCCAACGTGGAGTTTGTTTCGGAAGAAACTCACCCAGCATTTCCGTGCAGGAAGGAGACAGTGGGGCTGCACAGCCAGGGCTGCTGGATGGTGCCTGGAAAGCACCAGCCAGATCTTCCAGGCTCGGAGAGTGTGCAGAGTCGAGGCAGCACCCCAAAAAAAAAACCAAAAACACATGGGGAGGTGGACAAAGCTTAAAGTTCCCTGTGGTCTTCCCATGTTCTGCATCCATCCGTGCCCGATTCCATCAGCCACAAGGCAGATCATGTAGAGGAATAAAGGGACTGTGCCAAAGGCTCTATCCCCAGCCCTGCCAACCCCCTCTGCTTCGGCCACCACTCCACTACAGTCTCCAGAGACCCACAGAGCCCTGGCTGTGTTTAATTAAGTGACCTCACACTGATTTACACAACAATAACCCTGCTTCCTAACATACCAGCTTCAGGCAGCTCCCTCCAGTGACAGAACCACACTACTCCAAGGAAAGGGAGAACTTAATTATCAGCTATGCATTACAATTCAGAATTTTTAAAAATCTTCTTTATATTAAAGGCACAGCTAATGTGACACAAAAATCAACTCATTTTTAACACAAATCAAGGGAGGAATTTTTTCCTTATTTTTTTCTCTGCTTGAACTGTTTTTGCTTGGACTGTTTCATGCTTTGAAGTTAATTATAACTATTTAGCTTTATACATCACTTGCTCAGAAAGTTACAAGCCTCCCAGATCTCCTTGGTTTATTTGGGACCAGGGTTTGAAAGTCACAGCTGTCACTAGCCCAGCTTCCATTAGGGAGATTAATCTTCCCCGAGATGTGTCTTTGGGAAGGTCTGAATCATAGGGTTGGATCCTGCTCTTGGTTACACAGGGAAGAGGAGGAAAAACAAAGCTGGGCTCAACTGGCGAGCATCAAACCTCCTGCTGTGGGACTGGACAAGGACATTTGGGACTTTTAAGTAGAATATTTATGCCCCGTGCAGCAAAGCAGAGCCCTGCCCCAGTGCTGTATATGCCAGTAAAATTAATAGCAATAACCAAATTGTGCTCGGGAAAGTCAGCAGAGCATCAACCAGTGGCCTTGCCTACGTGTTGGATGGAAAAGTTTTAGCTGCAGGTTCCTGGTGATGTTCATGGGCACCCTCTTCTGCTCTGGGGTGTGCCATGGATGACATTCTTCACTCCTAAATTTGGGGAACCTCCTACTCCTCAGCGCCAAATTAACTCAAGTTAAAGCACTGAGGGAACAGCCCATCCCTTGGCAAACACCAGGCACTGCTGGGACAACCAGATTGAGAACAGCCCCCTGCAAACAGCCCGCACCTCCTTCCTCCCCACCCATCCCAGCTCCTTATCCATCCACAGGAGCAAAATAAAACTTTGGGCTTTTAAAAGAGAAGTTAAAAGAGAAGAGCATCAAATCAGGGTCTTCCCATCCACACTGAGTACACAGGCAGCACCTACAAGGAAGAAATAAGTTCAAGCCACCAGATCTCAGGCAATTCCAAGCAAACACTGAAGTCACCAGATCATTCTTACATACTCCTACACACACAGACACCAAAGGGACAAAAGGAACTGCCTGGCAGGGGAGGAACTGGAACAGCTTCAGCTGAAGGATTGCACTCACAGGGGAGTTGGTACAAAGAGGTACCAGTGCGCAGTGCCTCCTTCCTGGCTCTGCTGCCTGAAATATGCAGGGAAACACAAATCAAGAGCACGTTTTGTGCTGGAGCAGAATCTGCTAAAAGATTTTCTCAGGGCATCTCAAAGGTAGAGGATTGTCAGTAATCGCCAAGCTGAAAATTGTGAATTGTGAGTGGTGAGGTTGTGATGCAGGTTAGTGCAAGGAGAGTATTACCACTGGCCTGGAATGAACTGGGGGTGTTCAACCAGACACCCACCACTGCAACAAGGTTTTGAAGAGTTTAACATTTAATTTGGGTTGGGTTTTCTGCATGCCAAGTCAGGTCGCTTTGTGAATTAGCCCATTTCTTGCAGGGATCCAGGACATAAGGCCAAGAGACGACTCAGCTGCACCTCCAGCAAACACCACTGGAGTCAGAAGGCACAGGGAGATGCTCACCTTTAATTTGGGGAACCTGCAATACAACAACATCACTTTTTTCTTATGATAGCAGCAGAATCCAGCTTACACCCTGTAAGCAATTAGCATATACTTCCCTCTCTATAAGGCTATCGTTGTCAAAATAACTGTAAACCTCTTCTTTAAAGCACAGTCTTGCAGAATTATTCTGCCTTGGGCTCCACTGAGCTTGCAGGGCCCCTGTATTTGCTCCTCAGCTGAGACATTGCAAGTTAAGCGCTGAATGGCAGTGCTGCTGCCACAGGGATTGTGCAGCTAAATAATTCAGTAACCAATTACTGTTTAACAATATCCCTCCCCATCATCCCAGCGTCGATCCATCATCCCAGGCCAAGAGAGCCCGGCAGAGAGGAGGCAGCGAGAAGCCTCCTTGTGATGTAAACACATTGACTCGTGTATAATATACAACTTATTGATCAGAAGACAAGGTATACGGCACATTTTACTGCATGCTAAATGAGGGCTGTAATGAATTGCTGCTTGCCTCCAGGTCATTTGTTTGATTGCCACCTAAGCAAACTGGTGAGGGCGAAAGGTCCTGCCTCTGGGACAGGTCCTCAGTGAAATGAGCTGCTGATCAAGAGAAACAAGAGAAGCAGAAAGCAGGACAGTCTAAGACTCTTTCTGTGCATGAGGAACAGGAAAGCCGGTGTTCTCCCTCATCCCCAAAATGCACGAGACACAACTGTGGTTGATGCTTTCACCAGGAGCATCAGGGCCACTGCACCTAACAGGTCTTCATCACAGGCATCCAGAGATGCCCAGCTCAGATTCACCCTGCTTCACTCCTCCCAGCCTGGACTGGAACCTAAAAACACAGCTGACTTCACATTTAAAGGGTCAGGGATACACAGCACACACGACCAGCTGCCCCCAGCTGTAAGACAAGGGCTGAACCTGTTCTTCGTGCTGGGCACGGCCAGAGCTCTCCCAGCTTTTCTCCACCACCGTGGCTCTGCAGAGAAACATGCCTGGTTTTTAAAGATATCCCTCCTGCCTGCTCGGTTCCTCCTTTGTGTGGCTTTAAAGCTTTCTTCTGCACAGCTATAAAAGGGTGTGAGAAAACTTGGAAAGGAAGCCCTGGGTGGTACAGACAACTGGAACAAGGAGCAATCTGTGCCCGGGGCAGGGGAGGGGGTGGCAGAGCCCACATGGTGCCAGGCTGAATGGCTGCTGGGGAGGAAATGACACACCACACTATCCTGCTTTTGTCCAGGGGCGAGACCAAAACGCTCCAGAGGAAAAAAGAAAAACCAAAAAGGGATTATTCTGCCTTGTGTTCTCCCTCCCCTCGCCTCCCTGCCACCTCCAGGCTGGCTACAGGTGACTGCCCCCACATCCCTGCTCCAGTGGACCGTGGGGCATCGTGATCTGAGCAGCGTCTGGCTTGCTTTACCATCAGGCTTATACTTCCATGCTCCTTATTTCTCCCCGCTTTTTCATTAGGAATCACAGCCACCAGGCAACCCATTGCTGCGTCTGGCTGGGCAGCAGAGCCCAGGTGCAGGAACATCCCATTCTGCTGCTGCCACCACAAGCTGCCAGGGAGATGCCCTGGGCAGGGGGAGACAGGCAGTGTCCCTCAACCCTGCCCGTGTGCAAGGTGACACACCGGTGGCCTCCTCAAACCCTGTGTCTCAAAGTGCTGTGACTCCAGCAGTGTCCTGGCTGCATTCTCTGGAAAAATGAAGACTTAAAAACTTTTTTGGCCTCGTTTTCCCAAGGTTAAGCTTTGAACCTGGGTGTTTTCCAACCCCTCCACTCTCACCTCTCCTGCTCCCACATCAGTGTCCCGCCACAACAGCTGTGGGATTTCCCCAGTGTTCATCACTGGGATAATCCTGTCCCCAAAGGCTTGTCTCCTCCTTGCACACAACTGAGGCTTGTACCAGGGTCAGATCCTTCACCTGCAGCTTGTGAACTGTCTACCAAATGCCCAAACAACTTCTGAAGCTTCAACTCACATGCCACATGTTTTTTTCTCAATCTCTTCTCTTTTTCTCAGTGTTTCTGTATCTCACCTGTGGCGTCATTCCTTGTAAAACGACCAGAACTGACACTTCAATACTCAGCCAAAACTCTCTCTGTATCAGCCACCTCTCATTCCTCACTTCAAGCATAATGAAAACAAGCAAGGCACAAATCCATTTTCATGTAAATTAAGAAGCCCACTCTGAAAGGAACCAAAATTTCTATTGTACATATCCATACTGATGGTGCATCTCATTAAAAACAAAAACCTCAGAGGAGTCCCAACTTAACAACTGTCCACAGACACAAGTTCTCCTCCTGCATCACATGAGCACTTCAAAGGGTCAATACTAGGAAAAAATTCCTCCCTGTAAGGGTGAGGACACCCTGGCACAGGATATTCAGAGCAGCTGTGGCTGCCCCTGGATCCCTGGAAGTATCCCAGGTCAGGCTGGAGAGGGCTTGGAGTGACCTGAGATAGTGGAAGGTGTCCCTGCCCATGAGGTTCGCTCCACCTTCAGCTGGTACAAATCATCACAGCAGCCCTTCAGCCCAGCTCTCACTTTTACAGACACCAGGACTTCTTTGACTACATGAACTATAAAACCTTCTGTCCATCCCACAAGCTGACTGGGGCCCTAGAAGTTGTAAGCAACAAAAAATCCCAAAATTATGAATTATAGCAGATATATCCAGGTCATATTCTTTTCTTCTGCATGCCAGAGCTTTTTCCTTTTTAAGGAAAATCCAGTGTTTCTCCTTTTATTCCTCTTTCAACTAAAAATTTCCAAACTTTAACATCATAACAATAAAAAAAAATCAGCTCTTCACCCCCATTTTTAGTTAGTGTCAGGTGGAGGACAGTGGGCCTTGCAAAGCTGGACAGTAAGTTGGTGGATAGAAATAGTCTGGCTTTTTCCCATTGAATTCATTTTTGTAGGGTTGATGTGCAATCCCACCATTGCCACCAACCAAGAGGAGGATGGGCAGCGAGCAAGCACATGGCTTGGGGATTTTGGTGCCTTGTCAGGTCTGAGTGAGCCTCAGTGAGCTACAAAAAAAAAACTAGAGGCAGAAGAGGGTCAGAAATGGTGCAGGTGTCTCAGCTGACATCACACCAGCCAGCACGAGGTCACCTTGTCGAGTACACCTCGGTGAAGGTCTTCACCAAGACTGAAGGTCTGCCACCTCTACATGGATCCAACCTTGAACAAGAAGGGCTGCAAACCTCCCTCATGCGGCTCTGTAGAGCTCAGTCTGGGCTGAGGAGGATTCTCTTTTCCTTCTACCCACCCTCCATGAAGACTCATCTTGAGCACCTCCAGCTCTGAGGAAGAGCAAAACCTGACTGGAAAACAGCATCCAGTGGCAGCACCAGCACAGCCCCTTCCCAAGCCCAACCATGCAGCAGCCACCTATCACAGTCTCCTCACCACCACCCGTCCCTCAGCCATAGAGAAAAGCCACTCCATGCACATACATGACCTTGTTACATCCTTAATTAATTACCATTGATAACCTATAGGAGTGGCTGGCCAGCCAACCTGCCATGCCTGCAGCAGAGCCTGCTCAGCTGATGAAGGACCTGACCTGGATGGGGCTGGACAGTGAGCTCTGCCTCTGGGAAGGGAAGAGGAGAGCCCGTGGGAAGGTGGGGAAAGGATCATCCTGTGATGGACTGTGAGGAAGACCAAGCACAAGGTCAGAGTGATGAAAACACTTGAGATGGGGGAGCAGGAGAAGACAACCCCAAGCATGAAGCGCTGCAAAGGGAAGGAAGATTTACCCCTCTGGGTCATCTCAAGCACCTGGGTGTCCCCAGGACATGAGTCACCAGACACTCCTTAGCCAGCTCAGCCACCCCAGGCACCAGCAGCCCCCGGGCCAGTGCGGTGTGGGGAGCCCTGGGGAAGCACTGAAAGGAGCCACCAGCCTCAGGGCACACTGTCTGAATATTTGCATATCGGAAACCACTTAAAAACACCCCCTAATACCAACGAAAATAGCACAAGAGCAAAAGAGATGCAAACCCACAACTGCAAATACACTGAGGGTGCACACCCCATGCAGAACCCACCGGGGTAGCTGCCAAAACCCCCAAAGATGTTCCCATCCCCAGGAGCACATGGTGGAGCATCAGATGAGGCACAGGATGAGGGGAAAAGGTGCTCAGAGCGTGGCAGAAAAATGGTTTGTGGGTTGGGGTTTGTTGTTTCTTTTTTTTTTTTAAACCACACCTGCACATCATCCACCCATTTGTGTGCCCCTCCAGACTCATCCACACATTCACCACTTGCAAAGCTGCTTCCCAACAAGGACCAACTTTGTTAAGAAAAAGTACAGAGCCTGAGGCAAAATTAGCTTTTTTGTCTCTCAAACAGGCAATTATCTCTTGCACAACTATGCAAGTCTAAAACACAGGAGAGGCAATACTAAGCTTTACTAAAATGGTGCCTTTAAAGTACAAATTGTTGCAACATGTGAAAATAACATGGGGGAATTGCAGTTGTGGAAAATTTGGAGTACTTTTTATTTTATCGTTTTCAGGCATACTAGGCTCCCAATCGAGGTGACCCAAAAAAATCACTACTTTCAGCTGTGCTACGCACAGCACCCCATTTTTAGACTATTTTAGAGGAGGTAAAATGATCTGCTTCTCTGTTCCTCCTGAAGACCCACAGATACATTCCTTTTAGTATTTAAAGGGAGCTTATAAAAAAGATGGAAAGGGACTTTTTACACGGGTGTGTAGTGATAGGATACGGGAAAAGCGTTTTAAGCTCAGAGTTTTAAATTTAGATTGGATGTTACAAAGAAATCCTTCCCTGTGAGGGTGGAGAGGCCCTGGCACAGGTTTCCCAGAGAGGCTGTGGCTGCGTCATCCTTGGAAGTGTCCAAGGCCAGGCTGGACAAGGCTTGGAGCAACCTGGAATAGTGGAAGGTGTCCTGGACGAGCTTTAAAAACCCTCCCAACCCAAACCATTCTATAGCAGACCTTTAAAAAGGCATCAAACCATAAGAGAGACTGTGCTGTAGGTACATGTACAGACAAATCTGTTTAAATTGAGTATTCAAGTTGCATCACCATCAAAACAATTAAGTTGACACTATTTCATATTTTGAGGAGGAGCCTAAAATGGATCATTTCTAACCTGATACAATTAATTTACATGTCAATGTTTAGTGAAGCCTTTCTACCCTGGGTCACTTTAAACTTAAAACCTGAACACGGGAAATTAATATATCACAGTATTAATTACATGTTACAAAACACTTAGTTTTACAGCCTAATAGTTTGAAACAGTTAAAAGAAACCCTGCTGCTTGTGTCCTGCTTACAATTCACATGGCAACTCTGCGCTTCTGATCACGCTGACCAAGAAGTGTTTATCTTCTTGTGGGGAAAACAAACAACTGCATATCAGACATTAATTTAATTAATCTGGGGCGCCAGCCAGGACCAGTTCTGCACCAGTCATAGAAGAACAGAATAAATACCCTGACCTGGAAAGACCCACAAGGACCATTAGAGCCCAACTCCTGGTCCTGCACAGGACAGCCCAAATAATCACAATTCCTGGTGCCTTTCGACTGGAGAGAAGATCAAGGTCCCCAGTATGGAATTCCAGCCCCAGAAAAAAACTCTGAAGTGGAAACACCCAAAGATGAGCACAAGAATTCACACAGGCCAGGCTGACCAGGAACAGCACTGGCCGCAAATCCCCACTGAGAAACCTCAGTGACTACCAACAATCATCTCTTCTCCCTCATTTAATTCCTAATCAAGATGCTCAAAAGTGACAGTGAATACCCCAAATATGTTCTCTCACATCTTCTGGACTTCCACCCCGAGCTCCCTGCTGAGCTGGCTGAGGTCACCATGCTCCTGCCCACCCTTTTCTCAGCTCCACTTTGATCGAGCGCTCACCACAGAGCAAGGCAACCTAAAAACAAAGGCCCCAAAGGGATCCATATTTCAAACTTGCCAGTGGCTTCTGGCTCGTGCCCCTGTGCCAAGACACAACAGGCTCTACAGAAGGGCTCATCTCCGTGGCAGTCATGGAGTTCATCTCCTGCCAGTTAGCTTGAGGTCCCTACATTTGCTAATGCTGATTTGGTTACTGCCATCAGACTTCATCAGGTATGCAAATCTTCAGGTCTCAAGCTAGACAAAGCCTGGAGAAAGGAGAAGGCTGGAGCAAACAAATATGTAAAAACAGGATTTCTTTATTAAAATGGGGGGGAAAAAGTGTGGCGGGGGCAAGAAGTAAACTTTTCTCCTCCCTCCCAACCTCCTCCTCTGATGTGTGTTGTTAAACATGAGGCAGTGAGAGGGCTCCCACAGCACTGGAAAGGTTTCTGCCACCAGGAACGGAGCCCAAGAGGTCGCAAAAGACAAAGACCACCTTGCAGGCTGGTAGATGTTGTACCCACTAGACACATAGTCGGCAAAAAGCAGAAGCAGCAGGTTGAGAGGCTCTACTTTTCTCAGCAAATCAGTAACTCATAAGGCTACTTAGGGCTTGACTGGCAGGTCAAGGGAGAAAATTCTGCCATTTCTACTCTGCTCAGGTAATACCTCGTCTGCAGAGCTGTCCCCAGCACTGGGGTCCCCAACACAGGAAGGACGTGGAGCTGCTGGAGCCAGTGCAGAGGAGGCCACGGAGATGCTCCAGGCCTGGAGCCCCTCTGCTCTGGAGCCAGGCTGGCACAGCTGGGGCTGCTCAGCT
>PYHW01009372.1:6195153-6209839 GCA_013186435.1 Turdus rufiventris
TGCCCAGAGCAGCTGGGGCTGCCCCTGGATCCCTGGAGTGTCCAAGGCCAGGCTGGACAGGGCTGGGAGCAGCCTGGGACAGTGGAAGATGTCCCTGCCATGGCAGGGGCTGGAACAAGGTAAGCTTTAGCCCTTCCCAGCCTAAGCATTTCATGGTTCTAGGATCCTACGCTCCCAACATTGGGTCACCTCCTGAGCTGAGCAAACTTCCCATGCAGGGAGAGTTTCTTCTCAGAGTTTGGCTGCCGCGCCGTCATCCCAAAGGCAATTTCTGAGGGAAAGCAGGAGTGCCTCAGGAGCATGTCTAGGGCAGTTTCAGTTGGTATGTGATGGAGATGTACTGACTGATCCAGAGTATCCATGGGAGCATTTTCCATCCAGCAGCATGGCATTGCAGGGACTTTGGGCAAACCGACTGGAGCTCTGGGCTGCTCCTCCTGGCACCCTGCCTCTGACATCTGAAGCTTGCACTGAGTGTCTGGACAGAGCCCTACAGCCTGCCCCGTGGACTCGAGTGCAGATAGCATCTGACTCCCTTGTCCTGGCAACAAGATTGTCTTGCTTTATAATGCTGCCATCCAGATGCAAAAAACACACTTTTGCCATCCAGTGGAGGGAAGGCTGTTAAGAATGAAGGCGTTGACACAACCTGCCTTTGGGGGAAATGGCACGGAGCAGCATCCCTAGTTCAAGAGGCTGTCTGAGTTTAGCAATAGTCTCTTGTTCCCAGGCTCTGAGCCAGGATAAATGGGCTGCAGTGTGCTTTGGGAAGGATGGTTTTGCCTCCAGGAGAAAAAGAGCTCAGCACAGCTCTGCCTGGAGTCCCTCTTAAGCTCATCCACACAAAGGGTTGGGTGCCAGCCTCAGATGGGTTTGTTATTGGCCTTCCCTGGGTGTAGCATAAGCTGCTGTTAGCAGGTACAATGAGAAGGGGATTTAGAAGCCAGGGGGGCTCACAGGTTTAATTTGCTTTTATGAATTACCCTGAGTTGCTGGAATGGCCTTTCCATGATGGGAAGGAGAGGAAGGCAGAGATTAGGATGGCTCCTGTTGCTGTGCTCCCAGCTTTGCGCACACGAACGCGTTCCCCACCGTGCCAAGTATTTTAATGCCTCATGCAGTATCTGGGAACAATCAGAGAACAAAGAGCACCAGTCCTACTCCCTGCCCAGCCCCTGCTGCCCTGGATGCAGCCCTGCCCCTGGGTCTGGGTGGTGGATGAGGCAGGAGCCAGGCAAGGCCCGATCTAGTTGAGAGGTCCTGGGGATGTCTCCATGGGCTCCATGTAGCTGCTTTGTCCTGGAAACCTTCAGGTTTCAGTATTGTTTGCTCTGCAAGGGAATTGGAACAGGCACAACTGGAGCCTCATGACCCACATGGTTCCCATCCTCACTGGAGAGGACTGTGGCTGTAGCTCAAATCTCCATGTCACCTGAAAGAGGGCATTTTCTGTTAACTGAGATGTTGGAGGCTATCTCTGGCCTTGCCTTCAGCCCAACTCCATGACAAGTCTCCTCCGAGCCCTGTGTTGTGCCCACCAGTCTCTGTGTCAGTGCCTAAAGCACCTCACATGGCACAGAACACCAACCTTTAAGTACCTGAAATGAGCCCTTGGTGTTCATGCAACTCTGGTTATCCTGGGATGGGCCATTTCTGATGCTCAGCTCAGGTGTTCTGTTCAGCCAGGTTTTCTGGATGAACGGATCATGAGAGAGTGGTGGGGATGTTCAGTCTCCCCTTCCCAGAGGGGCTCCACGAGTCTCCAGAAGAGATGTCCCCAAAATCTATGTTGGGGAACAGAACAAGATTCATTTCCTCACTGTGGACTTCAACCTTCCAGGCACACAGAAACAAAATGCCCATTTCCTACTTGAGATGCAGTAGGAGGGAGACCAGAGATGATGTCTTTTAATGGTTTTTACCTAGAGCAGATTTTTGTATTTAAATTATATACACCTTTAAAAATAAAGGGTAACAGCTTCTTGAAAGTCCTAGGCTTATTACACTCTACTAAATTTCCTTAATTACTGAATTTGCAAATGTTACCAGAGCTGTGGAGCAGTCAAAGTCAAGGTGAAGCCCTGCTATTGAAGAACTACCGCACCTTTTGGCAGAAGCCAACTTTTCCACAGGTGCAGGGAGACTATTTAATTTCCATTTGCTTGCCTAGCTCAGCTCAATGGCTTCTTCATCCAGGGCTCTGGGGAGAATTGGCCACTGAAACAAATAACAAAGTGGGCTTTAAATAAGAAAGATAGTATGTATGAATCCTCCAAGGATAAAAAAAATGAGGTGTGAAAATCCACTAATTCTAAAAATCTTGTTCGTGGCCACTGCATTCATCTGTCAATTGGGTCACAGACAACAAGACTTTCTTATTTAAGTTGGTTTTAAAACAAACTGATGTTTCCTTTTCTGTTTATCTGACACATTTGGGGTTCATCCCTGAAAGTTCTGGCCAGCAGCAGCTCATGTCCATGCTGTTTGACTTTCTCATCCTTCAAAACAGGGTGGTTCCCTACAGAGTGCTTACTGGGGCATGGGTCTCATGGGTCCATGAGAATAAGCTTGAATAAACTCATCAATAACCCATTTGTCCACTGTATTAAATGCCTCTAAATACTGTGATTTGTGACAAATGGGTAAATACATGTGCAACTTCCATTGTTCCATAATGCAAAACATTTATATTTTAAAATCCTGAAAAATGGGTACTCATTCATACGGTGACCCAAATATGTGTTTCTGTACCAGAGTCATTCAAGACAGACCTCAGCTATTCAGCTCATTCATTCTCTATACCCCAGACAAGCTTTGCTGTAATTTTTGCCCATTCTTCTTATTTGTTATTACTCATCCCTGGTGATGGATATTCCATGACCTCCATTTTGATGGCATACCACCTTCTAGCCAAAATGTACTAAAATATAATTAGCCATAAAATCATAATGTTTTAATAGTTACTAATAAATATCCTAGAAAAAAAAATTCTCATAGCAAAATAAGGTTAAAAATAATGTTTCTAACACATGTCAACCACATTTGAAAATTTACTTAATTTGATTGAAACTGTTCTTGACACCAGACCTCCCTACCCATCCAGACCCCATGCCCCTCCTCCCCACCGACCCCAGCCCCTTCATTCTTTATTTTTCACGTGGATCACTTCAGTGATCTGCCTAGGACAATTGGAAAGCACAGGGTGATGTAGTGAGCAGTCAGGGTGGGGAGAGAAGCAATTCTTTAAGCTGGCATTGCTGAAAGGAAGACAGTCCTCGCCTTGAACTATCCTGCTGCTGGTTCAATGCGCCTGCTTTGCTCACCATCCCCTTAACCCAGCAGGTTGCCTGTCTTCACCAGCAAGTTAAAGCAGGGAAGAGCTGCCAGAGATGAGCTCAGGGTCTCCTGTTCTTGAAAAATCACAGCAAAGCATTTTGCTTTTCAAACACTTGTCTAACACAAGAGCAATAATTTGAGAAGGAATACTGACTCTACGTGTCGTTCAGTTCATTATCTTCATGATCCTGTCCCTAAAAACACTTAATGGTTAATAAACCTTAAGGAAATACAATCTTACAGGCAAATGTTTTGGCTGAGCGTCTGCTTCAATACTGGGAAGGGCTGGTCTTTTGTATCTTTAATTGCCTTTTTGACCTTTTCAGAATACAGAGTTTTGCATTAGCCGTAGGACAGCTGCGCAGAATCGGTGACACTGAACCCCTGGCTATGCGTCCCCCACAGATGCTCTTGCTCCACAGCTATTTTAATGCTAACCTTTCTGCAGGTTCTGTTATTCATCCCAGAAAGGCTCTTTAAAAACCCCAAGGAAGTGTCCTGGCATTTCCAACATGTCCATAGGGAGGCCTGGCGGCAGTTTGGAAGAAATCTAGTTTTGTGATGCCAGCTCTCCAGCCTGTGTCAAGATAGGAGTGCAGAGCCTCATTTGCATAGATGTAAGTGCAAGAGGAGAGCTCAGCTTTGTGCTCTGTGCTCATAGGAGACCTTCAATCCCAAGTGAGGTGATCTTTGTGGTCAAACCTGGACTGCACCGCAAGGGGAAGAGTTTTAGAGATCAGCCTAACGCCATCTTCATCTGAGCTTGAGAACTGACAGCTAATACAGTGGGTAAATATAATCCTGAGTGCAGATCTGGGTGTGTGCTTAGCTGATCAAATCATCATGGCCTGAGTGGTGTGACCATCTCAGCTGTTTGGGAGGAGATGAGAAGACCGTGGGGATGAGGAGACCATGGGGACCAAGGAGGTGCAGCTGTCCTCCAAGACTCTGTGCTGCACCATCTCCTGCAGGTTAATGCACAAGCTCACTCTTTCTTGCAAAACAGTTCTATGGGGAAGCTGGACCTTTTTACTAGTGAACCTATGGGTCAGCACTTCAATCTGGAAGTGCCTGAGGAGCCCTTGAAGACCCCTTCCCAGCTTTGAGGAGATGAGCCACCTGGCAAGTTATTCCGGAGTGGGGCTTGCTCAGCTTCTTTCTCTGTTTTGTATAAAATAATTAACTGGCTGGGAGAGAGAGACGGAGAGAGCATGTGAGTTTGCAGCTCATTGCCTAGGCATTAATCTAGAAGGAGAAGACCAAGTCCCTGCTCTTAGGACTGTTTAAGTTAAAGAGGAAACTGCCACAGCTCCATGGACTCTGCCCAAGGACCTTCTTTGTACACAAAGGAAACCAGAAGTTAAACCAAGAGTAATGAGGAGCAATGACTGTGGAATTTCTGGATCAACAGTGGCCTCCTTCATGTCTCTGCCCAGGGAGCAGTGAAGCCTGAAGAACACGTATCTCAGTTGCAGACCTCTGGCCTTTAAGTCTTTCCAAGGATTGAATTTCACCAAGCCTTTTGAAAGAAGTACCTCAACATCTAAGTACAAGTGGTAAAGCTAAAAGGAAAATACTCGTTTCCATTAGTAAATTCCCAGCAGATTATCCCCACAAGATAGGAAAGCAAGGAAGCAGGGAGTTTCCTGGGACAACAACTCCACAGCCACTTGGGTTGAGGCAGAGAGTTTTCAGTGGTGGTGACTGCCTTTCCCTGTCACTCTTGGGCTGCACTGTCTCTGGCAGGGTTGGAGTTGTCTCTTCACCTCTTGAGGTGAAGTGTGGGTGCAGCTCTGTCCTGCAGGAAGGAGTTCAGGGATTCCTGCTGAATGGCAAAGCTGATGTCTAGAGCGTAGAAGGCATTTCACCAGCCCAGCCTGGCTGGTACACTAAATTAATTTTCTTCCTAGTTCCTTCCTAAATGTTAAAGAAAGATAGGAATGGAGAGGGGATACCCTAATTTCTGCCCAATCCCTGTGTTTTTTAGAGTGAAAGGCCCTAGAGGAAAGGTTTGCCCTTACTGTAGACATGATTTAGCTGGAGCTGCCTCCTGCCTTCCATCAATGATATATCACTGCAATGCGAGCCCTTAGATAGTGGTGTGTTTATAGAGCCTTTGTTCTTGTGTTCAGTGAATTGATCTTCATCTGAGAAAGTATCACTCACTGTCAGAATTAAAAAACAGCCCATGTAAAAGAAAAGGAGCAGCCTGACTTCAAAGGGCTGTGGTTCTTTTCTTGTGGCCTCTCCTAACCTACACGCAGCTGAAAAACTTGTTTGACCCAATTCATTTCAGGCCTCCTTCCTCCCCTCCAACAGACAAAGAGGCACAAACAATAAGCTCATTCAGGTGCAGAAGAGGGAGGGAAACCCAGAGACCCAGGCGAGGCTCCCGCTGCACACACCCTGTTCCCACAGATAAGCACAAAGCCGGAGGAGTGACAGGTTATCTTGGGCAGATCCAGCTACATGCAAGGTCTCCTTGAAGTCAGTGGTGTGTGTCTGTCGAGAGATGGTATCTTTTATTAGGCCAACTGGTAGAGTCAGAAAAACTAGACAAGCTCTCAGAGGCCCAAAACCTTCTTCAGGCCAGGGAAATATGTGGGTCACCTGAAGCCAGGAGGTGCATGAGATGTTGTAGGGTAGGAGGTGGGTAGAGGTAAGTAGCTTTAGTGTCTGGTGGATTGGCTTGGCATGAAGAAAGACCTTGTAATGACCTTCCAGCACCTAACGGGACTCAGAGAGAGCTGCAGAGGCACTTTGGAGAAGGGCCTGGAGGGACAGGACACAGGGAATGGGTTCCCACTACAAGAGGGCAGTGTTAGATGGAATATTAGGAAGGAATTCTTGGCTGTGACGGTGGTGAGACCCTGGCACAGAGGCTCAGAGCAGCTGTGGCTTCTCCATCCCTGGAAGTGTTCCAGGCCAAGTTGGACAGGGCTTGGAACAGCCCTGGTCTAGTGGAAGCTGTCCCTGCCTGTGGCAGGGGGTCAGAACTATACAGACGATATTTAAGGCCCTTCCAGCAGAACCCATTCTGTAATTCTGTGATGTTGAAGTGATTTTTTTTTTTTTTTTTGAGGAGTACCAATTTAGCTTCTGACTCACTACATGACATCACATCTCTGACTGGCGTGTAGCCAAGGGTGGGACTGCAGCAGCAAACCCTCCCATCAGTTTAGACTTCTGTGAAGAGGTCCTTCAAGGTCAGCACCAGGCATTAACAGGGTGCCTGGCCTGGCAGCTGTGACCTTGGAGTTTCCAACACCTGATAACATGCTCAGGAGAGTTGTCTCAGCAGCAGAGGTACCAAAACACTCCCAAGCAGGGCTGACTGCAGCGGACAGTCCTTTCTTTCAGCAGGAACACAACCTCATACAGAGAAGATCTCTGGATGTTTTTCCCCTCTTTCTATTTTTAAATGTGCTCTAAGCTAAAATCTTCATTTTTCTCTTCAGTGATGCATGTGCCTGCATTTCCTCAAGCTGATATTCATTCCTTTCTCCCTTGTCTGTTCCAGGAGAAATGTCTTAACATTTGCAAAAAGTAACTATTGTTTTTGCACTTTAGAAATGTGAATGTGTCACTATTAGCAATTATCTCTAAAACCTAACTAAACAGGTCTAATGCTGCTTAATAGGAACTTCATCTGAGCACTTTTCTCTTCATTAATGAGTCACTGGAAAGCAAATTATCACCGGTGTCACTGTCTCAGTCCTGCTTCTTTACAGCTGGATGTAGCATTGCCTTAGTGCAAGCAGAGCTCAGCCACTGATCTGCCCTGTGTGGGGCAGAAGCTGTGCAAGTTCTTTGTTAGATGTTGAGGATAAGATCCAAGAAGACCAAATAAAACCAGCCACTGGGCAGCAGCAACCTGCTGAGCATGGGTACCAATTTCCAGGTGCCTGAGAGGGCTTGGTGACTGGTCCAAAACAGCCAGGAACAGGCTAATAACATGTGTGTTTGGAGATTATGCTGCTCAGAAGAGGGACAAGGGACAAAAGCAGCATGGACACTGAACACCTGGAGCTTTGAGGTGCTTCCTCAAGGCTGTGCAATCTGCCTTGCCCCTGAACTCCATCACTTGGTGCCAACACCAAGGAGATGTTCCATGCTGTTACACACAGCATGAGTGATTACAGCAGATAAAACTCCAGCCTGGTCCAGTAATCCCCAGTAAATAACCATGCACAAAAAGCTGTTTATGAACCTACTTCCTATGGCCTATCTCAGTCATGCTGAATCCCCTAGCTAGACCTTATTCATGGAGGAGTCCTCCAAGGTTTTCCATAAGTTATCATGCCTACAGGTAGAGTTCTTTGCAGGCATCAGTGAAACTCTGCAAGGAGACAGCACTCTGAATGATTTTGAGCTTGCACACTGAGGCCAGATTGGAGAGGTCTTGGAGCAACCTGTCCCAGTGGAAAACGTTGCTGCTCATTGCAGGAGGATTTGACTAGTTTATCTTTAAATTCTCTTCCTGCCCGAAACATTTGATAATTCCCTGAGCTCTGACAGGCAGAAGGATTGACCGCTGTGTTCACAATCCCCAGCATTTCTGTGGTTTCTGTGTCCATGCTCTACACCCATATCCCTTTTGTTAGTGATCACTGGTTAATAGGCTGAAATACCTGGCCCTTCCTGTGGGCTTGGATCACACGTGAGGAAAGTTACTCAGCTGTGGTAAGGTGTCATTAAGCTTCTCCAATTAGCTATGCTGGTGCTCCCAGCTTCCTTATTTCATAGAGTCACTGAATGCTGGAATGGTTTGGATCAGAAGGAACCTTTACAGGTCATCTAGTCCAACCCACCTGCCATGAGCAGGGACACCTTCCCCTAGACCAGGTTGCTCAGGGTATATCTCTCTATAATTTCTGTGTGTTCCTGTTTAAATGGTGATTGCACTAGAAAGGGCTGCAGAACTAGGTTAGAGGAGCTATTCTCTCTTCTGATGGCATTTCCCTGGACAAGGGTTAGGAAGGTGATGCACAGATTTATCTGTCCTGCCTTGGAGGTGGTGGCAGTACTTGTGTCTGTCACCTGAAGGTTTCCCTTGAGCCCCGATAATCTGAAGTGCTGTAACTCATAACTATTATCAGGCACTTCCAGAATAGCCAGGGTGGGAAGACTTTCCCCTGCAAGTGCCCTGCTTGCTGCTCCCAGCTCTAATGCTCCTCAAAGATAAATAATCTCCTGCCAAGGTATTTCACTCTAGCGGCAAAAAGATTTGGGAAGTGCACAAGAGAGGCTAATCCTGGCACTCATCTCCACAAGGCTCCACAACCTCAGGCCTCATGTACAGCTCTGAAAGGTGTCTTTGAGCCAGTCCCAGCAGTGCAGTGCATTAGACTCCCTCAAAGCCAGCACACACATCCCTGGGCAGCCTCTGGGATGGGCACTTTATCATTTGTCCCTCTGTGAGCCTTTACCCAAGGTGCAGATGATGACTCCTGGATCCCCAGCCCAGCCCAATCCCACTCCTGCTGCTCTGCTGTAGCCTTGCAATTCCTAAGCTATCTATCACGGCACATTTATTCTGACACCCTGTGAGTGCACAGGTTAGTGCTGCTCTGCCAGGCTCAGCACAGGCTTCTAAATATATTAGTGAAGGGGAAAGATCTGGGATGGCTTCCAATTTTAACCAAGGTCACATTGGCAAGTGCCGGTGTGCAGCACGAGGATATTATCCACAGCATCTTTCATCGAGCTGTATTCCAGCTGCGTGCAGCATTCCTGTGCTGTGACAGAAGGAGATGGGAAAGCACGGCAGGAGCAAGAAACCAGTGAGAAAACTAAAATTTTGCTGCAGGTGTGTTGTGTGCTTCAGGATCTTTGCACCTCTGGTTGTTTTTCTACCAAAAAACCCCAAACACAAACCGTGTTGCTTACCTGCCTCAAATGGTAGAGTCAGGCATAATGTTTTTCAAACAGCTCAGAGCTTTGGGCTCTTGGATTCATCCTAACAGACAATTTTCCCATTAGGAGACAGCCAAATGCTCCAGGGAAACATACATTGCTGGAAACGGCACCTGCATTCCAGATTTACCCAGTCTCTTGATGATGCATCCTAAGAAGAGCTCTCTTCCTAGCCACAAGAAAGGGCTGGGAAAGTTTAGGCAAGGCCAAGGACTGGAGGTGAGACACATCACAGAAGGAGGTTTGAAATCCCCCCTCTGGCAGCAGTGACTCTGCGACTCTCTCCATGGGAAACGGACGAGATCTGGACTTTTAATTGCAGCCCTGGACTGGAGGATGAGACCCAGGAGGAGCAGAAAGAGTGAGGAGTAAAGAAGAGGTGCGTAATTTCAGAGAGCAAGGAATGAGGCTGGAGGCTCTGGCTGAGGACACTGCTCGGCAGAGGCCGGTTTATGAGCCTGGCAAAAACAGCATAAGGAGGTTTTCTTGTTGCCTTTTGGGGAGGCTCAGGAGCCTCTTAAGGTTGTGGCAGCTCCCCATTCCTGCAGCCAGGCAGTGAAGAGCCCTGTGCTCCCCAGGAGTGAAGAGCAATCTGGGGCAAAAAGGGACAAGTTGCCATAAATTACCTGTCCATCTTTTCTAGGCTCAGTGACCAAGAGCTGTGCTGGGGTCTCACTTAACCCTGATAAATGTGGGGCTGGGAAGGATGCTGGGAACATCCCTGTGATGTGTTTTCCTATGATCATTCACCCATGGTGAGGCAGAAAATAGGGCAGGGGTTAAATTTATTTTCTTAAAGAAACTCCATTTTCTGCCTAACTCCCCCTCCAAAGCTATTAGATGCATTTCATGATGGTGAAGGGGTAGGAATCCCAAAGGTATCCTTTTGCCTTAGAAGCAAATAAAGCACCAGGTAGAAAAGAAAGACCTTTTCTGTGTCTCAGCAAGGGTAAAGCTGACAGGGGAGGTTCCTGAAATGTGGATAAGGCAGAGCAGTGTCACGGAGTCCCTTGGCCACAGGACGAGCATCGGGCAGGCTGTGGAGCATCCAGCTGTGCCACGCTAATCTGGTTCTCTGAGGCCACACTTAGTTACTAATGTGGTTTGTCAGGAGAGAGGGCAATGTTTTATCTACTTGCCTCTATTTTTAGCTGCCTTGGGTCAGCAAAATGACTCAGACAGCAGCGCTGGGGGACCTGCATCTCCAGATCCAATTGTCCGGCTCTGAGCCATACCCTATGCAGATAGCAGCCTGAAATCAGTAATTCCTCCTTTCTTCCCAGCTCATCCTGCTCCAACCCACCATCTCCACCTCCTCCTGATGGTCCCAGCTCGTGGCTGTGCTACTCTGCCCCAGCCTGATAGGGTAGAGTGCTTGTGGTAATGCTAGGAGGGTTTGCAGAAGCTTTCTGTGGATTTGTCCCCAAGTTTGATTGTACCTGAAATGACTGCACAGATTTTGGAGCAGCAGATATTCAGGATCAGTGCCAAAACCCTGCTCCAGTACAGCTCCATGTTCCCAGTGCTGGCTGTAGGGCAAGGGCAGCGGCAGGGATGTTGATGTTGTCCTTCCATTCCATTCCTGAACAGAGTTTGAAAAATCAACGTCACACGGTGCAGGCGGAGCAGGGTTGCATGAACTCTCTGAACTGAAGCATAGTTTTGGTCTAGAAATCATCTAACAGTGTCTTGCAAAACTTCCAGGATTTCATGAGCTGGACTGGAACAGAAATGCCAGAGGCAGTGCTGCCAACCCTGAGCATTCAAATACCATGAGTCAGCCCCCCTCCCCCCTGCCCTGACTCTTCCAAGTTTCTTTTCCTTTAAGGGTTTTTTTTTAACAGTGAGGTTAAACTCTGTTCCTATTTTCCAGGTTTCTCTGTTCCTCTTCTCCCCCTCAAAAGGAGGCTAGAAACTTAACTGTTTTGGGAGTGAGGAGGTTGTTTCTATAATGAAGAGGAAATGCAATGCTCTAAGCCCCTGGAGCAGGGCCCTGAGTAACGTTCTTATGTGGCTTTATGATAAATTTGGGAGATTTGGCAGTGCTTCAGTCTGGCTCCTTGTTTAATTGCCTGCAGATCCTGCCTTGTCATTAACACAAGAGGTCAAGGTACTGGCAGGAGTTCTGTGATTTGTGGAGGCATACTTAGCTTATAAAAACACCTCTGTCTTTGCCTCCCAGCGAGCCTTCCTTGTTCATCCAGCTGTTACTGTTGTTCTCCCCCTCTCCTGAGCTCCTTCAGCAGACTCTCCCTTGCCTTTGTGAGGTTCCTTATGCAATGCCTGTCCTCAAGCACACTTTTGGCCAGCTACATGCCCACTGCAGAAGCATCTGGGCATCCAAAATGCTCATTAAACTTGGTGTGTTTTAATAATTGTGGTCCAGGAAATGTCTTCTTCCTCTAAGGAAATGAAGCAGAGAGGATGGCAAGAGAGCAGAGCCCAGGGAGCATCCAGCAAGATCTTGGAATAAAGAAGGCTGCATCATCAGGATGCAACACACATGCAACAAGCAGAACACAAATGATAGAGATATTTAGTTTGGAAAAGACCTTTAAAGGCATTGAGTTCATTGAATTCCCCCACCGCCAAAGCACCACTAAACCATGTCCCTGAGTGTCTCCTCAATATGTGTCTGCTCTTTCTCAGTTCTCCCTGAAAATCATGGTTTGAGGAGGCTGAGAATTCCCTCAAAATGAAGAGCTGCTCATTACAAATTCCTCTAAGCCCTGTATGACTCCTTTTGTCCACAAATACTCACTACCTTCTGACAACACAGCATGGAGATGTTACTCCAAAGGGACAGGACATGGCTAAGCACCATCCAGCATTATTCTTTTTTTATAACTAGATTATTGAAGGGCTGACTTGCAAGGGCTTTGTAGGGTATCCTAGTACTTAGAGGGAGGTGATAAAAATTATGGACAGAGTTTTTTTTTTTTCATGATAAGATAGTGATAGATTAGCTATTAGGAGGAAATTCTTGTCTGTGAGGTTGGTGTGGCCCTGGCACAGTTTTTCCAGAGAAACTGTGGCTGTCCCTGGCAGTGTCCAAGACCAGGCTGGACAGGGCTTGGAGCACCCTGGGCTAGTGGAAGGTGTCCCTGCCCATGGCAGGAGGTGGAGTGGCACTATAAGCTGCCTTCCAAGCCCAGCCACTCAGTGATTCTGTAAAACTCCGTGTGCTGCTCTGTGCTGAGAGCAGTTGCTGAGTCTTGCAGCAGTCACTCTGACATTTCCAGCAGAGCTAAATCACAGCTTGCCAGAGCTGAAGGGGGTGCAGAGCCCAGGCTGCTGGACCAGGATCCTGAAAGGAGAGCTTGTGGGGCTGCAGCAGCAGGTTTTGGTTCCGGCAGAGAGACGGGTTGAGGGATGGATGAATGAATGAATGGCTGGATGGATGGATGGATGGATGCTGTGCACAGTCTCTGGCACCCCTGTGTGGCCACCTGCACAACCACAGCCCAGGCAACCACCTCAGCCTTCCACGGGTGAGAAACCACTGGGAACAATTTCTGAGAGGTCTAGAGAGGATATTGCTGCTGGCTGTCGAGGCAGCAAGTGTCTGTGAAGAATGGGATCCCTGTTATCCTCTGTGGAGGACCAGGAGCTCCTCATGGACCCAGTCATCAGGAGCCAAGAGAATCACAGAATTATTGAATCACAGAATGGTTTGGTTTGGAAGGAACCTTAAATCCCATCCAGTGCCACCCCCTGCCATGACAGGGATACCTTGCACTATCCCAAATTGCTCCCAGCCCTGCCCAGCCTGGCCTTGGACACTCCAGGGATCCAGGGGCAGCCCCAGCTGCTCTGGGCACCCTGTGCCAGGGCCTGCCCACCCTCACAGGGAACAATTTATCCCCAAAGAAGAAGGAAGGGACCAGGCTTCAGGGTTTCACCTGGCTGCTGTGTTCCTACAGCTGGGGCAGGGAGCAGGGAAATAAGCATTTTGTTACTTTGATTGACTGCCCTCAGTGGAGATATAAACTGTATCTGCACAGAGAGTTTACAGTGATAGCTGTACCTGGACTAAAATAGCAGAAAGCTGCTGTGTACAGCTGTGGATGGTGCAGCAGAGATGCTGTCAGCTGGGTTTACCCTCTTGTCCCTCCTCCCAAATTACTTCCTTGGTAAAATGGCTGAGAAATCAAAATTAAGGAAAAATACAGCTGTAGTGATGCAAGCTGGCTGCCCACAGCCAGGCCAGCACCAGCCAGGGCTGAGACCTCCTTGTGATCGAAAATCAGGAGATCCCTGAGGCCTTCCAGTCCCTTTCCAGTCCTCCCCATCACCAGAGCTCTGCAGTATCCTGCTCCCACGGTGCCTGGCTTGGAGGCAGTGTGTCCAGCCCCGTTCCTTGAGCAATGGGGCCCTCCTTCCCCTCTCCTTCATCTGGCCTCCACCTTATCCTGCTGTTTAACGCAGTCCTCATGTTGTATTTGCTCTCCAAGCTACTTCCTATCTTAATTTCCATAGGGAACTGTGAAAGGTGGGTATTCCCCAGGGTTAGGGTTAGGGTTAGGGTTAGGGTTAGGGTTAGGGTTAGGGTTAGGGTTAGGGTTAGGGTAGGGTTATTTCCTACCCCTCTTTGTGCATCTTAGGGGACTTGAAGGGGTTGCAAAGGTGTCAGGGTTGGGAGCAGGGCACTGCTTTCCAGCCTCTTGACCTGTTCTGAGCAGAGCCAAGGGCAAGCCCTGGACACTTGGTCATGCTCAGGGACACATGGAGCATGTGGCACGTCCAGCTGTGCCCTGTGTGCGCAGCCACGCTCAGGGAGGTGATGATCCAGAGCAAGAAGAGCCTGGGCAGACTCTTCTCCAAATGGTGGAGAGCATAGATATGAGCCCCTGAGCACAGAGCAGGAGCCAGGGCCCAAGCTCAGGTGCATTTGGAGAAAACGATGGCTGTGTGCACTCAGTGTCACTCCAGTGCCACCAAATGCCATGCTCTGTGTGGCACCAGGCCATTGAGAGGGTGCTATGGCCACTGAGGTGTTTCTGAAGCCATCAAGGGGCCATCTTGGCTATCAAGGGGCCATCTTGGCCATCAAGGGGGAGCTGTGGCCATTGAGGGGGCATCTGGGCCAACCTGCCCATCAGCACCCATCTATCCACCAGCTTCATCATCCACAGGTACATCTAGGTCCTCATTTAAAATCCAAGGCTCTCTGGCTCTGGGCTGCTGGGTGGATGGCCAGGAGCATTGGAGAGAGCCCTGGCACAGAGCAGCGCTGGGACCTGGCTCACTGCTCCAGCAGGGAGGCCAGCTCCACATAGACATAGTCCTGGAGTACAGTAATTTCATGAATACAAGCCACACCATTTTGACTAAAATTTTGGTCCAAACCCAAAGTGCGGCTTATAATCAGATGCAGCTTATATATGGACAAAGAATGAAAAGTTGCTGTTTTAGTTTGGAGGACAGGTGTCTG